>OZ026605.1:3125800-3163300 GCA_964020085.1 Micromussa lordhowensis
TGTGCAGTGCAATGCAGTGCAGTACAGTACAGTACAGTGCAGTGCAGTGCAGTGCAGTGCAGTGCAGTGCAGTACAGTACAGTACAGTGCAGTACAGTACAGTGCAGTACAGTACAGTACAGTGCAGTACAGTACAGTACAGTACAGTGCAGTACAGTACAGTACAGTACAGTGCAGTGCAGTACAGTACAGTACAGTACAGTACAGTACAGTACAGTGCAGTACAGTACAGTACAGTACAGTACAGTACAGTGCAGTACAGTACAGTACAGTACAGTACAGTGCAGTGCAGTACAGTACAGTACAGTACAGTGCAGTGCAGTGCATTGCAGTGCAGTGCAGTGCAGTGCAGTACAGTACAGTACAGTGCAGTGCAGTACAGTGCAGTACAGTGCAGTGCAGTGCAGTGCAGTACAGTACAGTACAATGCAGTACAGTGCAGTGCAGTGCAGTACAGTACAGTGCAGTACAGTACAGTACAGTACAGTACAGTGCAGTACAGTACAGTACAGTACAGTACAGTGCAGTGCAGTACAGTACAGTACAGTACAGTACAGTACAGTACAGTACAGTACAGTACAGTACAGTACAGTGCAGTACAGTACAGTACAGTACAGTACAGTACAGTGCAGTGCAGTGCAGTACAGTACAGTACAGTACAGTACAGTACAGTGCAGTACAGTACAGTACAGTACAGTACAGTACAGTGCAGTGCAGTACAGTACAGTACAGTACAGTGCAGTGCAGTGCAGTGCAGTACAGTACAGTACAGTGCAGTGCAGTGCAGTGCATTGCAGTGCAGTGCAGTGCAGTGCAGTGCAGTACAGTGCAGTGCAGTGCAGTGCATTGCAGTGCAGTACAGTGCAGTACAGTACAGTACAGTACAGTGCAGTGCAGTGCATTGCATTG
This sequence comes from Micromussa lordhowensis, assembly GCA_964020085.1. Classification (NCBI taxonomy): domain Eukaryota; kingdom Metazoa; phylum Cnidaria; class Anthozoa; order Scleractinia; family Lobophylliidae; genus Micromussa; species Micromussa lordhowensis. Next base: position 3,126,710 of record OZ026605.1, read on the forward strand.
CAGTACAGTGCAGTGCAGTGCAGTACAGTACAGTGCAGTGCAGTACAGTACAGTACAGTACAGTGCAGTGCAGTGCATTGCAGTGCAGTACAGTGCAGTGCAGTGCAGTACAGTACAGTACAGTACAGTACAGTACAGTGCAGTGCAGTGCAGTGCAGTGCAGTGCAGTGCTGTGCAGTGCAGTGCAGTGCAGTGCAGTGCAGTACAGTACAGTACAGTACAGTACAGTGCAGTGCAGTGCAGTGCAGTGCATTGCAGTGCAGTGCAGTGCAGTGCAGTACAGTACAGTACAGTACAGTGCAGTGCAGTACAGTACAGTACAGTACAGTGCAGTGCAGTGCAGTGCAGTACAGTGCAGTGCAGTGCAGTACAGTACAGTACAGTCCAGTGCAGTACAGTACAGTACAGTACAGTACAGTGCAGTGCAGTACAGTGCAGTGCAGTGCAGTGCAGTGCATTGCAGTGCAGTGCAGTGCAGTGCAGTGCAGTACAGTACAGTGCAGTGCAGTGCAGTGCATTGCAGTGCAGTACAGTGCAGTACAGTACAGTACAGTACAGTGCAGTGCATTGCATTGCATTGCATTGCAGTACAGTACAGTACAGTGCAGTGCAGTACAGTACAGTGCAGTGCAGTACAGTACAGTACAGTACAGTGCATTGCAGTGCAGTGCATTGCAGTGCAGTACAGTGCAGTGCAGTGCAGTACAGTACAGTACAGTGCAGTGCAGTGCAGTGCATTGCAGTGCAGTACAGTGCAGTACAGTACAGTACAGTACAGTGCAGTGCAGTGCATTGCAGTGCAGTACAGTGCAGTGCAGTGCAGTGCAGTACAGTACAGTGCAGTGCAGTACAGTACAGTACAGTACAGTGCAGTGCAGTGCAGTGCAGTACAGTGCAGTGCAGTGCAGTGCAGTGCAGTACAGTACAGTACAGTACAGTACAGTACAGTACAGTGCAGTGCAGTGCAGTGCAGTGCAGTGCTGTGCAGTGCAGTGCAGTGCAGTACAGTACAGTACAGTACAGTACAGTGCAGTGCATTGCAGTGCAGTACAGTACAGTGCAGTGCATTGCAGTGCAGTACAGTACAGTACAGTACAGTACAGTGCAGTACAGTACAGTACAGTACAGTACAGTACAGTACAGTGCAGTGCAGTACAGTACAGTGCAGTGCAGTACAGTACAGTACAGTACAGTACAGTGCAGTGCAGTACAGTACAGTACAGTACAGTACAGTGCAGTGCAGTGCAGTACAGTACAGTGCAGTGCAGTGCAGTGCAGTGCATTGCAGTGCAGTACAGTGCAGTGCAGTGCAGTACAGTACAGTACAGTACAGTGCAGTGCAGTGCAGTGCAGTGCAGTGCATTGCAGTGCAGTACAGTGCAGTACAGTACAGTACAGTGCAGTGCAGTGCATTGCATTGCAGTGCAGTGCAGTGCAGTACAGTACAGTGCATTGCAGTACAGTACAGTACAGTACAGTACAGTGCAGTGCAGTACAGTGCAGTGCAGTACAGTGCAGTGCAGTGCAGTGCAGTGCATTGCAGTGCAGTGCAGTGCAGTGCAGTGCAGTACAGTACAGTGCAGTGCAGTGCAGTGCATTGCAGTGCAGTGCAGTGCAGTACAGTACAGTACAGTACAGTGCAGTGCATTGCATTGCATTGCATTGCAGTACAGTACAGTACAGTGCAGTGCAGTACAGTACAGTGCAGTGCAGTACAGTACAGTACAGTACAGTGCAGTGCAGTACAGTACAGTACAGTACAGTGCATTGCAGTGCAGTGCATTGCAGTGCAGTACAGTGCAGTGCAGTGCAGTACAGTACAGTACAGTGCAGTGCAGTGCAGTGCAGTGCAGTGCATTGCAGTGCAGTACAGTGCAGTACAGTACAGTACAGTGCAGTGCAGTGCATTGCAGTGCAGTACAGTGCAGTGCAGTGCAGTGCAGTACAGTACAGTACAGTGCAGTGCAGTACAGTACAGTACAGTACAGTGCAGTGCAGTGCAGTGCAGTACAGTGCAGTGCAGTGCAGTGCAGTGCAGTACAGTACAGTACAGTACAGTACAGTACAGTGCAGTGCAGTGCAGTGCAGTGCAGTGCTGTGCAGTGCAGTGCAGTGCAGTACAGTACAGTACAGTACAGTACAGTGCAGTGCATTGCAGTGCAGTACAGTACAGTGCAGTGCATTGCAGTGCAGTACAGTACAGTACAGTACAGTACAGTGCAGTACAGTACAGTACAGTACAGTACAGTACAGTGCAGTGCAGTACAGTACAGTGCAGTGCAGTACAGTACAGTACAGTACAGTGCAGTGCAGTACAGTACAGTACAGTACAGTACAGTGCAGTGCAGTGCAGTACAGTACAGTGCAGTGCAGTGCAGTGCAGTGCATTGCAGTGCAGTACAGTGCAGTGCAGTGCAGTACAGTACAGTACAGTACAGTGCAGTGCAGTGCAGTGCAGTGCAGTGCATTGCAGTGCAGTACAGTGCAGTACAGTACAGTACAGTGCAGTGCAGTGCATTGCAGTGCAGTGCAGTGCAGTGCAGTACAGTACAGTGCATTGCAGTACAGTACAGTACAGTACAGTACAGTGCAGTGCAGTGCAGTGCAGTGCAGTGCAGTGCAGTGCAGTACAGTGCAGTGCAGTACAGTACAGTACAGTACAGTGCAGTGCAGTGCAGTGCAGTGCAGTGCAGTGCTGTGCAGTGCAGTGCAGTACAGTACAGTACAGTGCAGTGCATTGCAGTGCAGTACAGTGCAGTGCAGTGCAGTACAGTACAGTACAGTGCAGTGCAGTGCAGTGCAGTGCAGTGCATTGCAGTGCAGTACAGTGCAGTGCAGTACAGTACAGTACAGTACAGTACAGTACAGTGCAGTGCAGTGCATTGCAGTGCAGTGCAGTGCAGTGCAGTGCAGTACAGTACAGTGCAGTGCAGTACAGTACAGTACAGTACAGTGCAGTGCAGTGCAGTGCAGTACAGTGCAGTGCAGTGCAGTACAGTACAGTACAGTACAGTGCAGTGCAGTGCAGTGCAGTGCAGTGCAGTACAGTGCAGTGCAGTACAGTACAGTACAGTACAGTGCAGTGCAGTGCAGTGCAGTGCAGTGCAGTGCTGTGCAGTGCAGTGCAGTGCAGTACAGTACAGTACAGTGCAGTGCATTGCAGTGCAGTACAGTGCAGTGCAGTGCAGTACAGTACAGTACAGTGCAGTGCAGTGCAGTGCAGTGCATTGCAGTGCAGTGCAGTACAGTGCAGTGCAGTACAGTACAGTACAGTACAGTGCAGTGCAGTGCAGTGCAGTGCATTGCAGTGCAGTGCAGTGCAGTGCAGTGCAGTACAGTACAGTGCAGTGCAGTACAGTACAGTACAGTACAGTGCAGTGCAGTGCAGTGCAGTACAGTGCAGTGCAGTGCAGTACAGTACAGTACAGTACAGTACAGTACAGTGCAGTGCAGTGCAGTGCAGTGCAGTGCTGTGCAGTGCAGTGCAGTGCAGTGCAGTGCAGTGCAGTACAGTACAGTACAGTACAGTACAGTGCAGTGCATTGCAGTGCAGTACAGTACAGTGCAGTGCATTGCAGTGCAGTACAGTACAGTACAGTACAGTGCAGTACAGTACAGTACAGTACAGTGCAGTGCAGTACAGTACAGTGCAGTGCAGTACAGTACAGTACAGTACAGTGCAGTGCAGTACAGTACAGTACAGTACAGTACAGTGCAGTGCAGTGCAGTACAGTACAGTGCAGTGCAGTGCATTGCAGTGCAGTACAGTGCAGTGCAGTGCAGTACAGTACAGTACAGTACAGTGCAGTGCAGTGCAGTGCAGTGCATTGCAGTGCAGTACAGTGCAGTACAGTACAGTACAGTGCAGTGCAGTGCATTGCAGTGCAGTGCAGTGCAGTGCAGTGCAGTACAGTACAGTGCATTGCAGTACAGTACAGTACAGTACAGTACAGTGCAGTGCAGTGCAGTGCAGTGCAGTACAGTGCAGTGCAGTACAGTACAGTACAGTACAGTGCAGTGCAGTGCAGTGCAGTGCAGTGCAGTGCTGTGCAGTGCAGTGCAGTGCAGTACAGTACAGTACAGTGCAGTGCATTGCAGTGCAGTACAGTACAGTACAGTACAGTACAGTGCAGTGCATTGCAGTGCAGTACAGTACAGTACAGTGCAGTGCAGTGCAGTACAGTACAGTACAGTACAGTACAGTACAGTACAGTACAGTACAGTACATTGCAGTGCAGTACAGTACAGTGCAGTGCAGTACAGTACAGTGCAGTACAGTGCAGTACAGTACAGTACAGTACAGTACAGTACAGTACAGTGCAGTACAGTACAGTGCAGTACAGTACAGTACAGTGCAGTGCAGTACAGTACAGTGCAGTGCAGTGCAAATTGCTCCCATCGTAGTGTGGATGGAGCGTATGCTTTCCAGGTCGTGACTGACACATGAAAACAACGGAGGAACCAAGAGATAATACAGCATAGAGGATGATAATAGCGATATTAAGCATTGTACATTTTGTTGTGAAATATATTCGCCAGTATTCTGAAATAGAAGATCACGAAGTACTTACTATAACTGATGTCCTGTAATTGCGATCACGTAGATTCTGGTGTGATTTTGTGCTTACGGTTTATTTGCGGTCTACTGAGGTGTGGTGTATTGTTAGGCAGAAATATTTCAAGTTTATTAAATCAGTATTACGTTTTCTCAGGTGGAAATTGTGACTTGACATGTGAAGCGCCCACAAAATGTGAATTCCAGTGTACCCTTGGTGACTGTGACTCAACAGTCTGTAAATCTGACACTTGTGATCAGATCTGCACCAGCGGAGGATGCAGTCTGGAATGCCACGGAACCACATGTAAACAGAGTTGTACCACTGGAAACTGTGCGCTTCAGTGTTCGGATAAGGCAGTGACATGCGAGCAAATTTGTACCCTGAACAAAGACGGGTGCACCATAGAGTATATTTGATGCAGTTGCGCGAGTCTTGGTACCGAGTTGTTGCCAAACATAGACACTCATTTATAGCGAATGTGTTTTACGTGCGAAGGTTGAGTTACCGTTTTAGCATGATCTAGCTTGTATCTCCAGTAGTGGATTGTATCGTATTAAAGCAGAGTAAAAATTAAGGGTGAAAAGCTGACTAAACGGATTTATTTTGCTCTCTTTTTGACACGAATTGACCACGTTCGCGCCCAAAATGTCCTCACTTTCAGATTTTTTTTTTAACTTACCATGCAGTAAGGTAATTAAAGATCAACTTTTATAACCCACCCCTCCCCCACCCCTGGTAATAAGTTGACCGAGGCGTACAGCCTTGGGTTAGGGCTTACATATCCATGCTATGTTGAATAGGCCATTTCCGAGTCTCTTGTACCTCTGTTTCAAAACGAGTCTAAGTTCGAAACCATTGAAATAAAAATGAGTTTGATTTGCATGAAAATGAACCCGTAAACGGAACTCATTTTCATATGAATTGTTTCGCACTTAGACTCGTTTTGACACGGAGGCAAATGGCCTATTGACATCTGTAAAGAAAAAGGTATTCGCTGACCGATATCGCAGGCTCAGATTTAAAGCTCATTCCGATCGCGGGTTCTCTTGTAGGTGACCGCTGCTGAGGTACTAGTTTCCGATCGCAGGCCCTATGCGAGGTTAACTGCTCCTCATTTTTGCTTCATGCTAAATTGGTTATGACCTCACAGTGCGGGCGTCGGTCGGTCCTCTGGGGGAGGGGGAGGGTTAGGGGGCGGAGACTCGAAAGGGGGAGCTCAAAATCAAGAATGCTATCTTTCCTGCGCTTTTGAGAAGCCCGCGTTTTTCTGGCGGGAAATAGCATGAAAATCACTCAAAGAGAGAATGTGTTTTTTAGCGAAACGATTGTTCCCCAAAACAAAAGTTTTCCCTTTAGAAAAGAAAACAAATTTCTATTGTTAAGTCAACAACGGAGTTGATATTACAGTTTTCAAGACCAGGTTTAACCGAAGCAGAACGAGAAAGAGAACTACAAAGAACAAGAATTAATAGGCAAAGAAGTGGCCAAGTAGCTCACTAAAGTGAGATCAGGCCAAGGCTAAAGAAAGGAGGCGAAACAGTAAGGAACAAGTGAAGGTCCCGTGACGAAAAGCGAGGCAGGGCGAGAGACGAAATAATACCGAACAATACTGTGAAGCAGAGCGAGCGAGGGCTAGAGAAAAGAGGCAAAATACACGCGAGAAACGACGCGAAGCGGTACTTGTCAGGATAAGAGAACGGGGGCAAAATATAAGCGAGGAGCCAGGAATAGAGAATGGTGGCGAAAGGAATAGTTCAGTTCAGTCTTCACAACTTTCACTGGAAGTTTTTCTGCCTGAGAGATTCACGCGGAAGCAATTTGCCAAATTGTAGTAAGCGCCTCTTTGTTGAAGAAACTTCGCTAAAGTGTGACATGCCATGTGAAGCGCCCACAAAATGTGAATTCAGCTGTAGCGGTGACTGCGCCTCTGTCATCTGTATTTTAATTAGAGTAGAAGTCAGTTTATCATGTAAAATATACACAAAAGAAAACGTCGGAGGTTATCCCTATCGAGGACGCTCCCTACATAAAATATAAAAGATCTGCTACAATATAGAGTTTAAATCTGCTGCAGTATAAAATTTAAAAATGATTTACAATGCATAAAATTTTACAGAATCTCACAATGCTTTTTGAGTTTGTTACGAAAAATGCTAAAATTTTGTTCGTGTACTATCTCTTTAGGAAGCGCCATTACCACCAATGGTAATGGCTGTCTTAATTTAAATGAATGATTTGATCTTGTTTTAAAAATATAACACAAACAGCGGCGATAAGTTAAAAACTTTCATTTTATAACCTTGACGTTTCGTATGCTAGTCGACATACATTTTCAAAAGTATAACCGTTACAAATTTTTGAAAAGCTATTTATACTGTAACAATGGGGGTCTGTAACCTAGACAGAGAACATCTGCAATAGAAATTTAAGAATGCTGGCTGCAACTCTTGAATAAAAAAGGTCTCCTTAATTTTACAGTGGTAGTCAGTCTTGCCGGATGTCAAAATGTCAAGAGTTGCAGCCAGCATTGAATGCCAATGTCAGCAGTGAAAAGCTTTTACTCTATTAAGGAAGCCTTTTCATTGTCCCTTTACAGACCATTTCCGTTTGGAAACGTCTTAAATTTCTATTGCAGATGTTCTCTGTCTAGATTACAGACCCCCATTGTTACAGTATAAATAGCTTTTCAAAAATTTGTAACGGTTATACTTTTGAAAATGTATGTCGACTAGCATACGAAACGTCAAGGCTATAAAATGGTGAAAGTTTTTAATATGTTTATCACCGCTGTTTGTGTTATATGTTTAATCAAGTTACGATGGCCGAAGACCAAGAGTTTATATGATCTTGTTTTACTGTGGCAATTAAATTCAAAATAATCATCGCATTTGAGACCGTTGAGACCATGGATAGTCTTGTAGCACTCTAGCAAGGATAAGTAAGACCTCCTCGATTGGAGACTGGACCACCCAAGCATTGTCAATCTTTCTTGGTACGGAGAGTCCCTAGATGACATCGGAAGAGCGTATTTCGAGGCCCTACGTTGGACTCTTTCAAGGGCGTCAATGTCCTTCTGTAAATACGGTGACCAGAGAGGGGCAGCATATTCCAGAATGGGTATAACTAAGGCCTTGTACAGACGAGAAAAGACTTCCTTGTTTCCCGGACCGACATTCCTTTTAAGGAAACCCACAATCTTGTTGGCTTTATTCACAACTGTCTCTGTTTGGGTGTTCCAGGATAGATTTGAAGTCAGTGATACCCCCAAATCAACCATTTCGGTGACAGGCTGAAGCGTACAGCCAGATAGCTTGTAAGGATAGCTAGTAAAATCTCTCGCCTGGGTAATAGTAAAACCTCACATTTATCGGGATGAAAACGAAGTTGCCAATTTTCACTCCATTTCACTCAAGGCTAAGGAATGGAGGCGAAACAGTAAGGAACAAGTGAAGGTCCCGTGACGAAAAGCGAGGCAGGGCTAGAGACGAAATAATACCGAACAATACCGTGAAGCAGAGCTAGCCAGGGCTAGAGAAAGGAGGCAAAATACACGCGATAAACGACGCGGAGCGGTACTTGTCAGGATAAGAGAACGGAGGCAAAATATAAGCGAAGAGCCAGGAATAGAGAATGGTGGCGAAAGGAATAGTTCAGTTCAGTCTTCACAACTTTCACTGGAAGTTTCTGCAACTGACCTATTTCGCGGGAACTGAGAAGCCTAAAAATAGACTGGTTTGTAAAAATGCCGTATGAGAGGGAGCCTTCCATTCTACCAAAACTTCTTTAACTATGTAAAGAGAGAAAATGGTACAAAATATTTCAGGAAAATCCGTAAAATTGTTAAATTTCCAAAATGCGAACCTATTCAACCGAAGATTGTGGAAATTCTGGGAGGGAAATATATAATGGCACGAAAATTCCCGGTAAGAGGTTTCCGAACATTTCCGTTTACTTCGAGCGGTTGTTGCCAAAATTTCCGGAAAATTCTACCCGAATGAAGGCGTTCCCAGTCTCCTTCGGCCGGAGACTAGTCACGTGACCAGTCAGAAAAACTCGTCGGAATGGTATGAACTTATGGCGGACAGTTCAGACGCGGGTGTGGACTCTTGAAGCGATTCGCTTCCTCTCGGTCACAGCAGTCTTCACCTGGCAATGCCATTGAGCGAGAAAGGACTAATTTGACCATTTTGAGTTTAGTAATTGGCTACGAGCTTTACAGGTGATGGCGCGAATGAAGTCAAGACCCCAACGCACAACGAAGAGGAAATCGCAAGAGCGCGGCGCTCGAGAAGGATTACGAGGAGGCCGGAAAAGCCCGACTTCTAGTAAACGCGTGAGACTGCATAGCCCAGAAGAACAGCCATCGACTTCTTCGAAGAAAGGAAAGAAGAAGAAAGGTATGGATTATACACTGTTGATTGTATTGTTGAGATCGAAAGTATTCAAGTTGGTGCTTGCAATGTAGGAACTGTGGAACCCTGTATCTCATGACGGATCAATATTTCAGCGAATACTTGATCAAAATCTCCTCTGTTTCCACGGGAAAGATCTCACATAAAGCAAAGAGAAGTCTTGTTTAGTTACCGACTGAGATAAGACATATCAGTCGTTAATATCTCGAAAATATTCGAGTTTCTGCTAAAGCGAAAAGGAAGTTTTGATCCGGTTGAAATATGATCTCATTTGCATTTTTAGCTAACCGAACGGGAGGAAGTGGGGAGATTTTGTCAAAGTGAAAGAATTTGCCCACCGTGTAAAGCAGTGTTCTTTCACCGGTGAAAAAGGAACATATGAAATGTTTCTCAATATTCCCTTCACTTCCTGCATTCAACATGTTTTGACTGTGGATAAAATTTAGAGAAAAAACCTGATTCATTTACTAAGCTTGTAAATTTCCGTCATATGTGCCCCCAGATATGGCATCCTAAATGGATTTTATTGCCATCTTTTATTGGCCTAATAATAAAACCTGGAAATTTGAAACAGAAATTTTCTTTGATGGGTACCTGTAATGAAAACAGCCCAAAGAAAATAAGTACACTGATTGATTTAAAATCGTGATTCTATAACTCATTAGTATCTAGTGGACTAATGCAAATCCTGCATTTTAATTGGCTACGCTACTCGAGGACTATGTGTGTGACGCTTTCTTTCGTTTTAGTCCAAATAAATATTTATTCAACTTACATTTGCTAACTTTCTTATTGCCATTTCTGTCCGACTAGTTGGGTGACACTAAAACAATTAGACCCTTTGCCCTCAAGGACACAAAGCAATAGAAATCTCGAGCTCATAGTCTAATTGTTTAATAGAAACACAACCAGCACTAGCTGTTGATAAATGATAGCATGAGCAAAGAGAATTTACATTTGGATGATCAAAGTAAAGAACTTGTTTTCTTTTCTTCGTTGCAGAATTTTCTAAACAGAAAAAGAAAACGTGTTCTTTGCATTTTTATTGAATCATATCAAGTCTTGAAAAAGCTGTGGAAACACTCACTTGTCGGCTTGTGTTCCCACAGGATTTCTCATTCTTCCAAACTTCCACTTGTGTTCCTATAGCTCAATAGAAACATTGTACATGTTTTCTATTTCGTAAATATAATAACATACCACATAACGTTGTGTAGAATGCTGTAATTCCTATCTCAGTTTTCTGGTAGCGTTCTCCTGACTTATCATATTATCCACTATGTTCAGAGCATTTCTTAGAAAAGTTCGGATATTAATACCTCAAGTAGATCCCAGAAAAGGTTTTTGGGTCTCTGACAAAACGTTCGTTCCCAAAACAGAATAGTTTGATTGGAAGTTGCGGCTAAATACAGGAATTGTACCACACTAAAGTGTACATCAGTTAGCACTTTTAGCCTGAGTTAGCCCGAACAGCATAGTGTTTCAGTTATCCTAAGTAAAGTTAGCGCTGACTTGGGAATGGTTAGCTCTTAAATAGGTTGCAATTCCTGTATTTACCTGCATGTGATTGGACTGGCTGACAAACAGAAAACAAATTTTCCTAGTAAGGCACTTCTTTTAATATTCTTTATAGGCAGACCTTCTCAGATACAAAAGGAAGATGCACATCTCCCCCCTGAATTACGCAGGGCAGGACTTTTGGCCCACATGCATATACCAAAGGGAAAGTGTTTTGGGCCATTTAATGGAAAAATCATTGACAGGAGAAAGTCTCCAGACAAAATGCACTTTTTTGTATCAGAGGTAAGTGTGTATAACTGTAGAATTGAATTCAAACATCATTTTGTCTTGCAATAACTTCTTTAAGATTCTGGGAAGAGCTACTCATTACATTGTAAATATCATGGAGGTATTTCCATAAATTTCGGATAGGTGTGTGCTGTAAAGGGTCTTAAACCCTGACCCTATTTAAGGATGAAGGACATGAAAAATGATACCCTATTCTAGGGAAAGACAAAACTAAGAATAGCAACTTTTTTAGTTTCTGTAACATTGGAAGTTTACAAATAGTTCAGTTTTAACAGATCATTTGTTTTTCATTTAGCTGGGCATCTACGCACTGCAATTTTAGCTGATACAATTTAGGTACCCTACATTGTATCTAAGGATAACACTGGGAACACAGTGCCAGCAGGGGGAAAAATGATACCCTTTTTCAGGATAGAGACCTCAAAAACCCTATCCTATCCCACAGCACATACCTCTATAGCCCATATTATGGGAGTACCCTCCAACCCTGGGTGAAATGCATAGGTAGGTAAAGTCTGCATACGAGCCAAGTGGCCCATCAGGCCGGAGCTCATCCCGTTTTCAGTAGCATGAAGCGACTAGGGATATATTTCTACTTCCCCCTGGATGGGATGCTAGTCCATCGCAGGGTTACCCCGAGCATTAAATTCGCCAGTACCCATTTATACACCTGGGTGGAGAGAGGCACCGTGAGAGTGAAGTGTCTTGCCTAACAACGCAACACAATGTCCCCGGCCAGGGCTCGAACCCAGAGCGCTCGCTCCGGAGTCGAGCGCACTAACCATGAGGCCACTGCGCCCCCACTGACTTGAGAGTTGATCAGGAGTAAACCCTCTTCAGATAGTAGAGTGAGCACAGTGTGTGAGTTAGCCGCCACTGGCACATGCTTTGCACTCACTCTGCTATCTGAGAAGCGGTCTGCTTGCAGAGTATACCTTCAGAATTCAACAAGAGTCTGTGTACGAAATCACACTCTGTAGTGTGCAAAGAACCTCAAGTCAGTTGGAGAAACTTTGGCTTGTGAAGATATATAAATCATAACTCTTAAAATTATCTACAGGATACAATCTTGAAACCTCCCAAAGTATACCTCACAGGTATTTTTATTAGCTCTCAAAAATACAGATTGCTAGTCAGCAGTGTTGGAAATTAGTGCTCACTCACTCGCCAATGCAAGTGTGAATAGCATCGGGCAAGCTCAAATCATCAATCACTCGCCTGTTTGGCAAGTACAATTTTCATTTTTGGGATATTATTTCAGCTTCAATGTTGATAACAATCCTTTTTATTTCCAAAACACTTACCTACAGTACCGCTCAAAGGTAAGTTACCACCGTCTCGCGAGACGCAGGTGCTTTTTTTAACCTTTTTTCATCTTTCAAAATTTGGCAATAAATTATACAGAGTATAGAGTTTCCTAAATAGACAAAAGGAAATACAGCTTCCTCCAGTGATAGTTTATATTTCGGTTACATGTCTATGAAGGGATACTGCTGGTCTCCAGTTGAGCCGGCTTTAATATATTCACAAAGATTGATCTTGAATTAGAAACTGCTTTTTGACAATTGAAAGAAAAACGCCACTCTTCCACGTGCCAACAAGTTGTATACTCCAGTGTCTCAATTCTATGGATGTAAGCGAATCCCTTTACTGCCAGCAGTTCATTCATAGTTTTTCAGTTAAAACTATGGAAACAGGGAAACATTTTTATGGAGTGTCAAGAGTTGATGATAATTAAAGGAGACCTATGGCCAAACTCATGCATTAAGTAATCTAGAGATGAAACACGTTGGTGAATTTGCAATTATAAGGCTGTTAAAACAAGCTGCATTCACACCACACAAGGTTGCTCTTATCTCACAAAGCGTGGGCTTTGTTCATTGGCTTTTCTTGCACCCATATTACAAAGGCATACAGTTCTAATCAAATAGCTGGGCCCAACATCACAATATAGAATGCAAGTAAGCAATACGTTCACAGAATATTTTAATCTTTGTTCTTGGAGAAACAATACAGTACTTAGAGCGTTGAAACATACCTTGTAATACATGTAGATACAAGCCCGGCTAAACAAACTTCAAGCAAGGCATGGCAAATTACAGAGGTGTCAAACTCTGCAAAGCGACGTGCAGTTGACAGGGGAAACCATGCAGACTTATATCACCTCTAAAAATATGCTGTAATACATTCAAACAACTCAACTCTACTTATAATTTCCATAATAAGAAACACATGTGAAGCAAAGATAGGTCGAGTGTCTCTTACAGAAGAGTCTCTGACAGTTTCTTACAGAAGAGAATAGCGAGTGCACAATTGTAATGAACTGTTGGAGTCACGTACACTGATTTATTAACAACACAATATTTTTCTTTTCTAGCCGCATTTTGGTTTGAAGATAATATAATCCAGTTTATTGGCAACGACAGTGAAATGCAGGCCGTGATGAGTCGGTTCTATTATCTTTTGTGTTCTGCAAAGTCTGTGGCGCCAGTGCCCGGTGACACTTCAATAAATTTTTTCACCCTTTTGGTCCTTTCGAAGTGACTTTGGCTTTCTGTGATTAAGGCCCTGAATTTGAATACTCAAAAATTATTTAACCGCTGTTCACAAGACCTACAAGACATGCTTTTAATTTGTTCCAAGGTAAAGATGAGTCAAAGATCTCCCATACACAGCCTCGGCTGCGGTGTACAATTCTTCATTTGCCTTCTTGAGGAAATTTTTACAATATGTAACACCCTTAACTGAACCACACAACCTACAGCAACTTGGATTTCCGCTATCAGATCATGGACAAGTTTTCTTCTTGGTTTGCAGAATGTCACTGCCAGACTTTGCCGCAGAACATCATATCGTTCCTAGTTTATTTAGGTGACAACACATCCAGCACTCTTGTAGGCAAAGTATAGACAAAATTTCTACTAGGCTGCTCATCTCTTCAATAATTTGTCATCTCCCAGATTCTGGGAGTCACGTGACCACACCCAACCAGGGTCTCTCCTCACTTGCTCCAGGGGCAGTAAGATGAGAGACCCTGAGAAACAAGGTTGGGATGACTGTGAATATGGACCCCTGCAGATGGAAATGATTTTTTGTTTCAAATTTATTTTAGCAGAACTATCCACTCTGTTTTTCAGTGTGTTCCTATATGTAAAGTCATATTTTTGTGAGACCATTGTCCACTGAAATGCTCTTATTTGCAAGCTTGTTCCACATGCATGTAATTCACAATGATGGATTTGTAAATAATCCCAGATGCATGACTGTGCAGTACCATTGTGATCATACATCTATACCTTAACATTTTTTAGGTGGAAGATAAAAACAGCAAAAACAGATCACTGAAGTTTTTCTATGCACACAAGAATGAGAAAGACAAATGTGGCTGGCTCAGTCGTCTTCAGAGTGCAATATCAGAAGAAAAACAGAATATCGTGGCTTATAACTGTTCCACAGGGGTCTGCTTCGAAGCCCTTAAAGACATAGCAGCAGGGGAGGAGTTGATGGTGTTGTTTGATAAATCATTTAAAGGTATTTTTAAAATTACCATTTAAGCAATAGAGGACTTTTTCTGTGTTTACATAGCCAAGGGGGGTTGTGAGAATTCAAGACAGTTATGCAATGCAAACCTGGGATGCAATCAAGGGTTTGAATAACTTTCTAGCATTCTCCCAACCCCCCAAGTTTTTAGATGATGCTGTGTAAACGCAGAAAAAGTACTCTATTGCTTTTATAAACTATTAATTTTCTCAAAAATGCATGCAAATCTACTGTAAAACATCACAACTGTGTTAACATACTCTCATCTTAACACACCTACATGTAACAACATAGTATCTCAGTTTTTTTCCAAATGTTAATATACATGACTGTATTTCCTATGTTAATGAAGTCCTCTAGTCTCCTCTCTCTCCTCTTGTCAATTGTTGATTCACAATCATATGGTAGCCAACGAGGTTAACATAAATTTACTTCTCTTTCAGTCACAGAAAATTATTTTGGAAACTTATGATTGATGTTTCCAAGATAAATCAAATTAACAAATCACAAAATACACGGGTTTCATTTAGGGCCAGGCACCTTGCAGATTAACTGGGTGTGAAGATGGTTAGGGGAAAGGTTTTCTTAAAGAAGTTCAGTCCAAAAGGTTTTGCCCACCTGTGAAAACCAGTTGCCTGCCTGCTAAAAACGTTAGTGAAAACCCCCATCTTTCAGAAGACCACATACATGTACATGTTTGTTTTGCCGTGACAATAATGATATACTATTCCTTCCTTTGCTGATGGTTTTCGTTTTTCTTATGTCTACCCACCTGATGATGCAGTGATGTTGTAATGATTGAGAAATCACTTATTGATCAGTCTTGGTTCATGTTACATTTCAGGGTTAGAATATCCAGCTTATGTTGAGAGCATTCCCGTCTCCTTCATCACAGATGAAAGCGGTGGACAAATAGCAGTGGTACCACTCAATAAAGAAGTGGATCACACTAAAGTATACGTGAACCCCAATGATGATGATGATGATGATGATGATGATGATGATGATAAAAATGAGGAGGAGGCGGCTGAAAAGGCTGAAGGCAACCAAACAGCTGTGTCTTTAGATGTAGAAGATGTAGAAATCATGGAGATTGATGATGGTGATGATAAAAGTGACTACCATGTTGACAAAATGGATGATGACGATGATGATGATGTTGATGATGATGACGACGATGGTGACAATGACTATGATGACAGTGACGATGATTACAGTGCTAATGATAATGATGACGACTACGATGATGAGGATGATGATGATGATGACATGGACGACAGTGATTATGAGTTTATTCCTAAGACTAAAGAAAAGTTACTGGTGGAGAAAAAAAGCACCGATGATGATAGTATGATGGGAGAGGGGGATGATAGAGAAAAGCAGACTGTTTATCGCAAAAGAAAGCCCAACATCAAAGAAATAGCCATTGTTGATGCAGATAATCGCTCAGGTAATTCAATTTTTGATGTGCATTTATGCCTGTCAGTGGTCAGCTTTTTCAAACGTAGCTACAATTGAGCGGTCATAGTAATATGGCTGTTGTGGCTGTCAACATTGAACCTGGGAGTGTTTGGCTTCAGCTCAGGCTGGCAATGAAATCTGTTATCCCAAGGGAACCTTCCCACTCCTCAACCTCATCTCTTATGTGCAAGGCCTGATTCCTTACTCCCTGAAATTCTCAGGCAAGGGATGCTCCCCCAATCCTAGTCTACATAGCAGATGCTTCGTTTCCATTTCCAGGTGGGGAGATTGAGCAAGGGAGTGAGTGAAGGAGCGCACCTGGGATGAGCAAAATATGGGGAGACGTTCGCAGTCAATCACAGATTTGTTCCCCTTGCTTGCTTTACCCCAATCCCTTGCTTTTAGAACTTCTGACTCCATTTTGTTAGTACCCAGAAAATTACAATTGAGATTGCTTTTTCTCTGTCTACCTATTTTCTACATTTAACCTTGTTTTTTATCAATTTCTCTCCGCTGAAAGAATTAACTGCTCTTATCATTGATGTTTGCCACTAGATACAACCAAATTCCAGTGCACCCACTGCCTGGAGGAGTTTATGGAAAGAGAGAAAGCTCTTCAGCATAGGTCCTCCTTTGAATGCCTTTCAAGACAGTTCCGATGTGACACATGCACTCAAGAGTTCAAAAATGCTTTTGTACTTCAGAGGCACAGATGTGGAGGGAAGCCAAAGTATGAAAACCTTTTTGATATTAATTCATTACAAAATTGAATGCACATAGAGATGCACTACAGATAAACAATACATTCATTTGGCGCAAAAATATACTCGGATATCTGTCCACGTACATTGTCTGTTCCAAGAAGCGAACTGTTTTCCGAGAGTGTAGCTCAAGGAAAACTGTGAGCTTCGAGAAACAGATGATGTCCAAGCGTCCTCTCCAGACGCCCACTTCTTAAAGAAAATTTCTATATTTTTCACACGTTGCCTTATAAATTGTCCATTTAAGCAGACCCTATAGCACCAGTATTGGACGCCCACTTTTCAAATCCTGGCTTAAAATCTGTGTCCAAGGACAAAATAATATTCGAGTATACTTTCGCGCAAAAGAAAGGCTATTGTGTTTATTATCCTTCAAATATTTTTCGCAACACATGCAGTTTTGAAACTTGTCACTCGAATATTCCCCAGTTTTAGCTAGGGCATATTCAGTCACGTGACGCGTTTAGATATTTGTTGGATTGTAAAATGAGACGGGCCTCGTTTTCGAAACAGGAGCTCCAATTCGGGTGAAAAAAAAACAATCAAGCAGCAGTACTTACAGTATATTTAAGCAATAGATTACAAGTTTCTATCAATGGGTTATAGGCTGATAAACCACGCGGGATGTTGGTAGAACACGAGAAGAATTTGTAAATCACGAGCCGCAGGCGAGTGGTTTACCTACCAACATCCCAAGTGGTCTATCAGCCTATAACCCATTGAAACTTGTGGTCTATTGCTTTTATATAATAATTCAGAAGACGCGCGATTTTTCCATGGGTTTACCGGCACAATAACCCATAGCTGATCGACCAATCAGAGTGCGCGCATTGATTTGGTTATTATATAAAGAAGAATTTACGCAAGGTGAATAGGCCAATTTCGATATATTAAAATTCAGCCTTAAACAATAGACCTCAGCACGAGGCTCCGGGGAATGAACCCGACAAACTCTGTATTTATTCCCCAGAGCCTCGTGCTGAGGTCTATTGTTGTAGGCTGAATTTTAATATATCGAAATAGTGGTCTATTTACTGCGTTTAGAGCAGTTTTTCGATAGAGTGTTGAAAGTAATCAGGCAATAGACCTTTTTACCGATACGGCGGCCATCTTGAATTCCGAGGAAATTATGGGATACCCAGGGGGCAGATGAGAAATAATTAAAAAGAATACTGTGGCGTGATAACTTTTAACAATAATTTTTCGATAACCATAGGAACAACTGCCAAATATCGTGACGGAAAGATGTAACGCTTGTAATATTTGTTATGGAATATGAGAGACAAGCAGTAAAACTTTATCCTGAAAGCTGTGTATACGATAAATTTTCCAGCGATTGCCCCCTCGGCAGCCCAGTCAGTCAAAACAATAGAATTCAAGATGGCCGCCGTATCGGTAAAAAGGTCTATTACATGCACTTTGGTTGTGGTTTAACTACGGTTTGAGATTGACTGAGTAGTCTACATGTAATTGGTAAGCAACTGGTTTGGTTTTGGTCTTACGACACTCGATTGAAAACCGCTCTATTACGGCTGCGTAATCCCCCCTCCCGTGTTTTATACCTTTGCTTTCATTCCCGTTTCTCGTGATAAGCCTGTGACGATCGTATAAAAAAGTATTTTCTTTTAGGTGCAAGATCTGTGATGAAGAGTTTCAGGAGTGGAAACAATTACAAGATCACGAGAGGACCCCTCCAGAAGATCATCTACCAAAGTAACTCAATTTTTTTTCTTTGAATTAGGGTACACTCATGAAATCTTATTCCAGTGCGGCTCTGGAAAACGTGATTTTTTTTCTTCTTTGAATCTTACTGTTTTAATTTTTATAGATAATCGTACCTTTTTGGAACGCTTCGGTAGCATGTCAGGCGAGTTTGGGCGCTGCGTCTCGGCAAAATATCCATGGCGAGACTGAACCAGCCTGATATGCTGCGGAAGCGTACCAAAAACGGCCAAGCGAGCATAATATCGTATCAGTTCAGTGACTTGATATCGTAGGATATCAGGACGTCAGACACGACTTCTGATTGGCTAATTTCGAGTATGAGTACGATAAATTTCATTTGTTGGAGGTAACCCTTTCTTGAAATTAAGGCGAGATTAAATAGTTGGAGCAAACATCTCCGCCACGCTGACTTTTGTTAGTCTGTGTCAAAGTTCTAAAACCTGTCCTAACAAATCGGCGATAAAAGGAAGTTGAACAACAGCTTTCTTCAGTCTTCTCTTACAGTTCAAGTTTCTTCTTTTGCTGGGAAGTATCTGTCTCTGTAGTGCCTTATTCTGTTCTCAATTCCTTGCCTGACTTAGAATTAAAAAAGGTTTCCTTTGCGCTAATCACGTTAAGTTCCTTCTGCAGAAAGGATGCCGATTTGAAACAAAATTAATAGGCCATTTCCGAGTTCCCTTGTGCCTCTGTTTCAAAACGAGTCTAAGTGCGAAACCACTCAAATGAAAATGAGTTTGATTTGCATGAAAATGAACCTGTAGGGGGAACTCATTTTCATATGAATGGTTTCGCACTTAGACTCGTTTTGAAAGCTAACAGGGACCTTAAGCAAACCATGTTGGCAACGGCAAAAAGAAAAACAAAACAAAAGATTTACAGGCATGTTGGTGGCCCTAAAATTCCTAAAAATCCCTAAATATTTTCACTTGCCCTAAAAAACCCTACTTTTTCAGCTTTTTTTCGATTTTCCCCTAAAAATCCCTACTTTTTTCCTTTCTATGATGGTTGAGCGCGACTGATGTCATTGAAAGTGCTCGGCGTGGGTTCTACATTGGCCCTACCTGATCCATGCTAAGCATTTTCAAGACGCGATGTGCATGAGGTCTGGTGCACGCTACTGGTGTACGCGGCTAAAAATCATATACTGTAAATTTGGCTCTTGTGAGCTTGTTTAAAATCAGATCACGTTGATATTTGGCAAGAAGTTGACATTTGTGAATATCTTCTCATTGAAAAAGTTTGTCTGCCTACATATGGTTGAAGGAAAGAAAGTATTTCAAAAACGTTGTCTAAAACGGGGCCATTTTGAATGCTCCGCGTAACATTTGGAGTCACTAGGCACATTTTAGAATCTCTCAGTTTTTATTAAAGTTACCCACTTTAACTTTCTCCACAAAAGTCATTGCCGGGTTTATGGGTACTCATTATCTTAAAACAAGGACAGTAGGCAATCCAAAAATGAGGAAGTTACAGCAATTTACAGAAGGATTGTCATGTTATATCCTTCTACATGGAAACTGAACCACAATTTAAAATATCGTTTTTGTTTTAGTTCCTTTTGTTATTGAGAAGATAAGAAACCAATTTTTGAAATACTCACAAGTTCAGCTTTCTTCCTTGGGTAATTCTTAAAAATAGGGAAAACCCACATCTAGACTATGGCCAAACTCGCAAGGTAAAAACAGCATTTTTTGAAGGCAAAAATTGCATGCAGTTGCTCTAAAATCAGTTTCTAAAGCGTGCCTTGGCACGAACAGTCTGTGCATAAAATGTGCCTGGGCTGTGCATGAGGTGTGCAACATATTTTTATTTGTGTGGGTAAAACGTGCCTAAGCTGCGTCTAAGTTGTTCCAAAATTGTGCTTTAGTTGTACCTAAACTGTGCCCAAGTTGTGCCTAAGGTTGTGCGTAAAGTGCTCGATCAGACCATGCCTAAATAGTGCAAAATAGTGGCAAAGATGCGTGTTTAAGAGCTCTTGAAGTATTCTTTAAACTTATCTGTGTGAGGCCTAAAAATAATCTTTGTTATTCAATCTAATGAATTTTAAACAGCACTCTATTCTATCTCTAACCACTTCTGTGAACTATTGTAACCGGCTATGATATATAAGGTCAAAGAATCCCAGGAATCATTATGATGCTTGTCCCAAAAACGTGCCTGACTGTTCATAAAATGTGCCTGAACTGTGCCTAAGCTGTGCCTAAACTGTTCAAAAGAGTGCCAAAAATGTGTCTTGCCTGTGCCTAAACCGTGCCTTATTTGTGCCTTTTTTGATTTTACCCTGTGCTGTTGCACCAAAACCGTGCCTTTCTCTGAAGAGCGAATTTGTGCATACGCACGGTGTTGCGCTTGTGTACACCAGTAGCATGCACCAGGCCATGATCCCTTTCCTGTCCAAGTCATTAATGCTATAAATTAACCAGTATTTCATTTGAGTATCTTTCTGTTTGGATAACAGTGGTAAAAAGGTTAGTTGAATTCTTCATTCTTACCTAAATAAAAGCCCTAAAATAGCCCTACTTTTTAACCATTTATCCCTAAAAATCCCTACTTTTCAGGGAAAAAATCCCTAACTTCCCCCCTAAATATTGTCACAAGGTGGCCAACATGCCTGGATTTAATGGGCAGTCAATGGCTGTGCACGTCATAAATCTTTGAACATTTCTTGGCGGCCTTCCTCTGCAAAATCACAACGTGAAACGACTTTGGAGTTTGCGTAGTTTGGAGAATGCGAACAACTGCTAATTTTTCGTATTTTCATTTGGAATTGAACACTGACGTTACATATTTAGTTTGAGCAAGTTCTAAGACCAATAGACGCTCTGAACAGATGTAGACAATTGCGAAATTCAAAGGTAAAATATAAATTCATTTTTTACTAGACGTTGTCCTCGGGGTCGCGGCTGTCATTGCTTAAGTTCTTTAATTTCAGTCGCATTGGCGCCCAGGTGGTCGTTAACCGTTATTTTACTGGCGATATTAACTTGATATACTCAGGCCGCCGAATTTTCAGTTCCAACTTTAAATGTGTATTACAACTTGTAAGAAGACTTCATATTTTAGTCTTGGTTAGCAGTTCTTGATTCAGGAAACATGCTATGGGTATTAACGTTGATATGTTTTGTTCTGTCCCAGGTGTGTGAGCTGTGATATGCAGTTCCAAACGCTGAAAGAAAAGCAGTACCACGCCCGTTCAAAGCACGGGCCACCCGTGACAGCAGAAGAGTGTCCCATCTGCCACAAGACCTACAACAAAGTGTACCTCAAGGAACATATGACGACCCACGAGGAGAGCGATGCGCTGAAATGCAAAGAGTGTGGCAAGAAGTTTTCTTCCAAAAGCAACTTAAATAAACATGGTAAAAAGCACTTGCCAGGCTATGTTCCAGTCAAGGATAAGCAACGCGAGAAGAAATACAGCTGTTCAGATTGCGGGAAACGATTCGACTCCATGCATGGCTTGGAGGTATGGCTCTATAGCGCAGTCTTTGTTTGCCATGTATTAACTGCCTTTAATCCAAGGACTAAAAATGTAAATATTAGCTTAAAAAATGTAGAAAAATATACAAAAAACGATAATAAACCAAAGAGAGTCAAGGATGGTCTAGATTTGGGAAGATTGACAAGGATTACGAGTGACGAGCTTCAAAATGTTACGCTGAATTCTCTCCAGATACTCCGTCTTTGACGACAGCATTTTTTCGTAAGCCAATCAATTCCTATATTCCTACGACCTGCCAAGATGAATTTCTTAAAACACAGTAAAGAGAGTTAAGAACTCGATCACCCTTGTTTCTGCAGAGCCACCAGAGAAGCCACACAGGAGAGAGGCCATTCGAGTGCGACCAATGCTCATGGAAATTCACCCAGAAAACCCATCTAAACCGTCACATCAGGAGCGTACATGATAAGGTGCCCAGGGAGCGCCATTCAGAAGGCTCCAGTTCGCCTGTCGTCTGTGAAGTATGCAACAAAGTGTATGTCAATAATCGTGTATTGACGGTCCACATACAATCCGTACACGAGGGATTGCGACCATACAAGTGTGAATATTGCGATGCGACATACACTCAGCGAGGTAACTTCTAATGTGTTTTTTTTTTAAATTTATACAACACTACGATGGACCTTTTCGGCGATACTGCGCCCATGTTGAATTCTATCGTTTCCAATAGTTATGATGGGATTTACAGGGTTCGTACGGGTCCTGGAAAACCTGGACAGTCCTGGAATTTTACTGTGGCATTTTCCAGGACTTTTCAGTTCTGGAAAATGGCTACTGGTCCTGGAAAGTGCTGGAAATCTGTTAAGCTCAAGTGAAAAATATAAAATGTATGGCAGACAGTAAGGAGAATTAAGATTGAGATCTTTGGAGGGAAAGGGTTGATGTGAATTTTAGAGTCCTGGAAAAATCAATCTGAGTCCTGGAAAAGTCCTGGAAATTTGATTCTGAAAAAGGGTACGAACCCTGGATTTAGTATGTATTTTTTTGCAAGTCCTCTGAGAAGGCGCCCCCTCCCCCCGTTAAAAAAAGAATTAAGCTCGGAAATCCTTGTGATTTTCCATTATAAGTCTAAGATTTTCTTTCTAAACAAAACAGCGCAACGTAACTCAACACATTAACGTGACTAAATCATCATCTTCATTTTTTGTCCATTTATTAAATCAGACATGCCATTTAACTGTGACAGCGAAAACACAAAACAACGCAACACAACAAAACAAGACACAACACAACAAAGCAAAAAACACAACCCAACAGAGCACAAATCACAAGACAAAAAACAAAAACAAAATACAAACAAGCAATAAAAGAAACAAAGCACAGCAAAATGCAGCAAAACACAACTATTAAAGCACAACAAAGCTACAACGTAGCACAAGAAAACACAACCGAAAGAACAAATCACAGTAAAACGAAAAGAAAAAAACAGCAAAACGCAAACAAAACACGACACAACAAAGCACAGCAAAACACAGCAATGCACAACAAAACAAAACACAAACAAAACACAACACAAACAAAACACAACACAAACAAAACACAACACAAACAAAACAAAACACAACTCAAACTGTGTGAAACAAAACAAAACACAAACAAAACACAACACTTCGCCATGGCTCCCTCGCTCTCAAATGGCTTTAGTAGACACAATAAGAGAATCAATCATGTATCGTCCATGATCATAGGTCACCTTTGGCGACACAAGCATGCAAGTCACTATGAGAAAGAAGAAGTGCAAAAGAAGTATACCAGCGACAAGTTTGTCTGCAACTTTGATGGGTGTATGGTGACCTTTGACACCCAACCAGAGCTAGTCGAGCACGTGAAGACACACACTACAGACAAAGCGTGTATGTGTAGTGAATGCGGAGCCACGTTCGTTTCACTCCCGAATCTAGCCAAGCACACGAGGAGGAGACACGGAGATCAGGCACCGCCAACATACAAGGGATATCGGTGCGAGAAGTGCGACAAAACATTCCTCACCAGCTACCAGCTGGTGGTACATTTCAGGTTTGATCAAGGGCTCTTTCTATTCAACCAAAAATTCTGATTTGCATTTGCTGGAGTTTTTCGGAAAAGAGGACAACCTTCCGAGGTAAACCCAAATTTTCGGAACTTTCATATCGTGAATTTCCGTTCCATTTGATTTTTCATTCTGGAATTTCCGGAATTTTCGGTTGCTGGTTCGCTTTTCAAAAATTCAACAATTTCCGGATTTTCTGGAAACGTTCCCAGGAAATTTCCGTACCTCAAAGACTTTTGTCCACGTTTGAAATTTTTTTGAATTTTTGGTTGATTTGAAAAGGTGTTTTTGTCTGTAATGTTCGCTTAAAATTTAAGATATTATTTATAGGGACAAGAAGGGGATTTCCTCTCATAGGGTCATCAAAGACCGTCCGCTACATGTATAGTTCACAAATGTATATGTTTAGGTGCTTATGAGAAAAGGTTCTCTACGTAAGAGTGAACTACTTTGTTCAAACTGGGGCTCATCAGGCCTTCAATGCTTCTGCACTTGGAAGGCCATTGGGTCGTACAAAGTATTCGCCAACTGAAAGAAGTTAACGCGAAGCTCAAGTCTGCCCACAGGGGGCCCACACAATCTGTCTGGGTAGCTGATTGTTATTTTATAGTAAATGTACTAGATTTGCCGTTTGCCTCACCTATAGTCGTCAAAAATCAAAATCCTACAGTATTCGAGCGACTGTAAAGCGTAGCAAGATCCTTACGTGCAAGCCACAAACCGTCGCGCTGAACCTCGTCCAATCAGAATGGGGCAATCAGCGCGACGGTTTGTGGCTGGCACGTAAGGATCTTGCTACGCATTACAGTCGCTCGAATACTGTGGGATTTTGATTTTCTTCGAGGGCTAGCTCCGGGCCGTTTGGATGGATTTTCGATTGGAAGGTACGAGAAGAATCGTGAGTCTTTTGACCTTTATGCTGCGAAGTTTGAAAGCAAAGCGATGCGATTTTGGGGGAAAAAATCGCCCCGGTGCTGGAACGCTTTCAAAACAAGGTTTCCACCCTTGTCTCTCTATTATAAAGAACAGTCAACGGCGAACTCAAATTCATTCAAAATCGCTCAAAAAACCGCTTTTGAGACAAAAGGACGACTATGCACCACAGGTAAGATAATTCAACGTTTATTTATCATTGATTTTCATACAAAGTTAGCGATATATGACGACTATAGGTGAGGCAAACGGTAAATCTAGTACATTTACTATAAAATAACAATCAGCTACCCAGACAGATTGTGTGGGCCCCCTGTGGTCTGCCGAGTCACGGCAAGGGTCTGAATGTTCATCAACTCGTACCTCCACAAGCTAACCTGGTCGCTTTGAAGGCCATGCTTTTGGAAATTGTGATTTTGAAGTCATGACACACAGCACTAGACGACAGTCGTGACTCGGAAAGAGGGAACGTGGAAAATTATGGCTTTGAAAGTCGTGGCACACGAGGTTTGAAGTCATGGTTTTGATATTCACGACTTTGAATGAGTGCTTTTCCGATGGTGTTATTCTCCTAGTAGAAATCGACAAGCCCCTAATTTACGACTTCTTTTAACGTTTCAGGGGTCATACTGGAGAAAAACCATATAAATGTGATCTCTGTAGTAAATACTTTGTTCAAAAGTCTGGCTTGAGGAAGCATATCAGGTGGGTATACAATCAGTCAATCACTCTGTCCGTCTGTCAGTCAGTCGATCATCAGCCGGTCAGTCAGTCAGTCAGTCGGTCAGTCGGTCAGTCAGTCAGTCGATCATCAGTCGGTCAGTCAGTCAGTCATTCAGTCGGTCAGTCAGTCAGTCGATCATCAGTCAGTCGATCATCAGTCAGTCAGTCATCAGTCAGTCAGTCAGTCGATCAGTCAGTCAATGAATCAATCAGTACGTCAGTCACTCAGTCAGTCATCGGTTGGTTAGTCGGTGCTAAATATGAACTAACCCGGTCCTTAACGTTTTTTCTTACTTTAGATGTAAACGCTGTCCAATGATGGAAGGTCGACCTATTAACCCCAAGATACCCAAGAAATATGCTTGTCAACACTGTGACAAAATGTTCCCAGGCCCCTCAGACTTGAAGTCACACATGCGGACTCACACAGGAGAGAAGCCATATCAGTGTACTGTCTGTCAAAAGGGTTTCAGCCAACCAGGGAACCTGACTAAACACATAAGGTGAGTTTACCTTAAACTCAAAACTATGATAGGGGATACATCCATAGAATAATAAATAATAAACAGTAGCACATGAAAGTACTGCTCAATAGCTTTCATTTGAATGGTCACACACTAGGGTTTCATCCACAGACTTAAATCGCTACAGTTTCTTCTCGGCCCCGCAGACATAAAAAATTGAACCCTATTACTTGACCCAAGGTGTACCTGGAAGTTTAACGGGTAAAATGAAAGTTGTCTGTTGATGTGCTCGTTAGGTTTGTCCACAACAAAGAACAGCGTCCAAAGGAGAGAATGCGAGAGAAGAAATTTTTCTGCAGCTTGTGCGGCAAAGCTTTCCTGTGTCCGAGCAGCCTCGCCATGCATTGTCGCACACACAGCGGCGACAAACCTTTTTCATGTCAACACTGCGGACAGGGATTCGCTCAGGCAGGAAACCTTAAAAAGCACCTCAAGCGCTGGCATGAAGATGGTGCTGAAGGAAGATCAAGGTATGTGACAACTGATGCAAGTGTGCGATGAGTGTGATGACGCGAACTCAAAATGTCAGGAAGCTTAAGCAAACCATAACGGCAACAGCAACGAGATTGCCACCAAAACATAAGGTTTAACGAGCAGAGCAAAGGTTATGCACGTGCGTTAGATATCTTTGTACATTTCGTAGCCGTCCTATGCAAAACAACAACGTGTAATGACTAAGTTCTGCGTGTTTTGGAGAAAGTGAGCCCACGACGGCTTACTTGTTATATTTCCTTTTGGAGTTTATCCCTGGCATCACATATTTTAGCGGGGCTTTAGGCCGATCGGCCACTAAACAGATCTAGATAACTGTGAAGTTCGAAGGTAAACTGTAAACCCCCTTTTTACTAGGCGTCGTCCATGGCGTTATCATTGCTTAAGCTCCCTATTCTGAATCAGTCGAAGGAATCAGTATCGTCTTTTTGACAGACCATTGAGAAAGGCTTTTAATTGATGTCAAAGGTAATTCGGACAATTACGCTGCGTGATTTGTTTTAAAAAACTGGCGCCAACTACTCAATCAATCATGATAAACCCAAAGCCAATAGCGACTTGGTCACGCTCGCTTACCCACACTTGGCGATGGTTAAGTTGCTGTGTTTGCAACTAAAAGCCGCCCTAAAAATACCGTTATCATGATGTTAGTCAAGATGATACTTTTGGAAAACTGCACTAAACAAGACGTTTCTAATGTTTCCTGTAGGCGGAAAAAGGGAAAAGGAAAGAACGCTGGCGCTGAATCACGCGAGACCGAGGAAGTTCCCCAGGAAAGCCGAGGTGAGACAAGAGAAAGCGAATCCAATCAAACAGGCACTAACGATACGTCTAATGACGGCGAACATGAAAGCACTTCTGCAAATACGTGTGCTGCTGACAGACAAGCTCCCTTGGCTCATGCAAGTTCTCAGACATCTTTGGTTGGCTGCACACCTCTCAATACCCCGAACCATTTGTATGGAACAACACCTTTGAACACAGTCGTTACCAGTTCCCTAACTAGCACCCCAGCTCAGAGAATGCCGGTGGTATCGGGGTTCGTTAGCAGCCCTGTACAACAGCCCATCAGTGTACAAAGTTCGCAACCATCTGCAAGCCCCTCGGTGATTGGACCTTCCGGAAGAATCCGAGGGACATCTTCATTTGGGGTTGGCGAGGGTATAAGCCCCATGGGCAGCAACTTAAACGTTTCGTCGGGAAGTGCTTTGAATTCCCATACTGGAAGCTCACAGGGCAGTAATCTGAGTATCATCTCTGCACAACAGCTTCAACAAGTGGTCATATCCAGAATGCTGGCGGCTCCCATAACTTCCGAGAGTACAGAGACCCCTTTCGTTCCTCCGAACATAGCCAACTTAATCCCCCCACCCCGAGCTTCGATACTTCTTCCGCACGTACATTCCCTCCTCAATCCCCCTGGGATAAATCCTACTGGCGGCGAGGTAGCAGTGTGGCCCTTTGCACCTACCACCGGCATGTATCAACAGTAGGATGTGAACAGTCACGCCAGAACAGTCATGCCAGTTATATTTACTATTAGTGCTCTAGTCTAGAAGAAGCGGGGAGGGAGTTTGGGCATTTTTTTTTTCAATCCTTGGACAGAAAAAAATTGCTGAAGAAAAACACGTTCAAAGGGAGCCATGGGTAGGCCTATCCCGATTTCGCTGGGCGCTTCGATTTAAGTTTCAAGCACTCTTGAGCGCTAAATTGACGTTTGAGCAGAATTTGAGCCTTTTTTCGCTTTTCGGGAAACATTTCAGCACATTTTTACAATTTTCCACATGTTAAATGCGACATTTTGTCTTTGAAACGTTTTCAGTGAAGCCGAGTAATTCTAGCATCATGAATTATAAATAATTCCACCTTGTCGCCTGACTGGCTGACTATTGTCATGTAAATGCACGAGCTATAGTCCTTTTAAGCGTGGCAACAGTGAAGTTTGATTGGTTCGCGACTTCGTGTTTCTCAGAACTTTTAGCGCTCTTTTCTGTTCAGTGCAGCTGCTGAAGAAAGCATTGTTTGTGTTGTATAGCACTGTTTCTAAACCAGTCAAATAGTGTAAAGATGCAAGCAACAAACCAGCTCAGCGAGTCTGAAGACGAAAACATCATTGACCCAGTTACAGTAGCAGTAAATTCTGGAGCGTCGTTAACTGCAGCACAAGGCGCATCGATAGCACGGAATCGAAACTCGCCTACCAACGAGGGAATTAAAAACGTAACTGCGAGCAACTTTCGTGCACTATTTCTAAATTTCAAGCACTTTTGATAGAAATCGAGCACTATTTGAGCGCTTTTTCGCTATTTTTGGCGATTTTTCCAGCGCAATCGGGGCAGGCCTAGCCCTGGGAAAAAAATAGAGCGAGTGCTTTTTAGTAACTAGGGCCAGTGTTTGACTTTAAAAATCGTTTTTGCACAAGCTATTGCCCACCAAAAAAAAAAATGCATTACCTTTAGGTGAGGAAAAAACTTCATGCCCCAGAAAATTGCCCAACCCCCTCCCCCACAAAAAAAAAACCGGGTTCGTCCCTAAAAGAAAGAGCCAGCTACAAAAACCAGCTAGCCAGAGTCACGTGATATTCGTGTCGCTTCAAGGAATTTTCAAGTACGGCTGTTGAAGATGAGAGAAAATGTAGTGCTAGTTTATTTGGTTTCTTAAGTTTTTAAAGTGCTCTTATGTTGTCAGATTTTTACCCCATGCTATAAACAGCCACAGTTGTTGCTGTTTACCCGTTCGTAAGAGCACTATAGTTCGAACAAAGTTATGGTCCAGTTATCAAACGTTAATTGTGTCGAGTAGTTTCTTGTGCATCAGTAGACATTCTCAATAGAACGGTAAAGCACGCCAGTATGTCAGTCGCTCTGGCGTTTTTCAGGTAGATCACAGCTTAAGAAAACGAAGCGTTTTTCAGGTCTAATCGCGTATTTTCTTGTTGATTGATGTGAGTGCCAACACAGACCCGTTCGTTATAGTGCGGGACTTTACAAGCAGTATCCCTTTTTTTTTAATCTGTGCTTAAGGTGATATTAAGCCTTCATAACATGGGTGGTTGTGGCGAGACATTTGATAGCGCGATAACTCGCACGCGGCTACGCGTTCGATGCGTGTCTTCACGTGTTGTTCACGTGTTGTGCAGGAGTTCTTCCGAAGTTGTTTTTTAAGAGAGTTGAGAACTAACTATATCATGTGAACAGCCTATCCTATTTACATGCAGTTGTTAAGCGGTTACTGAAATTTGATCTGTTTTAGTTATAGTTGTGGATGGACGAGAGAATGAATGCTTCACTCTCTCTTGTTGAAGATAAGAGTAAGTGAAAATTGTGGTTGTAAGGTTAAACAATACTTTGACCATGTAATTGAAAAGAAATGGAAATGAATTAAATAGTAGCTCTGTACGCGTCATAGACTTTAAAACGTGTCATTCATTGCCGACATTTTTTCAGTATTCGTTGGAAAACAAATTCTATAAAACGAAAACCGACGAATTTTGTGGAGGTGGCGTGGCCGAGTGGTTTAGGGCGCTGGATTTGAAATCTGGAGGTCCCCGGTTCAAATCCTTCATCCTACCACTATCTGGATTTGTTCTCGTTAGTCCCGAGTTCCACTCTTCGACCGCGTTCTGTAAATAGCCAACTGGTCAGCCTCCCACCAGTTGGGATTCGTAACAGTTTATGTTCTATTTGTCCCCAATTAGCACAACAGTGCTAAACACATACGACACTTAAATAAAACTTTAACAGCGCTCACAAAAACTTATAGAAAAGTCTAACATCTTCAAACCCTAGCATACACTATTTCGTTATCACAAGGGCAAATATTGCAAACATTTGGATTTCCTTGTACTTTATGGGCTGTGTAAGGTTCTCATGGTATTGTGGTAAAATGAACAGCCGCCATCCTTTTTCGTACGGATGATTGTACAAGTATGTCGGACGCCAAATCTTCAATTGTTTTTTTTTTTTTCATCTTTCAAATATACTTAAGGGCGGTTTTTGTACAACAGAAAAATGACTGAAAATGTCTTGACATAGGTCCTTAATTATAAGTAGATGAAGTTTGACGTGATCAAGGGAGTGTAGATTTTTAAGGCTGCGTTCTCATGGTGCATCAAAGGAACCAATGAATCCACTCTGGTCACAGATTCACCGGCTTCTTTGATGTACCTTGATCCATAGTGATTGCCTGATCTCACTGATCCTGATCCAGATCAGCCCAAAGGTTACTTCCGCAATTAGCATTTGTTACGTGTGAGAAGTCACGGGACCGTCGGAGTTGAGCGAAAGAAGCACTTAACTTACAATGCTTTGTAGTGGCTGTTTGGTTCTTTGATTTGATTCGAGCTCAAGAGTTTTCAGCTCGACGGACAGTACGTGGGAAAAAGTAACAACTAGACCGAGAATAGAGGTGGTTATCTTTCTTATTACATATTAATTTACCGAAGACTATTATCCGGAGGTTTTCTTCGTCCCAGACTGAAGCAATCAGGACCCAGACAGCCATGATTTGTATCAATCCATTTTCGATTCTGTTGAATAACCTCAGCAATGAACTAGAGGACAAGGATCTGCAGAGTTTAAAAAATGTTTGCAAAGATTACATTCCGGGTGGTGAGCGCGAAAAGATCAAGATCGGCTGGGACGTCTTCAACATCCTGCTCCGACAAAACGTGATCGGCAGCGAACCGGAAAAAATTGCGAGCTTGCTTGCTATTATCAAAGAACTGAGCAGAAGAGATTTGGTACACATGATAAAGAAGCACATACAAGAACATTACGAAAACCCAGAGATGATATTCAATTACGTTAGAGTAAGCGATTCAACAAGCGGCATGCAAAAAATCGCATACTCCAGTCATCGAATCCAAAGTGATGAACAAGGTTCAACAACGTGCTGCGTACAAGATTGCTGTTGCTGTAAGCTTACGTGTTACAGCAGTCCATTCTGTGATCTTCCGTGCTGCTGTGTTATTTTAGCAATACTTTTTGCCTTCTTTACTGTTGCAGCCGTGTTGGCCTGGTACGCCGACATTCCCGAAGTCACGCCATATTTGAATTCCAAAGATGATTGGAAAAAAGCTGGACCATATATAATCGGCGTTTTGACTTTGTGTGCATGCTGCTTCGCTTTTTGTAGAATTTATCTTTTTTTACGCTCCAGACGAAATGCAACGTCATCCAGTCAAGACAACGGAAGCATCAGTGATGACGCTATGCCTGGTAGCATCAGTGTATCGAATTCGGGGTTGACCACCCCTGTCCTAAGAGAGGAATCTATATTTAGTTCAAACCCGGTCACCGCTTCTTGTTCGCTGTCATCTATTGCGTCGCGCGTTCGACAGGTATCCGAATCAGAGACTGCTCCAGATGGCTTACATAATAATGAAGGCAATAACGTGCAATTTTTTACCCCGAGATCCAGCCGTGAGCTATAGTCATGCCAGTTTAGATCCAGAATTGAAGAGTGAGTAGGGAAAGAAACTGAGCGATCTTAAGAATTAAATCTATTAAAGTAATTTTATTAGGGGCTGGAAATAACTTTGGGATTTCCTTTTGAACATTGGTTAGTACTACTAAGAATGAAAATTAGGAGAAAGAAGAATCCTTTAGACCTTGCCTGGATTTAAAACCAGGATCTCTAGATGATTTTATGCATCTTATCTAACTATTCTCGTCTTAACAAAGGCCTTTGACAAAGTCCCTCATAAAAGACTTCTAATGAAATTACACCATTATGGAATTGCGAGTCCTTTGAATGACTGGCTAAGAAGTTTCCTAACACATAGAATTGGTGTCAATGTTTGATTGACAGAAGTTAATGTATGGGAGCACAGCCTATGCCTCGGCCTGGTGCAGCCTCGCTCACACGTGGGGATTTACCTTCACGCACTGCTGTCGTGCTGATGTGTACCTTTTGTGATCTGGGGTATACCCCATCCTGGGACCTCTCCTATTTTTACTCTTTGTTTATGATCTGGTATCTGAGCTGGAATATCCAACCAGATTATTTGCTGACAACTGTCTTATAACCATCACGACTGCTGCAGAGATTACAGATTACAATCTGATTGAAAAAAAAACTAGAAGTTTGGCAGCAAACCAGGCAGAATTTAATCCAACAAAATGCTTTATCATGCGTACCGGTATATCCACGCAGAAAAACCCACCTACTAGAGAGAGTACTTTTTTTTGCAACACTATATATTAAGCTATGTTCATATGCACTCCTATTTGGGAGTCACCCTGGACACAGATTTGAGGTGGAATCACCCTCTTCATGAAATATCATCTAAAAGCTATTAAGACCTTAAATTTGATCAAGAGGAACTTCTGGTTTTGTAAACGAGATGCCAAAAGCACCTTGTAAAAAACCTTCCTCAGACCCAAAATGGAATGTCCATCCATGGTTTGAAATCCGCACTATCAATTAATGTGATATCAATAAGCTGGAAAATGTAAATAGGGCGGCCGCTCGCTTCCGTAAAGGGGATTACAGATATATGTCAAGTGTTACTTCTATGTTGAAAGATCTGTAATGGGAATACCTAGACTCTTGATGGGTCATTATAACCACTCTATATCGGTTGATGCCAAAATCATGGTATCAAAAAACTGCCCAATCATTGGTGAACATATCGCTGTTAGTTTTGTGGCATAATAGGTGGCCATAGCAACAATAAGACCTGATTTTAAAAAAACCTTCATTTTAGCTTTAAGCGCTTATAACTCGAAAACAAGCTCGGAGACCCCCATTTTTTATTATTGAATTGTAATCAGTATTCTTATCTTCCTAGAACTGTCAGAGAATGGAATAGTCTCCCCTCTGATGTTATAACCTCAGAATCTTTACAAATTGTTAAGTCCAAATTAAGCAATTACTTACAAGTTTAGTTGGCTAGATTCCTGGTATTTTTATTTTAATTTTATTTATTTTTATACATATTTTTATGTGTAGTTTTCTATTACATTTGGTGTTTTAATTAGTAGTTGTAATTAATTAATCGGATGGCAAATAACTGTTTTTAAATACTGATTTTGCACAACTTATGGATCACAACTTTACCATACTGGGTAGCAGATATTTTTACTTTCGAAATTACACTTGTCTATATTTTTCCTGCAAAGCGCATCTACCCAACCAAATTTAGATTAACTGAGCATCTTTTAGCCAAACTATATCCTTCAGATTTGGTGAATACAATCTTCCACTTAGTATTTTAACACTGCAGTTCACAAATTGTGTAAAATTCAATTTTTGAAAAAGTTATTTGCCATCCGATTCTCATATAACGCTGTAATTTCTCACTGCTTTGCCTACCCGTCAAGATGGTGTTGAAAGCTGTGATTAGGCCTATGTCAACAAATGACAGTTATATAGTTAATATAGATTACTTCATGGAAAGTGTGTGCATACGGTATTTGCGCACAAGTTTTTGCCGTATCAGAAAAAGAATGAGTGAGCATAGCAAACAAGTTAGTTTACTGATACAAAAACAATGAGTGCCTAAATACTGTACAAAGCACTTTCCGTGCTGTAATTCATTTATTTTATATCTACTGAGATTTTCACTTTCAACATTCTAAAAAAATTTATTCAGCAGAAAAATAAGCTTAATTCTGCAAGCACTTAATTGCCGCTTCTTCAAAAGCCTAAATATTTTTCTTACAGAGTGTTTACGTCTTCATCAGTCAACACTTCAGCTACTTTTGTTTTTTTAACTTCCTTCGCCTTGTTTTTTTAAGTTGTTTTCTTCAAGCCCCCAGACATTTCCTTAGTTGGTCAAATTCTATGTTGTCTATAATGCTTTTATGTATATAAAAACCAATGAAATACCAGTTGAGCTTTCACACGAAAAAATAATATCTTCACGCATAAAAACAAGATGTTATCTTCACATGTGAAAAGATCACTGTTGCTATGGTTACATACTAATGGTGCTTTCGGCAGCAAAAGTGAAATGGTTTAGTATTTCACTGGTATTTATATAATAAATAGAACATTACATGGCCACTTGGAGATACAAAATTTCTTTTCTTGTGTTGAAAATACTCTTCAACAAATTTCAGGTCTCTGCGCAACCATGCATATCCTCTATATATAAACAAGAGCTCCATTTGGCGTGGAAATATGCTTGGATATTTGTCCGTGGACATTATGTGATCCAAGAGCGTAGCTTGAGAAAAACTGTGAGCTTTGAGGAACAGATAATGTCCAAGGACAAATATCTGATCATCTTTTCGTGCCAAATGGACGCTATTGTGTTTATTATCCTTCAAATATTTTTCGTAACACACACAATTTTGAAAATTGGGGATTATCACTCGTATTTTACCCAGTTTTAGCTTGGGAATATTCAGTTATGTGACGTGTTTACACCAATTGCGTGCAAAAGAAAACATCTGATGGATTATTGTGTTTCAGTCTGTATCAAGATTTGTTCGTCAATTTGCTCCCCTCCCCCCGCCCCCACAGCTTGGGCCAATCATGGGCTCATGCACGCAGTCTGCGAAAGCTGTAGTTTCATGGTGGTGTGATTTCAACCTGCTCACCTTCGACAACAAGTAACTAAAGCTGCATCATCAGAAGTGAATGTTTTGTAGCTTGGTGACGGCAAATGGCCATGTCAGTTGTGGTAAGAAATCAAATCTTCTGTGTAGCTCAGCAAATGATGATGACTGATGACCCTCAGCCTGTGGTCAGAAAATACATTTTTTCGATTTGTAGCTCAGCAAATTCGTTGTGGCCATAATTGGTTATCAGAAAATAAACTTTCTGTGTTGTGTACACCCACCAAAAGGCCATGTTTTGTGGTCAGAATGGTTAATTCACCTTTTTCATTTTCAAAAACAAGATGTAAATTCAAGCCATTTCACGATGTGCTGTCTTTCAGGGTCACTGGTCAAAATTTTATTTTCTCAAGACATATTTGTTACATTAGTGTTGGTAATCTGGAATTGAATTCTAAGTGTTGCCAACAGTTCAAATGCCTTTCTTGGAAAATATTTTGTCCAGTACAAGTTAGCAACAAGCAACAACATTTTATTGGTATTTCCACATAGAGATGGTATTACCTAAAATAGCAACTAATATAATACTAATCATTTTAAACTAAATAAGATTAAAAGTTTCCCTTATATTCAATGCTTCATAAACAAAGTAACCTAGTTTCTTACAGACGAAAGAATCAGAATTATTAAACAGGAAGTTAATACTCAATTAATGCAGACTATAATCTATTCATTGCTAGTTCAACATGGAGATCGTTATCTGTCATTCAAGCAAACTAAGCTTTCTATCAATGTTTCTGACACTGGTAGCAGAGAACAAGGAAAGGGGAACCAGGAACGGGAGTCTGGGAACAAACGTACAGTGTACGAGTGACAAGACTATGAAGAGCTTGAAATTCTACATAAGAATGACTGTGGCCTGACTGATTGGGGTAGTATGCGATAATACTGATTCGATTTTCTCTCAAGGCACCATTTCATGCTTTGTTTATGCACCTACCAGTGTCAAGCCCGAGGGGGGGGGGGGGTCGGGTATAGGGTGGGGATTTTGACATTTCCTAAAGAAATCTATCAAAATCCCCACCCCCGGGCAAAAAAGAATTGTCAAAATTAGCAGAAAGAAATGGTTTACTTCTCTTCTACTATATAAAACTGAACGATCAAATGCATGATGTCCGATCAAAATCCCCACCCTGGAGATACGCGCCACAGTCAAATTCCCGTGCCCGACCCCCCCCCCCCCCCCCTCGGGCTTGACATTGATAGGTGCATTATCCCAGTACCAATCAGAACTCTGTGTTAACAAGAACGTACTGGTCATCTAGAGCACAGGCTGCACAGCCAGTAGAAACTTGCATATACAACCGTTACACTTCCTCACATTTCCCCAAATTGTTCCCTTTTCTTTTCCTTTGTCAGCAATTTTGAATTCTCAGGCCGTTTAGCGCTGTACACCCGTTCCCGGTTCCCTATTTCCCGTTTCCCGTTCCCCGTTCCCTATTTTAGTAACATGCGTAGGAACACGAAATGGTGAAAGAGCGAAATGGCGAAATGACGAAATGGCGAAATGGTAGTTATAAGATATTACCGCTCCAATAAAAGTTGTAATTA
>OZ026605.1:3168300-3245800 GCA_964020085.1 Micromussa lordhowensis
TAGACCCGTGGCCCTTGAGGGCTTAGGGGCAATAGCCCATGAGGCGAAGCCGAATGGGCTATTGACCCGTGGCCCTTGAGGGCGAAGGGTCTAATTGTTTTAGTATCACCCAACTAGTCGGACAGAAAAGGGAATTATAAAGTTTGCAAATGCAAGTTGAAAAAATATTTATTTGGCGAAAAAAGCGAAAGAAAAACTGGCGAATTTCGTACTCGATGACTATTGCTAATAGTCCCCTAGTAGCGTAGCCAATCAAAATGCAGGATTTGCATTAGTCCACTAGTTGGGTGATACTAATTTGCATTATTAAAAACTGGATCATTGGATAACGCAATTCGAGAGTTTTCATTGGCTTAGCCATCATGGGTTATGAGCCATTATACCATGCTCTACGAATATGGTAAGCGTACGTGTGATATTTTGGGGGCGTTTTTAATGTTTTCAAAGTTTAGTTTGCTATATTTTGGGGGCGTTTTTAATGAAACAATTATTCCACTTGCCCTTGTTGGATATGAGATGATTATAGCCAACTCGGCGCTCTGCGCCTCGTTGGCTATCCAACGCGCGCTTGTGGAATAATTGTTAATTATGCTCTTTGGTTATGAAATATTGGTACAGTTGAAACACATTTATTGGAACCCTCAAAGGGTTGGATTGATCTACACTTTTTAGAATCACTTTTCAATTTCCTAGGATGTCTTGTTGGACTGGTAATATCCTTTTTTCAGCGTATCTATGAGGTTTGGCTTGTATGAATTTAGTGTTAGCCTTACCATAGTTGTTTTTTAATTAAAGAAATAAAAAAATAGCTTTTGTAAAATATAGAACAACTTCTAAAAGCAACATCACGACTATTTAACCACCAGATCACAAAAAAAAAAACAGGAAAATTTTCTCCTTCTTACAAATTCTTGAACTTGCCAAGGCTAATGAAGTCACACGTGTATATTCCGTTAAATGTTTGTTTACAAGCAAGTTCTCTGCAAACTGACAACGGTCACCATAATGTTCAGTTTTAGTCGTATCTTCAACTAATGGTTTATTTATGCAGATTATAATTTCAACATTACAATAGAAACTTCCAAAACAGAAAAACAGAGAAGAATTTTTGGTTCATGGAACATTTCTTCACCTTGCCGAGGATGATGAAGTCATATTTTCCCTTTTCATTATAATTTAAACTTCCAAACCAGCTTCGTCGTTAGAAACCCGATAACATTGCCTGTTGTTGATCTAATGTGACTGGTAGCCATGTCAAGCAACTTTTAATGAGAGATCGTTTTCTGGCGGAGTTCTCCCGTATCCCGCGAGTTTCGAGACTGGTTCGTTTTGCAAGATTGTGCACTGCTTCCAAAAAGGAAAAGCTTTTAAATTCATTCCACGAAACTTGTAGATTCATTTGTACTTTTCTTTCCGTTCTGTTTGCAAACCGTCCTGATAGGATATTGCAAGTTATGAATGTAGATGTCTATAACAGTAATTAATTAATATCGATTTTGTTACATTAACAACACTTATACAGTATCTACCTAACTGTATGTATGAATTTATATAACGGTAATAAAGGCCAGGGTAAGAGGAAAATCTCGCTAGCTTTACCATAAATGTCGAAAGTTGCTTACCGGGAATTTCATTTCCATTCGATTTTGAACTCGGAATTTTAAGTTGAATGGTTCGCATATCGGAAAAGGAAAAATACTGGGATTTTCTGGAAAGCTTTTCCCGAATCAGGAAATGTCGTCTGTCGCCATTCGTGGAAAGTTTTTCCCGAATCAGGAAATGTCGTCTGCCGCTTTAACAATTCGTCTGACTGAACCTGCCTGGCTGGAGTCCCACAAAATATGAGGCAATACCCTATTATGATTGGATGACGACCTATTGCCCCCAGGGGTCCGTAGCTAGGGCAAAAAATGAAAGTGAAGTATTAACCTGTTATAAGCATTCTGTGAATGGTCACTGCCATTTGCACGGAGGCCTATATGGTAAAGCTGGTATATAAAAAGATAAGGGGTTGGAATTCTGGACGGAGCCTTCCCATCATTCTGTAGAACAGCCCCCCGCCCACCAGGGCACGGATGGTACAGATTGTGAGTTCGTGCACATCGAACATGGTTGCAGACAGGAGGGTTGCAGAAAAGGAGGATGGTGACGATCGGTGGTTAGACTTGATCGCCAGCCGCCGTCCGAGAAATTAGCCCGTGCTTATCCCCCCGACATGCTTTGTCACTCATGCATTCAGTCATCTCCCTTTGGAGGAACGAAGACCAGACTAGAGCGAGTGTCAAAAATCGAACCTAATGGGCAGTTGAGACCACGGAAAGACCTCATTTCGTCCTTTCCTTTAAGTCAAAAAGAGTTTTACTCAAAGCAGGATAGTAAATCAGTGAATTGAGATCCACTTCAAAATTATAGTCCACAAAAATCATGTCAAGTATCAAGTCAAGTGTAAGTCATTTAATTATGAAACAATACCAAACGTTATAAAAACAATAAAAAAACTTATCTAATACCTCAAGCACAAAATTGCTGCTACAAATCATGCCCCTATCTATTATAGACATGATTCTGAATATTTTCAAACTTCTCATACACTACTTCTGCACGAAAAAGTTGGGTACACTTATTGCTTGGTTTCAAAACAACAGTTTCAAGTATAACAGTAAACTTGAAAGGAAAATTGCACAGTTATACATGGCTCTACAAAATGTTCCATTTGTTTGGCAAGGCAATGGTTGACTCATAAAACAAACGAAAGTTCTGACTGCAAGGCCACGAATAACTTTGAAATTTGCCAATATTCTTGTAAGAATTTAGTTCAGTTTCAGTGAGGGTGGGGCAGGGGGACAGTACCCTGGGGGCGCAGGTGGGGAGTCAGCAGGAAGCAAGAGGAGAATTTGCCAAATACCTCAAGTCTGTATAAGACGTATCTTGCCCAAGAACACAACACAATGTCCCTGGCCAGGGCTCGAAACCCCGACCACTCGATCCACAGGCGAGTGCACTAACCATGATGCCACTTGTGCCTCCACATGTGGGGTTGAAAAATGTTGCGACACTTTATAATATTTTGGAACAAAAAAGTACCAAGAGTACTCAGTAAGGGGTAGAAATAGATAACAATGAAGTACACACCCCCTGTATCCCCCTAACAGTTAAATAAGTCCAGTGTTTCAGAAAATCAAGTTACAGTAACCCTTTGTAGCTATCACTTTACAATTAGTAACAGTCTGCTCCACATTGGTCTCTGACATGGCTAGCTTAAGCAGTCTTGGCGAAACCCACACGATTGTTTCCCAAGTCAAACTCAGTGTAATACGGGCCGATGAAAACATCTCCCAGAATCCAAAGGGGACCAGCAGGAGCAGGGATGTCAATACCCAGGAATCCACTAATGCATTCACTCTGTCCCATCACAGTCACCTATGAACAAATCACTTCAGAGTTAATTTGATTTACATGTACAAATACAAACCCCTCATTTGAGCATTGATACACTATTCAAGAAATGAGAAAACATATTCTCATTATTTGTATCGAGTTATAGAAGCAAAAGTGAAAGTTTGAGAGAATGAAAAATGCTGTGGGAACACAAACTGACAGGCAAGTGTTTCCAACTTTTTTGAGTTCTCCCAAACTTTCACAAGTGTTACAAGTGTTAGATCATGAGCTTGAGATTTCTATCGCGTGAAAGTTGACGAGGGTGCAGCCTGAGTCAACTATCACGCATAGAAATCAAGAGTGAGTAATCTAATTGTTTAAGTATAAATCTACTAGTCGTTCAAAACTAGTCGTTTAAATCCTCTTCACAGACACTTCGAAAAAGTAAAGAAGAGGCTGGTATTTTACTGACAGTAACTTTGATAACTGGCTGCTTAATAAGGGGTGGGTGCTAAACAGATGGCCGCTTAATAGAGGTTTCGACTGTATTCTTAGAATTACTATCAATGTTAACTACATTGTCATGCACACAACTGTACTTGATTGACAAACTTACAACTACAAACTTGGCACTTTCTTTACATAGAATCTTCACAACAAATAAATATATTTTCATGTATTATAAATGATCAGCAGTTAGAAGCAAACCTTGAGAACGTAGTCCTTTCCAGTCAGCGTGAACTTCTTTCCAGCAAGGATAAAGTCGATTGCCGGGAGAGAGTCAATTTTGCTGCAATCAATTAGGTACTGAAATAGACAAAGGAAGAGGGAAAAATGTTTTAGGTGCTGTGACTTTTCCCTGACCAAATAAATTCTAAATGTCAGATTTTCAGCAAATTTTCCTTCTTCATTGAGTAACATATCATTGACGTCACAGTGACTCCAAATGTTTCTTCCAGCCTTAAATGGTATTAAATCAGCCGTGTAAAATTATTTCAATTTATTGATTTGCTCCAATGAAGAGCTGATGCTTGAAACGTCAGCTTTCGAATTTCTTTACGGTGGCCAATTAACATTATCTACATGTACTCAGTTGATAAAAGCACTGACGCACTGATGCAGCACCACAGTTTCTTTAGAAACTTACCCCCTTTATTCATAAATTAATATTTCAATTTCCCTGATTTTTCTTTAAAGTGGCAATTTTCCCTGACTCAAAATAAAATTCCCTGACCTTGAAGAATCTTTTCCCCCTGGACCATTTTCTGACCTGTGGACACCCTGCGTGTACATGTACAGTACTTGGAGTGTTATTAAGTTAAAAGACACCTACCTCACCACCAACAATTGGAGTAGCACCAATCATGGCATTCAACTTCGCAATTTCAGCTGTGGGCCCACCAATGAGCGACGTACCAGTGTCAGCAATGGCCTGGCAACCGCCTTGACAAAAGCTAGTACTGCCATTCATCTGAACGCTAAAAACACCGATTTGGATTTAATTTTAGTGATGGAAAATGCACTATGCCTTTACATACATATATGGGTCATATCAAAAGAGTGTGTTTGAAAGATGCCAACAGTCACTGATTCTCAAATCAAAAGTCAAATGATGAATTACACATTGTTACAGTACCGGTCAAAGGGATTGCAGCATTACATGTCCGTAAAGCGCGTGTACCACATGCACATTACCCACAGTGTCCATGCAGTGTCCATGCACCTTACACGCAAATACTCAAAACTGCGTGTAATTACACGTGTGTAATTTCTACGCTGTATACAAGATACATGTATACTGTAATTCATTATATAATCGAAGGGCAGAATTAGAATTGCATCTTCAGGGCAAAAAACATTTTTTTATTCCTCTTGTCCATTGGACGAGTAAAATTCAGATTTTGGTTGTCCAAAAGTTAATTTCACTTGTCCAAAAACATTTATTAAAGTGAATAACAAAATACCATTAAAAAACGTAGAAATTGAATAATCTGTTTTGTACCAAATCTGGAGTGTTTATTTTAACAGCTATTTCAATTTCTGTTCTTCTTTACACTTTTTAATACAACGCCAATTCATATAGACACATCGGGGATCACTAACATTCTTTATGAACAATACACGACTTGAGAAAATGCTGCACATCTGTGAGGCATTAAAACTGGGATCTAAGATGAGACA
Source organism: Micromussa lordhowensis (assembly GCA_964020085.1). Taxonomy (NCBI): domain Eukaryota; kingdom Metazoa; phylum Cnidaria; class Anthozoa; order Scleractinia; family Lobophylliidae; genus Micromussa; species Micromussa lordhowensis. The sequence continues at coordinate 3,173,860 of OZ026605.1, forward strand.
TACAAAGCATCTTCCTTCAGCGCCTTTCATATAGCAGAATGGCTTGGAGCGTTTCATGTCATTTGGATTAGCCTATTAGCCTGACTGCAAAAGCATTAAGAGGTTTTATTACTTCTTTAATGATCACAAAACTTGCCACAATGGTAATCGTTTCGTTCAAGTGTTGATGAAGCCTTGTCTCAAAAGAGGCAGTCATTTCCATATATGGAATGTGGATCCCAGTCTTTACTAAAACAACAGAACCAGATATTCTCGGAAAAAAAGAGCTGACAAAGGCAAAAACGAACGAGTAAGTTGCAGTGAAAAGAACCCAAACTTCGCGAAACTCAGGTTAGTTTACAAAGTCCAAAATGCTTAGGAACTCGGACCTCAGTAGAAAAGAACATCTTTTTTTTCTGCAAACTCTACTTGTCCAGAAGGACAAGTGCTTTCGTAAATCCACTCGTCCGAGAAAAGAGAGTACTTGTCTCGGACGAGCGGACGAGTGGAAGTTTTTTGCCCTGATCTTGCAGAGTTTGTCACATTTCACAGGTCTCAGTTTCTTTACAAAGCCGAGAAAGTCTCAGGCTTACATGTAGTCTTCCATCTAACAAAACTTTGAATTCAATCCAAAAACATTTAATCTAGAGAACTAGTTAAGCTTACCCATCCATCTTAAACTGCCAGTAACCCTTCTTGGAGACAGGAACATAAGTGAAGTCACCAGTGTAGTATTTGGGATCAGATCCACCAAAGATCAGTTCACCCCCAGTGGAGGCAGATGCATTCCTGAAAAAAAAAACAGTCAAACAAAGTAAATCTAAGTTGCCCTATCCAGAATAATAATTTGAAAGAAGGGGTCGCTCATAGAGCTGCAAAGTTTTATTATCAAATTTGGACCCAGCTAATGTGAATTTGGCTATTTCGAATTCCCTGTTGTTTCAAACTTAAAACCATTTTAGTTTAACCTTCAGTCTTTAATTCCCACTATTTCTAACTGTTTCTTGTTTTCCCTGAAAGTTTGAACTATTATTGCAGCGAGATTAAATTCTGGTCAGAGCATTGACCACTCAAGCTCAAACTCTTTCACTACAAGTACATTGATTTCTTTAACTTCTTTAACTGTAAGTTACTCTTGACGTGCGACTCTGACATGTTCTGAAAACAGGCCACGAATGGACATGAGTACTTTCCCATGCAATATGATTCCTTTTGTGTGAGTATATATTGTCAGTACGGATTGGGCACTGGAGTCGACCGCGGACGGACGTGTTCAGCAACGCTCCGCAGATGAAAATCTAATCTAGAACTCAAGACTCCTTTTTCAGGCCGTTTCAAATGGAAAAAAACGACGTAGGAGAGAAAATCGAAGAGAACTCGAAGGAGATGCCGGGGCGAAAGAGGCCTAGAAAAACCGCCGGTTCTCAGACTGATGATGACAATCCTAGCTGCAGTTGCCACAACATGGCTGCCACCATAGAAGCGATCAACCAGAAGTTGGACCTGGCTCTATCTAGGTTCCAGGAAATCGACGACCTAAAGGAGAATCTAAATGATCTTCAGAGAGAAAACATCGATTTAAAAGAAAGTCTCTCCTTCGCGCACATGGAAATAGCCGAGCTAAAGGAAACTTCTAAATTCCAAGAGGGAGCGATCAAAGCACTTCAAATAGGTGTTAATGGTTTACAGAAGGATGTTAAAATGGAGAGGGAACGTGCTATCAAGCTCGAAAGTCACAGCCGAAGGAACAATTTGAATTTTTTCAGCATCCCCGAAGTAGCAGATGAATCCTTCGCCAAAACAGAGTCGACTCTTCGCAACTTTATGGATAAGGAGCTTCGAGTTGAAGAAGTGGAGGACATTTCTATCGAAAGAGCTCACAGAGTAGGCAAACCGCGTTCGGATGGCAAGCCTCGACCAATTATTGCTAAATTTAGTTTCTTCAAAGACAAAAGCTATGTTTTGTCTAAGGCTCCGAACCTTGCTGGAACAAATTTTGGAGTGTCTTCGGACTTCCCAAAAGAAGTTGTTGACATCAGGAAATCGCTCTTACCACATTTAAGAGCTGCCAGGAAACGTGGATGCAAGGCGAAACTGGTGTACGACAAGTTGTACATTGACGGTCAGCTTTTTCGAGGAAGCCAATGAATAATTACAAAGAAACATTTAACTATAGTATTTTGGTTTTCTAGTTTTTTTTTTGTTATGCTTAGATTTTTTCTCTCGACCGCAACGTGGTGCCTGTCAAAGCGAGTCTTGTGATTTGCAAATTTTTTTTTTCCTCCGGTCTAATTTAGCGCCCAAATTTAGAATGTATTCACCAAGAAATAATTTAATGTTTAGCATTATGGCTATCGCATGTGTAATCCTTTCTTGTTATTGTGCAATGTTAGCTACTTGGCTCGTCTCTTTGTCCAGTATTTTCAACTCAAATAGTGATAGAGTTTGTTTTAGGTGCTCACAAGGTCTTGTATCATTCTGCTGTCTGTTTGCGGGCTAAACGTTTTACTGAGGTAAGTCAAATTCTCTTATTGTCAGTATGCCACACTCTTTTTCTTGCGTCACAGTAAACACAAGGGGTCTCAATAACGCGCGAAAGAGAAGACAAGTTTTCAGATGGCTGCACATGAATAAATTTCAAGTAATATTTTTGCAAGAAGCATATAGCTCCAGTGAAATTGAAAAACTCTGGTCGGCTGAGTGGGGAGGCCAAATGTTTTTCTGTCACGGTTCAAAGCACAGCAAGGGAACAGTGATCATGTTTAATCCGTCTCTAGATGTTGAAGTTGTTGAGTGTACAACGAGTGAAAAGGGCCGAATTATAATATTAGAAGCCCAAATTGATGATGGAAAGTTTATTTTTGTAAACATTTACGCACCTAACGATTTAGCTCAGCAAGTGAAATTTTTTGACGGTCTCAAGAGTAAGCTTGTAAAGTATGCAAATGAGAGTATTATTGTTGGAGGTGATTTTAACTGCGCACTTACACCAAGTGACAAAAGAGGCGGCTGCCCCGTTGAGAAAAAGGGAGCAGTGGTGCAAGCGATTAGTAATCTTTGTAGAATTCTGGACTTAAAGGATGCTTGGCGATACTTGCACCCAAATGAGGCATTGTTTACTTGGCACCATAAGTCTTTAAAAATCCACTGCAGATTAGACTTTTTTCTGGTCTCAGGCGGCATCATTAGTCAGATACAAGAATGCAAGATATTGCCAGTGTCTTTTTCGGACCACGCGGCAGTTTCTTTCTCTTTATTTTCCAAGGAGTATGAAAAGCGCGGACCAGGTTTTTTCAAATTTAACAATGCCCTTTTAGATGATAAGAATTTCATAGAAGAACTCAAAGAGAACATAGAGATGTATAAAGAAAAATATCGCGACGTGACTGATAGAAGACTATATTGGGAAATGATCAAGATGGAAATTAGAAGTTTCACCCTATTCTTTTCCAAAAGGCTAGCCAAACAGCGCAGAAATGATGAAGAAATGTTGCAACAGGAACTGTGTAATCTGCAAAGAGAAATGGGCCTCGATCCATCGGAAGAAAATGTGTCCAAATTTTACAATGTAAATTTTACAATGTAAAATTTAAATTGAATCAGGTATCGTTGCTCAAAACGAAGGGAGCCATGACACGAAGTAAAGCTCGCTGGTGTGAACAGGGTGAACGTAATTCTAAATACTTCTACCGCCTAGAGAGACGAAATCACAGTGCTAAGTATATATCTGAATTGAAACGCTCAGATAAAGCAACTATTACTAAACCCAAAGAAATTTTAAATGAGGTGTATCGTTTTTACAACAAGCTCTACACCTCCACTGGTGCGTGCCAAGATGACCAGCTTTTTGACCACTTTTTTATCAACCCGGCTTTGCCTAAAATATCTGCGGATCAAAGGCAATCCTGTGAGGGACTTTTAACAAAAGACGAATGTCTCGCGTCTCTGAAGCAAATGGCAAAAGGTAAATCTCCCGGATTGGATGGTCTCTCCGCGGAGTTTTACTTAGCAGGGCAAGATCTAGTTGAGAGTCTGAATTATGCTTTCGAATGTGGAGAATTAACTATCTCTCAAAGAAGAGGAATCATCACTCTCATTCCAAAGAAGAGTAAAGATAAAACTGTACTGGATAATTGGAGACCAATCTCGCTGTTGAATACTGACTATAAAATTGCTACTAAAGCGATAGCCTTGAGAATATCTAAAATCTTACCGGACATCATTCATAGTGACCAAACGGGTTATGTCAAAAAGCGTTTTATTGGGCAGAACATTCGCCAAGATTTCAGATGTTATTGAACGTTGTCAAAACTTGAAAATTCCTGGCATTGCGTTATTTCTGGATTTTAAGAAAGCTTTTGACAGCATCGAATGGTCTTTTTTATTCAAGGCTCTAGAAACGTTTGGTTTTGGAGATATGTTAGTAAAATGGATCAAAACCTTTTATGCAAATCCACAAAGTTGTGTTACTAACAATGGTTTTGCCACTCCTTTTTTCCTCCTTGAACGTGGAGTTAGACAGGGGTGCCCCCTTTCTGGAATCCTTTTTGTTATAGGTGTGGAGCTCCTAGGAAGCGCTATTAGAAGCGATAAATCAATTAAGGGTCTATCGCTTGACTCAAAAGAATTTAAATTATCGCAGTATGCCGATGACACTACTTGTTTGGTTGCAGATACTTTATCCGCTAGTAATCTATTTCAAAAGCTAGATTTGTTTAGACTATGTTCGGGGCTCGAGCTCAATAGATCCAAAACAGAGGCATTATGGTTAGGTTCAAACAAGAATAGAACTGATACTCCCTTTGGTATTCGTTGGCCCAAGGTCTATGTCAATGCACTTGGCATATGCTTTACTACAGACCAGAATATTTCTTATAGTAAAAACTTAGAACCAAGATTGCTTTCCTTAGAAAAATGTCTCAACGTGTGGTCTTCGAGAGACTTGACTCTGTATGGGAAAATTAACATTGTAAAATCATTAGCGCTCTCTAAATTGATCTTTGTCGCGACTGTTCTTCCAATTCCCGACGATTTTGTAAAAAGTGTTAATAAACAGATTGCGAAGTTTATTTGGAGTCAGAAGAACCCAAAGATCAAAAAGACAACAATGATTGGTGAAAAAAAGGAGGGGGGGGGGGGTTAGGAATGCCTGATTTTGATATAATTAACAAATCGCTTAAAGCAGCTTGGGCTAAAAGACTATCCGTTCCTGATTGTGCCATGTGGAAATCACTGCCACTTGAGTACCTTAGTGACGTTGGAGGAGGATTTATTTTCTATTGCAATTTCTCACTTAAAACTCTTCCGCATCTTTCCGGTTTACTGCTATTTTACAAAGACGTGCTTAATGCATGGGAGAGGATTGTGGGTCACACTCCCGGGAGCAAATATGAAGTGGAAAACGAGATTATCTGGAACAATAAATTTATTACAATAGCAGGAAAGTCAGTATTCTATCGATCGTGGTATGAAGCCGGTGTTAAATACATAAAAGATCTAATAACTGAGAATGGTAAGTTAATGACTCTCAATGTTTTCCAACATACTTTCGGCATTAAAACTCACTTTTTGCAGTATTTAGGGCTTTTAAACGCTATTCCTACGAGCTGGAAAAAGAAACTCAAGAGCAACTACAAGGAGAATGAAACTTACGACTGCGAAAATAGGATTATTGATCTGCAAAATATTTCAAGTAAGATCCTTAGAAATATGCTGACAAAAAAGCTGTTTGAGAAGCCCACCTCAGTGGCAAAGCTTGAAAAAGCATGTTTTACTGTGGATGAAATTTCGCATATTTACGAGCTTCCTTTCAAACTAACTCTCGATGTCAGATTGTCAGTTTTTCAATTTAAGATTAATCACAACATTTTGTATACAAAAAGTAGACTCTTTAGGGACAAGAAAACAGAGAATGACGAATGTTACCTTTGCAGTGGAAGCCAAACATTGGTGCATCTCTTTGTTGATTGTGTTTTTAGTAAAGCTTTTTGGTCTGATTTTACTTCTTGGTGGAATTGTAAAAATAGCATGCAAATCAAGCTTCAACAGCGTGATATTATATATGCTTTTCACCCAGGAAAACAGTCCTTTTTAGGCATCAACTACTGTTTGCTTGTGGCCAGAAATTACATTTATATTTCGGCAAAAAATGAAGACCCCTTCTGTTTTAATTCCTACCTCACTTTTTTAAAAAACAAGCTCGGGGCGGACAAAAAGAAGATTCGAGACCTTGTTACTCTTTAGAGCACTTTTTTTTTTTTTTGTCGTTGTTGTTGTTGTTGTTTGATGACCGTAATTCATGGCTTTTGTATAATGCAGTGTTGGTAACATAGTAACGAAGGCAAAAAAAAAAAAGTAAGCCAACTGTAATTTCATTAGGTGATTGGATATTGTGTTATATGTGTTGCAATTAGTGCTGATATAAATAGTGTATGTATGAGCAGTGCAATGTAATGTAAATGTAAGTATAATGTTAGTATTGTAAGTAGTGTAAATGCTCGTCCTGTTTGTCTGTATAAATAGTGTAAGTAAGTAAGTAAGTAAGTAAGTAAGTAAGTAAGTAAGTAAGTATTTTTGTAAATAAGGTTAGTATTTGTTGGTAGCTGTAGTGTTGTAGGTAGTTGTATATCTAGCTATTAGCTGTAACCTATAAGTAATGTCCACATTGTAATGTAGAACTGTTACTAATTAAAAATTATTTAAAAAAAAAATATATATATATATATATATATATATATATATATATATATATATATATATATTGTATTATATATATATATATATATATATATTGTCAGTACTGCATGTAATTTGATGCATTTCTTAAGTTTATATTTCCAGCAGGCCAGTCCTGTCAAAGATCTGTTTCCATCGCTATGAATTCTGATCAAGCTGAATTTGTTACTTAAAAGTTTCCCCTTGCTTGAGAGGCTGGTGATTTTAACTTCAGGAGGTGCATACATTGCACTTTCTCAATTGGTTTGAGTGTATACTAAAGAAAGTTGAATAAATAAATAAATACAGTACATGTAAATATTAAAAAAAACTTCATTTAAGTGTCAAATGTATTTGGCATTTTTGTGCTAATTGGGGACACTGTAAATAAATAAACAAATACTGTAAATAGAGCATAAACTATATTAGAATCACAACTGGTGGGAGGCTGACCAGTTTGCTATTTACACAACCAACGCAGTTGAGGAGTTGAACTCGGGACTACTGTGAATAACTCCAGATAGTAGTGGGGTGGAGAATTTCAAATCCAGCACCCTCAACTACTCTGCCATGCTGCCTCCTTCAACCTCCTTGAAGAAAACACTTGTCCAACTCTCAAACAGTTGAACCGCTAACTGACACCTTTCACAAGCAGACACATTGCCTGAAAAGACATTACACTCTTTCAGGTCCCAATGGTATCTGCATACTGAACGTTGACCAGAATTACTTGATTTGGCCTTACACTGAACATGCAAGTCTTTAACCACAAATGTACGTCGCAAAAAATAAGACCGTTTGAACAAACCTGTTCAGATAAAAGGAGAAAACAGGTTTCTCTATAAGTTTTTCTTGGACCATGTTGTAAAATACTGGTACAACGCCATCCACTGAAATTGTATCGTATCCCATACCAAGGATTCCATCAAATTTCGCAGCAACAAATGCTACCCCTGGTTCACTCATTGCCTCAGCGAACGTTTGGTGTTTCACGCTCAAGCCAGCAATCTACAAAAGAAAGAAAAAAGCAGAAAATAGTTTTGAAAACATGAAAATCTTCATGACATTTATTTACACTACCACTATCTATGCAGTATCACATAAGATAGAGAAATCTTAATGCAGCCAGACTTTACAAGTTGTGTTGTGTGCAGCTTTGCAGTTAGATTCATAACTTCTTGTGGCTTCTTGTGCTTAGACATTCAACTTCTTGCATTTCCAAAGGTTCTTGTGGGGAAAGCATTAAGCACTGCACTTTAACTTCTTGCACCCTCTTCAGTGTTCTTCTGGTGCAAGAACTTCTTGTGCCACTTCTTATAAGTGCATTATTTTTGGGCTGTACTGTACACTAAGCCTGATGGCTGGTGATTTTGACTTGGTAAGGAGGTCATCAATTTGGGAATTCAGAGTGCAAGGGGCTCCACCTACTGTACAACTAGTACAGGAAGTATGAGCAAGACTCCTCGCAGGAACTCTCTCTCCTAGTAAGCAAAGAGGGTGCAGGAACTGTTTTTGACAAATATTCCAAAGCTCTGAGACTGTGAGATTTCCTGGATTTTCTTTGCATTCGATTTTCAAGTTTTGAATCAGTCAACCAACACACTTTGCAAAAACATTTTATACATCATTAGCAGTCACATTGGGCAATTCCAGAAAATATCCATACCCAACCACGGACGGCTTCCATGTTTTAACCCCCCCTTGCCTTCGGAAATTCCAAAATGCGTTACTCCCCCATGCCCTCAGAATTCCATATTCGTGAACCCCCCCTCCCTTTCAGAAATTCCTTTTTTTTTTTTGGAAGTACATTTTCGACTTAGCAATGCCTATATGAACAAACGAACATGATGTAGCGGCATCAGGCGAGAAGCTTTACTCTTTAGCGACAAGAAAAACCTACCGCTTGTGGTAGTCTGAATTTGGCTATAAAAATAAACACCACGTACGGTAATTTTCCTCGTCTTTGTTTTCTTGTGTTGTTTTTACGTTTACAAAGCAAAATAGCTCAAATTCAGACTGTTAAAATCTTTCGGCGGTCAAATATACTCTTGCTTCCTCGTTGTGTCCTTTTATACGCCATGTAGTGTGCACGACAAGTGTTCTCAATCCATATGCCTCATGTAGTGTACATGAAATGTATCATGATAAAAGATCAGGTCGAGTATAATCTATTTAACAAATGAAGAAGCCTAGGCCGTATATTACACTGTGATAAAACACGATGGGCAATTGAGAACACGAGGAAAATGTAGAAAACACGAGCCGCTAGTTTCTTCTTGGCAACGTGCGAAGAGCAGACCACGTTCTCCCGAGTCTTCCCCGATTGCCCTCCGACAGTCCGAATGCTCAATAATCTTGCAGGCATTCCTTGGAAGCGAGGGACTGGTTCGAGTTTTTACTGAGTAACAAGAAATTTGCAAGCGGAAAGATACATTTTCAGATTTTATTCATGTGACAAGAACTTAATCAAGGTAAATGTGAAACTTACTGTGAACACTTCTATAAGTTATGAGCATAAAAACGGCTCTGATCTATCGATGCATGTCTTCTGCTTCTGTGGTCATACGTTCGTGGTTTATTTACGAGCTACACCAGTCCACAACAATAGCGTTTTCAAGGAACTCACTCTACACTTTCTACTTCAGAAATCCCATCTGTGAAATCCCCCCCATGCCTTCGGATTTCCAATCGTAAATACCCCCCATGCCCTCAGAATTCCATAATCGTGAACCCCCCCTCCCCTTCGGAATTCCAAAAAGCCGTCTGTGGTATAGGTATGGATATTTTCTGGAATCGCCCATTTTCACATAACTAGAAAATGTAATAAATAGACAATGATAACAGTGGGAGAGGGACAAATTTTATGCAGTAGGCACTTCTAGTTCTGGTCAGTTGATGAGCAGGAGACGTGATGTGTGAGTCAAACACCTCGTCCAAACAAACATAATAACCCAAATAATATTTCAAACTACGAGTCAGTGCAATAACTGTTTTATATACCTCTACAGTATCTGTGCTCAAGAACCCTTTCATGCTTCCACTGCCATATCGGATTTCAAAGGCAGTTCCATTTTTCTCATAAGTGGACGACTTGGTACTGTCATACTTGTTGTGCAACACTGAGAAGACATAAATTTTTGTTGATTGTTTGAAGTACAAGAAACAAAGCAACATATGGAAACATTGATCCACTAATTAATTAACTAATTAACCGCCGCCTGGTTAGCTCAGTTGGTAGAGCGCCAGTCTACTGTGCGGAAGGTCGAGGGTTCGAGCCCCAGACCAGACCAACAGTCGGGGTCTTAAAATAACTGAGCAGAATGTGCTGCCTTTGTTATTTCATCTGCAAATGGTTAGACGTTCAAGTCTTCTCGGATAAGGACTATAAACCGTGGTCCCAGTCTCCTGCATCTTCAGTGTTACATGGTTAGCAGGGAACGTTAAAGAACCCACACACTTATTGAAAAGAGTAGAGCAAGTAGTTCCTGGTGCTGTGGTCTGGCCTTGTCTCATGGGTTGGTGCTTCACATACACTGTAGGGTTAACCTCATTGCACCTTTCCCTCTTGGACAGAATTGTCCAAGAAAAATGACTATGACTATGACTATTACCCCAATCACACCAACTAAACTAGTTTAACTAAATCAAGTTTAGATTTTTCCAATTTGTTGATTGCCCTTTGCAGTCATTTTAAGAAGACAAATTTCAAACCACCTTGCCAACATATTTTATTCAAACAGGTTTTTTCCTTATTAAGTTGTGCGGTATGTATGGTATGAGCAGCTAAACTTTAACCCTGTTTAGTTAAACCACTTTTAAACATGTTTAACAGATTGGTGTGAATGGGGTATATGACTAATTAACCACAAGTAATAAATGACAATGGCAAGCCAAGAGCCATCTTCCAGGCGAAAAGAGATTCAACATACATATATCAATCCCTTGCGAGTTTCAAAAAGGTTAGGTTATATATAGCAATGGTTAAAATTGCAAATGGTATAAATTTATGTAACTCACAACAAGCAATGTTAGACCAAGGACACTTCTTGGAAGGAACCCACAAATTAGAAGAACCAGTGTCAAAAACAACTTTGAATGGCTGTCCTGGTGTGCCAATTTCTATGCTTCCATAGTATTGTGCATCCAGATAGTTCGACAGTGGTTCAGGGTCACCGTACTGTTTTGTGTACTTATAGTTGTTTTGCCGCGCTTTCTCCAACAGACCCGTCTGTGTAATTCCAACATCTTGAAGAGTATGTCGGATTGATCTAAATTTTGTCAGTGGGACCCTGCAAAAAAGCGAAGGAGTAACATTACAAATGTACGTAAACATTTGAATTTTCTGTAAAAGAAATTTGCATAGGAAACTCTTCTCTTGTACTTTGGATGTTGAAGTTCATATTACAGTCTACAAAACTTCAAATGAGTGACACAAATCATACAACCTGTGATACCCAATGAGATGATGGTTTTCAATGACGTGCACATGATTAGATGCAAACAACTACAAATAAAGCACCTGTAAGCTAACAGACGGAGGAGCAATTTTCTCTGCAGAAATTTGACTACTGCTAATTCAATGTTAAAAGAAGTCAAACCATGAGAAACAGCTTTGTAAAACTTGCGTTTTCGTTTTAGAAAAAGCTATGAAACTCTGTTTCCTTATTTGGGGCTGAAACAGGTTTTTTAGTTTTTCACAGCAGGGAAATGAAGGAACTAGGAAGTAGTTTTCCACTTTCTTCGATATTGGGAGACAAATTTACAAACGTCTTGCCAAATACATTAGGCTTTATAACAATAGGTACTGCACTTAACAAAATGTACAAAACATGTAAAATATTTAAGTTTCGTACATGCTCCCGAACTGCACAAACAATAAGCTCACACTAAGTTAGAGGTAGAGAGAGTGAAACTTTCAGTCTAGACACTGAAAGAAACGGAAAGTTTAGTAATGGAGCGTAGAGCAACAGAGAAATCGAAAATTTGTCGGGTTAATAAACTTCCACGCAAATAAACTTAAGCATTCCAAGGATAATAAAGTAAAAGATCGCCAAAGAACTTCCCTTAATGTTCATCAAAAAATTTTCACACAAAGCTTCCGCTTGCATGCTATGAATAGGCTTACCATCCGGTCTCTTAATTCATGTTTTCACATCATTGGCTAATCTATTAAACAGAGGAATCTTACCTTAAAGCAGCCTGCGAAAGGCCTATCAGGAAAAGGGCTACGAAGATAATGGAGAATTGCATGATTGAGCGCTGTGTATCAAGGGGACTGAAAGAAGATGAGTGAAAAGCTTTATACGCCAGAACACGTGACAGGCAACAAGGATCACAACTATGTCACGAGACATAACATACGTCATTCAAAAGTGGAGAAGGCCCTGGGGTGAGGTTGGTTTTTTGAAAAACTGACTCCTAAAAATTGAGACAAATGAAATAAATATGCAGAGGTCTGGGTTTGTTAGTCTTCTTAGACGTGAAATTATTTTCGTTTTACAAGTTAGTCACAATTTCGCCTGGGTTCTCGATATCGACGATATCAGTCGAGAATCTCCGGACTTGCTCCGAAGGTTTACGATCATTGTAGTTCCAGTCTTCTAATGTAACTCGATCTAAACAAACATGGCGGCCGCGGAGGTTGTTCGATGGAGTTCAGTTGTTGGCGAATACGGGGTTTTGCTGACTGAAATGGGATCTATGGAGGATCTGTGTTCCCCAATAAAGCCATATCCACGAATAAAGGTTTGTAATGCTGCACATGTTTTTCTTTCTCGAATTTATAATGACATGGAGGTGAATAAGCATGTGTTTTTGTCAGCTGCTCCCCACTGGGTACTGTGGTTGATTCTCTAGTTGAGATTTGTTGGTGGATACAGGGAACCCTCGCCTCTGGGTTGTGGAAACTTCAAGACTATCGGAGGTTCAAAACGGGATAAGCTAAGCGAATGGGTTGTGTGTAAAAGATAATACATGTACCTGATAGTCCTTGTGTGACAGAGTATGAGGTGGAAAGGGGGGGGGGGAGTTCTCGTCTTTTAGTTGTTAAAAAAACACAGTTTCAGTATCTCTTAGGGTGTTCAGCCTCAAAAGGTCCACAGCAGGAGCTTTTGCAGTACACCTATGAGGGCATTGCACTGAAGTATTTGACAATCAACTGAGTTACTGCTATTTATTAAAAATACTGAAAGTGTCAATCAATAATTATGCAGTTTCTTAGGGGTGAAAAAAAAAATCAAGTCACCCCACCAAACAGGATCTTGGTACCTCATAGGGGATGTTTTCAAAATTTCTGACAAGCACTACCGTCCATGCATTATTGGGAGTTCCCCTGGGTTTACATACCCTTTTCAGAAACCATAGCCAGTTGGGTGGTGGGATATCCCTGTGCAGGCTATACAATGGAGTACTCTTGGGACTGTAAATCAGGGGACTTTGTAAGTTCCCCAACCCTTGTGAAATTTATAAAGATTATTAAGATGCTAAGGGGCTGTTTACATTATACCGGAGTGACTTTCATTCTGGAAAAAGTTCATTCCATCCTGATATATTTCTCTGTATCTGTTCACATGATATGAAGTTGAAATTTCATTTCCTTACAACTCATTCTGGAATGAGTTAATTCGGTTTTTCAATCTGAATGAAATTCTTGTTCTGGTATGAAATTTCATTTTGGAATCATGTAAAGTGAAAACAAACTCCATTCTGAGATGAAAACTGCAAACCATGTAGTTTGGGGTGGATGGTGTATGTGTTTTGTTTTCAAGATGGTGGAGAGAGATGCTCAGGGGCCCATTGACTGTGTCATGTGAATGTAGTACAAACTTCATTCTGGAACAAAACATCATTCCGGAATGAAGCTCATTCCAGAATCATGTACAGGTAGGTATCTTGTTTGCAAGACTGTAACCCCATCTTAGTTATCTAGGACAGTAATAGTATTCCATGAAGTCCATCCACATTATTACTGACATTTTTGTTTTTCCTACTCTTTCAGTACACTTGTATGACAGCTTCCAAAAAGTACGTAGCCTTGGGTTCCAGTACTGGAGGCCTTTACATATTCGACAGGAAGACTCGGAAACATGTCAGATTCATAAGTAACAAGGTAAATTAACATGCCGTACTATCAGGAAAGATTGGAAATCATGTAATGGTGAATTTTAGAACTTTTCATTTATAGGATGGCCCTATACTTGCTGTTTGCTTTGCACAATGTCGCAGTCTTTTAGGAGTAGCAACCAGGTACAGTTGTGCAATGAACAATAAATTTATTTCTTTATTGATAAGTGAAAAGTGTTATGGTGTAAGTTTATTTTTGTTTTGATACATTTATCTTTCAAACCAGTGTAATCTTTATCTTCCCAAGTGATATTTTACATTGATAATATGATATAATATGAAACAAAGGGGAACTGCCAAACTGGTTTGGCACTATTTCATAATAACTAATTAGGAGTAAATTTTATTTTGTCGGTTAGTCCTGGTATAGTGCTTGTATGGGATGTAAGCTCAAGGCACAGAGAGAAACCAAAGGTATGGGAATTTCTCCTTACAAATTATAGTTACTATCATTTCATATTCTGCAAGAGGAAAAATCCTAGCTGACTACGAATGTCAAAACAAACTGGGAGTGAATGGCAGGGGTGAGGATCTGTGTGTAAGGGCTGAATATTACATTGCACTGTTGTCTCACTCCCAGGGGGGTACTCACAGTATACATGACAGGGGTGGAGTGGAGGGGGGTTTGACCCAAAGAAATACAGAGGGTGTAAATTTTCAACCCCCATTATGTTGGAACACCCCTGTCATGTATTATACTGTGAGTACCCCTCCTGGGGTCTCACTACATGTAGTTACTGCTATGCAGCCTTTGCAATCAAAATCCAATTGGCAAATTGTAGGCTTCTGCTTTTCAAAAATTATATAATAATTGGAAGCTATGCCCACATTTCGATTGGTTTTTGCTTATGATCTGTTGGAGGACAGTCACATAAAAGATGTCAATAACAGTTTTTTTGTTTCTTTATTATATAAAATGTATAGATTCCATGTTTTCATGCATCTGTTTAGTAATAGATCACAGAAGACGTCAAAATGGGGTAAGAACATCAGTGACGGCTTGTGTGCCACTTTTTTGTTCTTACCACATTTTAACATCATCTGTGATCTATTACTGAACAGACGCATGGCAACATGGAATCTATTTGTTAAGCACTGACATTATATGGAATACAGGGTGGCTTCACTTCCCCTGCAATATTTCAAGATCGGCAAACTGATGACTATGTTTATGTGAACAGACAAATGTAGCTATGATTTCTTTCTGCTTGAACTCTGAAATTATTTGTGTAGTTGAAGTCAGTAGAATGTACTCCCACATTCTTGTAAGGCAAGTTTGGTAAGGCAAGAAATCTATTGCAAGTGAAGGGTTGTGCATCAGTGAAAATGATGGCAACTTCCAGTGTAAACAAGAAAGTTATTCAAGACATTAAAAAAAAAAATCAAATTCAGTCACTCATGTGATGTTTTTTTTTTGTTAGTTTATTCGGCGATCAGAAGAACACAAGAACACAACTGTCACTGCACTATGCTGGGACGAAGAGGAAAATCGTCTTTTCATTGGTGATGTGAAGGGAGTTGTTAGCGTTGTTCACATTCCAAAAGCAGGCAAAGTAATTTAAAAATGGTCTCTATTCTTCCATTAGTCAGAGTATCCAGCTGAAATGTATTTTTCCTTTTAATATACATGTAGATTTGCTGTTGGGTGATCATTTTTGTCACCAGAGGTTGTGATCCTGCTTCTACTCTTGTTGCTCTTTCTCCACTCCTCCTCCTCCTGCGTCACCTCCTCCCACCATCTTCTGCTCTTCTTTCGCCTCCTTCTGCTTATTTATCTCCTCTTTCTCATCTTCTTCCCTGCTCCTCCCTCCATGTCCAAAGTGCTTTATACCTGAAACGCTTGTTATATTTTTCAGTTACCTGTAAACAAAGGCTTTCCATCACTCTACACTACTGCAATTGTAGCAAAGGCTCACACCAGTATTGTACAGTTGGACTGTGTTGGAGATAAACTTCTTGTTTCTACTATGACCAAGTGTGCCATTGTGGATCTCAAAAGGTTTGTTAAGTCATAGGTGATTGATTCATCTTCAGGGGAGAATTATACTAAATAATCAATGACAGGAGAAGGCCTAGAGAGCTGTTTGTGTTCAGGATCCAGATAATTTTTAAAGACATGGTGCCAGTGACAAATTATGATAGATTACAGGCTGGTCTCACTAAATTGCATTTGATTTGTTGGCTCAGATAGCAGACCTTGTTTTGTTTTTGACCCAAGACTCTCCTGCTGTTAACTGGAATGCTGTTGTTAGTATTTTTCATAATTACTATCAATTACTATAAAATAATATAATTACTATTTATTGTTTTTAGTCTGGATTGTGTGCCAGTTGGGGTCAAGCTAAGGTTAGTATTTCCTGGATTGTTCAGACTCCTGGTGAGCATTGCCATGGTTATGCTTCAATTAAGTTACATACTTCAATCTATGAACATATTCCCACTGGCCCGTTTTGAAAACCAGGGATTTGTGATTAAATTATACCTGGCACTGACATAAAATGCCTACAGATCAGTATTCATTCCTGATATGAGGCCTGGGGAGATGATTTTGTCCTTGAATCTGCACTCTGGCAACTATCGTTATTAGTGGACTTGAGTACAATGCTATCCTGTGTGAACATGGCATCAGCCATGGCGAAAACCCTTATGGCTAACATACATTTAGATTCATTAAGTCCAGGTTCAACAGGATCTGATAATTCAAGAACAGTGTTGCTTGCTGTTGTCTTTTACAGGTTAAACTAAAATATAACTACTCGCTTAGGTCTATTAGATGTGACTTTGTGACCTTTGGCGTTTGTTGAAACCTGCACTGTAGTTATAAATCATAAGTGATGGCGATTTGCCATGAGACCAACTGCTCTGACAGCCTAGGGAGAATAAATAATTAGCAGAGTCGTGAACTTAACGTTCAATCTTTCAGGGATGGTTTGTATGGAAGCTGCTTCTTTAAAGAGGGTATCTCTGATAGTCCCACTATCTATGCAGCACGTCCTGGATCACGATTATGGGAAGTGAGTGCTCATTCTGTAGCAGAGAATGTAACCATTAATCATGCCTGGGTACTGTATCTAAGAAAAACAAAGCAGTTTCTTAACAAGCCTAGCCACTTTTCTGCCTGGGCACCTTAAAAAAGGCTAGTAGATCTTTGTTTTCTAGTGAAATTTTAGTCCATGTCTAGCCCTTTACTGGTGAAAGGGGAGTGAAGTGAAGTGAAAGATATTTTAATTGGCGATAACCTCCCATGGGTCCAGCTGGCAAAATTTACTTGCAGCCGGCCTTTAGTCACTGCATAACTCAGGGAAAACCCAGATTTGGTAATTATGGAGGGCTTGCATACTAGATCATATGGTGCTAACCTGATTTTGGGAGAAATGTTTTCATTGTATAACTGCCCAAAACGTATTGGAAAGTGAGGATTTACAAGGATGATAACAGATTACTATTGTTTTGAACCTTTTTGGAATTCAAACATAATTGAAGGCTAAGATATTCGTGTTCATTTGAAAGCCTCTGCAATGTTTTTCAGTACAAGGAAATCATTGTTATTGTTTCTAAAGTTATTGTTCTATTAATCAGGGAAAATTTGCTTATTTCACCTTGGAGAGGTCTATGACAGATAGCTATGTTTTGTGTGATATCTTCTTTATAGGCTAGTATAGATGGACAAGTCATGTCGACCCAACAATACAAGAAACTTCTAGGAACAGCACCTGTCCCATTACTTGGATACAGGTTAGTAACTACTCTTTATAGTTTTTTGACCAATGTGCTTGCTTCAAAATTCTTCATGTGTCAGTGGTCTTTGGAAGCCTTCTGAAGATTTAGGTAATTTTCAGAAGTTTTTTCATTCTCCATTGTCTTTGCCTATCACATCACCATTTGTTCTACTATAACCTGAAGTGCTTTATTGTCTAATGGTCTCAGTAAACTCTGAAACTTGTGCTTCAGAATTTGTGTCCAGGCCATTTTCTCCATGTTTCTTACATGTACATTCTTGGATGGGCTGTTCAGGGCATTCTCACATTGCATCTCTCCACCCAGATGTTTTACTTATGGGCACTGGCAATTGTCGTCAGAGCATGCTCCTGGCAAAATGCAGGGAGCAACTTGGAATTGACTAGCCAGGGTCTCAGCCAGGGAGAGATAATTAAAAATTTATCATCCAGGGCTTATAGCCATGGAGACCATATTAAGCCAAAGCTCTACCCTGTTGTTGAAATGTAGCAACTCTCGTGATCTGCTATGGTTTTCTTACCGTAGCAGCTGTTATTGTTTGGGGCTAGGGACATTGTTTCTGTTATTTATTAGGGTATCAAGACAATCATGTGAGACCTTTATAAGAGCTGCTACCGACTCCCCTGTTGACTTTAGTTTGACAAAATTTTACACAGTTTGAATGTTTCTTTTGCAGTCACAGTGCTACTGAGCCAATAACAGAAGAAGATTTTCCACCACAGTCTGTCAATTTTGCAAGGCTTTTGCTTGTCAGGTGATTTTATCAGCCGATAATTTTGTCAACTTCAATATACAGTGTACAGGGCTCAAAATAATTTTTGAATGGTGGCCGGTCATGTTGACCGGCCAAACCAATTTTAGCTCGGTCATGTCTCGTTTTTGACCGGTCAAAATATTGAAAATGCTTATTTTGAAGAATTTCCCTATTAAGCCAAAAATATCGCCTCATATGCACAAAAATGTGTTGTTAAAGAGGATAAAAGTTTTAATCGCTAAAAGTATCACTTAAATATGTTTAATTTTCATTTCCACAGACTGCATTAATTCTGCTCGACATGAAACTTGCCTGGGTTAACAACAATGAAAACTCGCTATATTATTTTATTACAAATGCTCATTTTATTGTAGTTACCCTGCACATAATTGTATATTAACTTACCACTTACCCTGAATGCGATTTTGGTTGTAAACACTTCGAGTTTCTACCAAACACTAATAGGGCTGCATAGGCTCATGCTACAAGCGAAAGATCGTTGCCTTCCGCCGCTCAACATGCTCGGTCCGAAATAAACTGAAGAAACGCTAACAAGGACAATTAAATCTGTAACTGCGACGTTGATTGATGCGATGTTCATTGTTGTCTAGTCTGTTTAGCGTATTTACAGAGGTTGATGTTTACTGTGTTATTTTAGCAAGCCGCTAAGACGCCACAGCATTCAAGAAGCCCACGATCATAACCGTCTCATCTGTATTCTCCTATTTTGTAACTACAAGATATTTTATTATTTCACTGTTTACATTTTCCAGAAATAAAGGAAAATTTTATTTTAGTGAATTATTTGGAAACCGCGTACTTGACCGGTCAAAATGACCGCCAAACCTAAATTTTGTCCAGACAAATAGTCATCTTGGTGACATTGTCCGGTGACCAGCCGTTATTTTGAGCCCTGAGTGTATGTAGAAATGCACTAATAAACTGAAAATTAAATTACACGGTTTTCGTTGAGTAAGGCACAACAGAGCTGTGATGACAAAGTTCTTGACTTCAGATTACAGTGTTGCTAAGGGCAACTTTCTTCTTTCTCCTTCTTTTTAATGGTGACAATGTCATCACCTGCAGTTTCTCGCACTTTGCTGCCAATGACATCAAAGGCTGACAAGTTGCTGGAAACAGAGTCAGTTGCCTGTGACAACAAGTTTAACGTTATACCTGGTCACCAAACTTTCATCGTGCCTTACTCAACTGATAACCATAGTAAGGAAGGTGACCTGCTGTCAGCAAAGCCTCTCACATGACAGCTAAGAAGATCCCATCTTTTTCTACTAAAATAATCAACTTTGTCTTAACACTGTTAGGCTTTCCTTAAACGTTTGTGGGCTGGTGAATACTATTGCAAGGAACACTGAAACTTCCAGGGACAGACTGTAACAGTCCAGAACAGCTGTAAAAATCCTTAAAAAGTTAATTTTAACCTCTAAATGACTGATAAACCGAAAGGCACTAAATGTGTTCGCTAGTGTGTTCTTTGGAGTTCTAGATCAAGTACATGAACATGTGTGCAAAATTCCTGCGAAAGCTAATGTTACCCCTGAGCACAAAATGTTAACCCTAATCATGGAGACTATGAGCTAATCTAGATGTGTGTTTAAATTTTGTGTTCCGATCAAATCCTGTTCAAAACTTTGGTCGATTTCCGCAGCATCTTGTACAAAATGAGTAATTGAATGGGTGCCTGGAAAAAAAGCCCCTATTGACTTCAGATAAACTGCTAGTCAAGATTCTCCTTCAAGATTGCCTTGTTTTCCCATGTGAAACCCAAAGAGAGTTTGATGTTACTTCAGCAGTCACTTAGGGCCATGTTCTCTGCATACCTTCGATGAACTTCTATGTAACTCATTGCCTTGCATGTTATTTACTTCCCAGGGATCAGTTCATAGTAACATGGCATGGTACTTCAGTGTACATCATGGATCCAATCTTGGGCCAGTTGGTTGCTTGGTATGCCATGGAGAAAGGTAAGAACAGAAAGGAGGCTGAAGACTTGCCAATACACTGTACCTTAGCAAGTCTCTGTATGTAAGAACTGAGGTTCATACATTCTTAATTTCCAAACTGCTGACTAGAGCATGTTATTACAACAAAGTAGTGCATATTCTCTTCTGCCATTGCACTTGTGGCTTTAGAAAATGTTTATTAAATTTTGCTACAAACATATGTCTGTGGCAGCCTAATGGTTAGCCTTTTCACTCCTGTGAGAAAAACCACATTTTTTTGTAAAATAGTAACTATAGACCCAAAGACCACACATAATATACGGTTTGAAAGATATTTTCTTGGGATAACATAAATCATACTAACAGTCATGGACAAAGCCACAGTTTTAACTGAAAAGCGTTCAAAACGAAAAAAGAAAAACTTTGAAAAATGTCTTACTCTGCCTATAGTCGCGGTATTCCCCTAAACTATGGCTCAATACTTCGCTCTTGATGTGTGGGTTATTGTCAGATATTAACTTGACCTTAAAAGTGTAAGGGGAAAACGTTGCAAAAATTGTAGGGGTGGTTAATCAAGTCTCATGTAGGAGGGCATATGATCAGTTTAGGCTTTCAAAAGACAGATCTGTCCAAGACCTTTATGCTGTTCAAATTTGATAACAATTGACCAAATATTGAGCATGTAATGTTATTTTGTGCCACATGGCACTCTTGGGAGTGAGAGGGTTATTGCGCTTGACTCCAGATCGAGCGGTCTGGCGGCATGAGTCATTTTGGCCTTTAAGACAATGTTTTTATTTATCATGCTGGATCTCTACAAAGTTTGTACACTTGAGTATTCCATGTGTGTTAACAGTTGATAACTTTATTTCCAGTGGTGGAGGATATTGTCTGTGTTGGAGAAGAGCTCTACGTGTATGATGCTGAAGGCTGTGTGCAATGGTTTGCTCTTCTCTCTGTTAAAGAATGCGTGTCAAGGCTGTTTGAAATGGGCGAGAGTGGCCAATGTCTTCAGGTGAGCAATAAAAATATTTAGAATTGAAGAAGAGATCTAATTGTGATATCATTAGTCAAGGAGAAGGAGAAGAAGAAGTCTTTGGTATCAACCTAGTCGCCAGGGGCAGCTGGCACCAGACGCAGCATCTTGGAGTATTAGATGTCACAGTTGGCATGCTAGGACAGTAAGTTGCATTCTAAACTGTGCTGTGTTTGGATTATCTTCAGGTGCTGCTTAGCTGCAAACCTTACATCATTCCTGGCTCAGCAAGAGATTTGGTTCCTGTTTCATTGGTTGCAAAACTCAGAGAAGATTTAAGTGAAGAAGAGAAACAGGTATGCATGAACATTTAAAGTGAACAGTTTGTCTGTTTGGTTTGCAATTTTTTAACAAATAAGATTATTCTCCAGCTGTGATTCATTGTGAATAACTTACCCGTTTTAATTTATGATAGGGTATTATTAGTGAGCTGGAAGAACTGGAGCGTGACATGGAGCCTGCAACAGAAGCCAGTGACGTTCCACCAAGTAACCATGGTAACACCAACGTGACGGACAGTCCTGACACCCTTAGCTTGTGCAGTGATGCCTTCACAGATGATTTAGAGGTGAACGCGCCATCTGGCGGAAGGACATCGGAAATGGGAGATGATAATGGAAAGGCGGCAGCCATTCATTTGGATGAAGGATTTGTGAGTAAAAGTGGTCTCTATAGAAAGGTGAAGAAGCAGTGGAGTGCTGACATTACATTTGAAGGTATACTGATGTCGGCTGCTGCAGCAGCCAAGAAATTCACTGCTGAGCGGCAGAAGGGACTCAACAAACTGAAGAGATCACAATCTGCTGGTAGTCCAGGAGGTGGAAGACAGCCGAGTTCTCCTGGAGCAGACAGCAGACAAGATCCATGCCATGAGGTTGGTGCTGAAACTGACGGACTGGATGTCCATGAAACCATCCAGGAAGAGGAAAGTCCACTGTTACAGAAGAAGACACACGACCAGAGTCCGTGTCACTCTGATGATAGTGAATCCAGACAGTCTGGAAATGAAGGGGGAGTTGCGGAGGAGGAAGCCTCAGATAAGTGAGTAGTACCATGTTATGGTATGTTCTTGCGTTAAGCTTCGGCTCCTCTCTAATGGGTAATAAGAGACTGCGTTTAAAAGGCAGTCATTGGGTCGATGTGTTGATTGTCTCTAGTTGTTGCAGTTGCTTTAACTCCATCCATTTTATTTCATCTATCTTCTTCCTTTGGAGGCACTTTTTAAACCGTATGCCTTTTAGTCATTGTGGTTTAAAGATAAGTTTTGCGTTCTTTTTATACCTTTTCTTTCCATAATCTTTGTTCACAGGAGGGAAAAGTTAAGTTTACCGGAGAAAAAGAAGAGAAAGAAGAGAGTTGTCACCGTTGGTATGTGTAGTTCACAGGAAAATATATCTTGGTGTCTTAATCTGTGTCTTTCTATTGTAAGTGCTCTTTAGATCTGTTGAAGTTAATGCTTTTGGTATTACTACGCATGCTTCAATGTTCGTTGCTCTATCACAGCGACTGGTTTTAACCCTAATACAGCTCTTATTGTCTTTCTTTCAGATATTGATTCACCTAAACTAAAACAAGGTATTGGTTAGAATTAATTTATGTTTAGTTTGGCCTTAGCTGTACAGTTGTGTGCCTTAATTCTCAATTTCAACGATGTTGATCTCTACTGTGCTGTGATTTCTAGACGATTCAACACGAACAGAGATGGCTGCTTATAAAATAAAATCAAGACAGTGAGGATGTTTTGCTCTTTTCTTAGTTTTGTTCATGCTGTCATGTTACATATTATTCAGCTAGTAACCTCTTGAAGAAGTCATGGCAAAACAGTTTTCATGCAGTCCTTGAAGATGAGTGACCCATTCGTACGTACAGCGTTTGTGGTTTGTTTGTTTAATTCTTGCATGAGTAATGCTTTCTTGTGAATATTCAGAGGACAATCCATCACCCTATGGACGGAGCTCTTCCTTTCGTGCGACATATTCTTCAACTGGAGACACAGAGGTGAGAGCATTTGGAGCCAGTTGTGTTGTGTCTGTCTGTCTGTCTATCTGTCAGCCTGTCCTTCAGTCCGTCTTCCCCTCTGTCTGTCCATTTGTCTTTCCTCCTTTTTCTTTACTGTAACTACATAGGTTCTTTCCTTTCACCAATTGATCTAGGTAAGGAACAGACGTTTGTCAGAACCTGTCAGCCCTATACAAACTGAACTGCCTCCGGCTATTCCAGCCATGCTATCAAAAGCCAAGGGACTACTGAAAAAGAAGCTAAAGCCGTCATTAGAAGATCTCTCTCCATTGCCATCTCCCGTTCCACCTGCTGAAGAGGAAACAGTGAACAATGTGGAAGAAGAATCACAGAAGATAAATTGTCCGCAGGAGGTTGAGGAGCTGATGGAGTGTTCAGCAAGGACACGGTGGGTTCTTATCTGTGAGTTGGACTTTATCTGTGACCTGTGATCTGTGATCTCCCTCATTCACTAAGTGCTGCACTCAGTGAAAAATCACCATCTGAATTTTGGAATTAGACATAAAGGCTTTGTGTATAATCTGGTGGAATATGTACTAAGTACTCTTAAGGAAACTTGGAACAATAAATGGCTGCTGTCTTCTAACTTGGTGAATGTCGAGTAAAAACAAAGTAGGTCCAGTGTCCTTTGAGGATTTGCCACTTTAGAAAGGAGTCGAAATCTGGGAGGAGCGTCATCTCACAGTTGCTTGTGGAACCGCTACTGGGGACAGTATGGTTTATCATCTTCTGTTTTAAACCCAGTAGCGGGTCCCACAAGCACATGTGAGATGAACCTTAGATTTTTGTCTCGTTTCATTAAGAACAGCGAAGAATGAAAAATTGACGATGGTGTTACTTTCGTTTCAAGGAACGAAGTCAAAAATCCACTCGTTCTCTTCAGCATTAGTAGTCTTCGTCAAGCATGTGAAGAATGGATCCCAAAGCTTCATGGAGCCATGAAGAGCTGTCTAGAGTTAAACAACAACAGTGATACAAACAACCCTAAGATTGATTTGAAATATTTTCTTGACGAGCCTTCATTTGCTGACGTCTCGTATCTAACCCGAATGTGTTTTGATTGTGGTGTGTATGGATTGAAAGGCATGGAATCCTTTCTCGATGTTTTCTATGATGCAATAAGCAGTGAGAAAACATCTTCATGTGCATCCTCGGTGGTTGAAGATAATATAGAAATGACAGATGCAACTAATTCCAGGGATGATGTTTCAGGCATTGTTGCACACAATTCAGCTGAAACAGTAAAAAAAGACGAAGCTCGTGAATGCGATTCTTCGTCTTTGGTTGAAGGCTTTGAGGCGACTGATGAATCAAAACAAGCTGGTTCTCCTGATGAATGCACATCACACGGCGATGAAACAATTCATCCTTCAATTAGCACAAATGTTGCGGAGGAAGGTGGCAAGGGGAGCACTTTCAAATGCGACTCTGATGTAAATCGTGACATTGTTGAACTACTGGAGGTGTCACCTGATGACATTAATAGGACTCAGAATGAAATCAGTGACATAAGCGCCACCTCACTTGAAGAACTATCCAGCAATGCCTCATCAGCAGGGAAAGGCCAAGCTACTTTTCTTTCAACACCAAATTGTCCTCCCACATGTGGGCTGTGTAAAAGTGGAACTGCATTCTGCGGGAACGATTCTGAAAGCTCCGTAGAACAGGAGAATGACAACACTCGCTCAAAATTCTTGGCTAACTATTTCTTCCTCCTGGACGTCAAACAGTTACGACGGACGCTCTTCATGAGTAGGGGAGACAGAAGAAAGACTTGGAACACGTTAGTAGAGTGTCTCTCGGGTATGTGACTTGACAAGTGTTTTGCAAGATCTTGAAGTACTGCATCGATCTATGCGGTTTGTAGTAAGGCCATACCGCTTAGTAGTATAATATGTCCAGAATTACACCTAGTTTAAGATGAGTGTTTTTGCGAGTCTAGTTTTTGTTACAGCTTTGCGTTGTTACGTAAAAAATGTCGTAAGGGACGGACAATAATATCTTTTTTAGGGGGGTGGTTAGGCAATTTCCAAAAAACCTCCTACACAGCAAGAACTTTTGCTTTTGCACAACCTTAAGGTGAGAAAAAAATTTTTGCCTCAGAAAATTGCCCAAACCTCCACTCCAAAAAATAATGGTCCGTCCCTAAGACATGACAGTAAGGGTCTTTAGTTACTGCAAGAACCATGCACAGATGACTTCAATCAGTACGATTTTAGAGCCTACATGTTTTGCTGCTATCTCCCTGTAAAGTTTCATCCATGCAATCAAGTAAGGTATGATTAATTGTCTTGTTGTGTAGGTCTTGTCACCGCTGATGACGTCATTGCTAAGTACCTAGAAGAAGATGATGCACGTCGGGCACTTCATGAACTGCATGATGGGATGGATGCATACTCTGATATTCTACTTTACCATTTAACTCGGTACGCTGTGCTAGTTTTACGACCCTCCTTCTCCCTAAGGCCTAAGACTATCATGGAAAAGCTTTTGCAACTCCCTGTGATTACTTTCTGATGTAATAGGTCAGCGAAAGACTTGATATCCTATCTAGAAATCGTCTTCTGCCTTGTCTTTTGGCTTTGCAGGGAATAAGGTTTATACATGTATCTAACGTTTATCAAGTCTGGTGTTTCGTCGCATTATTTGGTGATACTTTTATGATGAAAAATGAATTATTTAGTGTGAAAACATAATGCTGTGGCCAAAGAGTAATACTTGAAATGCCTAACTCTTTCTCCTTGTTCTGAGCCCACTACTTTTGCCACGTTATTCTAATGATATACGTGTATTTGATAATTGGCTATCAAGAATTGTTTCAGGGTTTTCTTAACTAGTCTCCATTTCCCATTTGTAGCTTGTATGAACACAGCAGTCACGAGACAATGATAACATGTGCTAGAATGTTCCCAGATGTACATCCATGGGAGGTAATGGAGATCTGTCGGCAGAGTAGTGCCCTCAGCCTGGAATCTGGTTCAGCAAATTTTGTATTTTATGTGGAACAGCTGATGCGATGGCGAGCTGAGGTTGGAAATACCAAGTACGGGTTTTCTTTAATCATGTAAATTGTAGTGAGTTGTAGTTATCCTGGGCATATTGTGGCTTAACAGTAACAGGTATAGCTAAGAGTGAGTTGTTTTAATGACTAAGGAAATAGCTCTGACACAACAAGACTTGACTTGACATGACAAGTAACATGACAACATAACATGACTTGATGTGATGTGACGTGATGTGATGTGACGTGATGTGAGTGACACGACATGACATGTAACATGACGTGACATAACATGACATGACTTGATGTGATATGACATCACATAACATACATGTAACACGACTTAATGTGATGTGACATGACATGATGTAACATGACATGACATAACATAACATGACTTGATGTGACATGACATGACGTGACGTGACGTGATATGACATGAGTGACATGACATGAAGGGACTAACATAATAGTGAAGTCATTTATAATATACCTGTTGAGAACGACAATATAATATTTTTTGCTGTGGTTTTCCTACAGTTTGTTTTTGTCTTTTTTATAGGGAGCACACCATTCGTAAGATTTGCGAGGATATAGGGATTGCTAAATGCTGGTTCCACTGCTCGCTGATTTTGGATTCATCGAGAGAAGGGTTACACTGTCAGCACTGTGGAAAACCAAGGTCAGAAATGCACTTGATTTCTTTTACGTCTTGTTATTTATAAGAAAAAACGTTTGTTCAGCTTTTTGAATACATTGCATTTCTTTATTTGATTTCTGGTTATTAAGCAACAAACGTATTCTGTGGCCTATCGGCTCAATAAACAACATAGAATGTTAAAGAGACGTCATAACAAAAGTGTGTTCAGTTTTTTGTTGCCTCCTCCAAGATCCCGAGTATTTGATCAACGGCTTGTATAAACTTCGGTCTCAATGGAATCGTCCATTTAACCACCCAACTTGCTACTGAAGGACACACTTCAAACGTTCGCTGATAATACAATTTTCATGTGGTTTACCGCTGACCTTAAACAGCGCATTTAGCACCGTCAGTCATTGTTATTGCGTTCTCGAGGAACGAGAGAACGCATCCTAATTTTGTTTCGCAGGCGCAAGAAATCGAGATTTTTTGTGAAGACTGCCAATTGGCCGCCCCTGTAAGTTTTTTTTGAGCCTCGGTTTCGTGTCCATCTGCTACGTCATGCTTGTTCTCCTTTATGGTTTCTTTCGTGGTTTTCAACGCTTTGAGGTTTTCTTTGAACAGATTGTTCACTTTGATTGCATTCGACAAAAAAGAGAATGCAGGCATAATGCAGACGAAGTGAGATTTTTTGGCCGAACGAAAACAAATTACATCATCTTAAATTTCGTGTATACGAGACGATTTGTTCGCGATCGCTCATTTCTAGAAGTTTTGATTCTGGATCGAACGAGGCCTGTTTGGTCAGGATGCGAGATAACGTGCTTTTGTTACATAGCTGGGACGGACGACCGTATTTATTCTGTTCACGAACACGACTTTGCATCGCGTTGGCTTTGGGATGTTAACCGTGGGAGTCTAATAATTATTGCCAGTCGCACGGAGTTTGTCCAGGAGTTAATTTGTTTACGATAAACCACGGATAAACGGAAACGCGAGAGCAAATGTTACAGATGTTAGCTGTGCTTCCAGCTCAGAATACTAGAAGTAACACAACTATCCGTTTTTAAAAATTAACCTTTATGCCTAAACATTACCAGTAAAAGTGAGAATGAGACGTGTTGATGGCATGAAATTGTGAGTGCCGTCACGCAACGTGACCTCAAAGGTCATATCAACATCGCATTAGCAAGGAAAATCAATAACAAGGAAATCAAAGCCACAGAACAAAAATAGTGGACTTTGTCAGTATGTTACATGTCTGTAAAACTTCAGCCGTTCACATAAAGATAATGATTTCAGCAACAGACAACTATTATCACAGACGGAGAACGCACTCCTAATCTTTGATTACTACTAGTATGTAAGTCTGTTTATATTTCAGGTTAGGAATTTGCACACGTGCTCAATGGTCCTGTAATTTTTACTAAACATTTAATCAATTTGCTCTCTACAGACCAGGATCGCACACTCTCCAGTGGCAAAAGGCTAATCATTTACAGCACCTCATTGAGTTATTGTGCCAAAGGGATTCTATAGACTATAAAGAGTTCATGGATTTGTGCTGGAAGCATGGGTAAGAGAAAACTAACTAATGGTTTCTTAAGCCGTCACGCAATATCTCTCCCCACTGGAAGAGAGACGCGTTGCATGATAATAGAAGTAAACACGAGGAGAAAACATGAGGAAAACACAATAGACCACTTTCGATATATTAAATTCAGCTTGACAGCCAGGCTTTAGAGGACAGAAGGAAATTGAATGACCATGTTTCTTCATTTCTTTTGTTTGTTTCCTCCAGGCCTCACTATCAAGCTGAATTTTAATATATTTAAGTGGCTTATTGACCCAACTCCCTGAGGTTTCATATCTCAACCATCGTATTGGCACGCCTGGAACAGTGAGAAGATTCTTTTTTCTTTCACATGTGGGTGCTAGTGGGCGACCCGAGGACAATGCCCAATAAAAATTATATTTAATCTTCGATTTTCGCATTTGTCAAGATCTGTTCAGAGCGTCTATTGGTCTCAGAACTTGCCCAAGCTAAGCATGTGATGGCAGCATTCAATTCCAGGGGTCCTATGGATACCCCAGCGATACCAGCGTTGTCCTTGGCGTCGCCGTCGTCATTGCTTAAGGTCCCTAATGTCCGCACGAGGGAGGGGAGAGGGGAGGAGAGATTGTGGAACTATGTCATACAGCGTCTTCGTAGCACGTTACAGAATGCACTTGATTATTAACGGTCTCTGTTTTCAGATACTGGTTGGGTCTTATCCATCTTTGTATAAAGACAAATCGAAGACAAGAGGCTTTGGAACTGGTCGTCTCTTTGAGTGACTTGAAACTTATTAGAGAGTCGCAGCCATGGGGTATGTACAACTGCTGTCATTCAGGTTAAAATATCTATTCTCCCAATGATTACCATACATCTCTCGGCTTTATTGAAGTTTAGAGAATTTGGCGTTACATCAAGACAGTATGCCTTTGAGTGTTTTTTTCTTGACTTTAATCATGATATAACTTCTCGACAGTGTGTAGATAGGAAATGAAATTACGACATTTTAATCTCTGACTTTCGATGCACGTAAACTCAGTCGCGGTATTTTGAGTTATTTTGGCCATGTACAAAGTTACCTTTAAACTGATAGGAAACCTGAAAATAATACTGTACAAAGATAGAGAAACACTAAAGAGATAATAATAAACCATAAAGGAACAAGGATGGTTAAGGATGGGCACGATTAAAACGGATTAAAAACGACGAAGTTGAAAATACACAAGATACGCAAACCGTGACGTACCTCCTTTAATGTAAACATCCAGGTGATCTCCATGCAACCTTACAGTCAATGAACAAGGCTGAGAAAACGTTTTGTGTATACTTCCTTCAGAGGCTGGGTCAAGGCCTACAGCAGTCGACAAAAGAAAGCTCTTCAACCACAGACCTGATCACTGATAATGCTACATTAGTAACACCTCAGTGGTCAAGTAGAAAGAGCTGCATCATAATTGCATAATTATGACAAAATCATAATTTATGATAAAAATCATAATCACAAATTTATGATTATAATCATAATTTGTGATGAAATCATAATCACAATTTATGATTATAATCATAATTTCTGATGAAAATCATAATCACAATTTATGATAAAAACCATAATTTCTCTGTCAAAATCCGTCGACGTTGATGTGTACATGTTGCCTTTTGTTGAAAATTTTATTGAAGCGGTAAAGTTGGTATTAGCACTTAGTGTTTCGGTTTTTCAGGACTCCTCCCGAAAACATTAGATGAATGGAGACATCTTTTGAATTTGTTGTTATCCCGCGATCACCATGGCACCGACTCACGTCACAGTCCGCATTCATGCACACCACTGTCCGCTTCTGATTGGCTCCCAGATTTGACGTGGAGTAACGTGGTCAATCTAATGCTTGAACGGTTGGGCGCTGGACATACTGTCAACTTACTGCAGGCTCTGCCACGTGACATGCCGTTGCTTTCCACGGATTTCTATTACTCATGTCTGCTAGGAGCCGTGATCGAGAGACGGCAAAGGTTAGTAAATCACTTCTGCACTGTTTTAACACTGCACATCACGTATTGCAACTTTGAACGGAGCTGGGAGCTGATTTTATGTCCTTCAGATCAAGTTTTCTCTCAGTTGAAGTAGCCCACTCACGGCATCGCGAGTTAGTTTGGCCACCTACAAAATCACCTTTAAATTGAAGAAAAACTAAAAGATAGTAGTTTACTAATTTATACCCAATTCACACCAACCTGTTAAACATGTTTATGAGTGGTTCAACTAAACAAGGTTAAAATTTAGTTGCTCATACCATACACACCCCCAACTTAACAAGGCCAAAACATGTTTGAATAAAATATGTTAGCAAAGTGGTTTGAAATTGGTCTCCTCAATGACTGCACAGGGTATTCGACAAATTTGAAAAACCTAAACTTGATGTAGTTAAACTAGTTTAGTTGGTGTGAATGGGGCATAAAAGACAGTTAAACACCAAGGAGATAATAATAAACCATAAAGGAACAAGGATGGACAAGATTGGCAAACATATAATTCTACTACTTTATGATTCTCTTTATTCTCCTCATCTGTCTGCTTGACAATGTATTGATATTGTAACGAGAGGCTAGATTTCGATCACTTGGGAATGAGAAAGTTTGTGTTTTTTTCTGTCCATTCTTGTTATTAATATTTTCCTTTGCAGGACCTTGATTCACGAGCTGCTTAAAAAGTTAGACTCCTATCTGTGGTCACAAAGGAGCGGTTCATTGGCTCCCAAGGTAAAAACTTGTTGATCACACATCAGCGAACAGAGATTACATTCCGGCGGGTAGTTTCTAATGTTTTAGTAGAGAACGTAAGAGAGAACGTAAGTAAAACACGACGGCAACTAATTAAACCGTAGAACTTCTTACTTACAATGACGTTACACAACTTACAATAGTAGCTTAAACAAACTGTACAATATTTTTATGTTAAAATAAATGATTTTACCATTAAAAAAATGGTAAAATCATTAAAATGTAAATTGTTACCTGCGCCCTAGAGTTTATTTGAAGTGGCGTAATACACATCGCTGATTCCCAGATCATTGAGTAAACTTAGATACCTGTTTTTAAGCTACAAGAGGTTACCAAAACTAGGCTACCACCAGTCGTGAACAATACAGAATTTCCAAACGTTCGCGTACTTTCGACGTGATCACTGGAGAAATGGAGTTGTGTCACAAAATGCTGTACATGTAGCCCACCAAATCTGTCACACATCTTGTTCCATCACTTATTTTGACATTCGTAGCTCTTTCATAGTTATTTGACTCTCGAGAGTGCTTGTGGTGTGATCCCAGTTCAAAACACACCGTAAGTTGTAAATACATCTTTTCTTTCAGTTGAACAATTTCCGTAAGGAAGAAGAGACATGCGGTCCCACAAGCAAGGTAACCCAGCTATTGCAGTTGAATTATGGTTTTTACGCGGTGGCCTCATGGTTAGTGCGCTCGACTCCGGAGCGAGCGGTCCGGGTTCGAGCCCTGGCCGGGGACAGTGTGTTGTGTTCTTGGGCAAGGCACTTTACTCTCACAGTGCCTCTCTCCACCCAGGTGTATAAATGGGTACCTGCTATTTGTTGGGGGCAACCTAACAAAATTGCGGGGAAGTGACCTGCGATGGGCTAGCATCCCGTCCAGGGGAAGTAGAAATACTTCTAGCCGCTTCATGCTACAGAAACCGGGATAAGCTCCGGCAGCTATGAGCCAGCCTTGGCTCCAAGGCTTCACTTTTTTTTTTTTTTTTTACTAAAGTCATAGGTCCCGTCCACACACTACGCCAGAGGAATTTGAAAACGGAGCCGTTTTACGCTGAAAATGCAACAATCACCGGTCATTTTGGATTTGTGTTTAAGGAAAACTCGGTCAGGGAATTCACATGATTGTCGCGAGGCGATCGTTTTCGAAAAGCTCCGTTTTCAAAATATTTTCCGTCCACACTAAAACGCAAAGCAAATTCCTCCGGTTTGAAGAGCGTTTTCGAAAAGCTCCGTTTTCGTGACGGATTAGTGTGGACGGTAGGCCTAACCGTAGAAATAAAGCTGCGTTTTCAAATTTCTCCGGCGGTGTGTGGATGCTGCCTTCGTGACTCTAGTTGTTATTTGTTTTGAATGCAAATTTGTTACGAGTGTTGCTGGTTATTTTTTAGTGAAAAGAACAACTCCTAATCTAGAATGCAAAGTCATTATAAAATGTCATGCCTTGAATTTAACAGGAAGACTTAAAACCTCAGTTGGAGTCCATGTCACAGTTTCGGACACTAGAGGACGGAGGTAACACGCGTGACTTCATTCTTTACAAGTTGTGAGTCGGAGCGATCTTATTCATCTTTGTTGATATATTTAATTTGAATGTTTTGTTTCACTCTACAGCTTCAAACTGGGGACAAAACATTCGCCTGTCTGAGTGAGTACTGTTACCAGCTAACACGATAATTTGATGTTTTTTTTTTTTTTTTTTAAATCCCTTCGGTAAAGCCAGCTTACAGTTCCAACACCCTTCCAAGCAGATTTCAAATGCTATCTTTTACCCATCTTCTCATACCTGTGCAATCAGGCATGTTATGAGAAGAAAGAGTTTATTTCAGGAAAGGAGAAGGAAAAAAAATATGGCATTCTCCTGAAGAGAATTCTGTGGGACTTTCATAAACACCATATTTAAAGAAATACATTTATTTCATACATACCGAGATTTACACATGAAAAAAGCCCGCGTCAAATTCGTACGAAATACACGACCAACCAATCAGAAAAGCCAACGACTGTGAAAATACGTTCGTCCAATCAGAGACACGAACGATAGTACTTCACAGTGGAGGGCAACAAGACTTGCTCTCCTGTAAAAACAAAATTTGCTCTCCTTGAAGGACCAAATTTTGTTCGTCGTATTTTCAACTCTCTTCTCGGTGTTTGGAAATGTGGTCAGACACGGTTTTTCGTGTTTGATGTATTACTTGATGATTTCTTGCGTTAAAACGGTTTACGTATGTAACACGTATAATTTTTTTTCTAAAGCGGTGAATGTTTGGTGTGCTCGCTAAAACTGTGTGAACAGATTTCAACAAGCAATCAGGGACTTCTGCTGTTTGAGTGCGGTAAGTCAGTTAAAATATGTCAGAGTTTTGTTTGCTTGCGCGACACAGCAGGACGTTTGTATTCTTGGAAAAAGCGAGGTTTAGAGGGGGGAACAAGAGTAGCGTTTAGCAAATCTTCGTTGAGGCACTCGTCAGCTCTCCGACTTTTCTTATCCAATCAGAAAATAGCTCGAGCACGCACAAGCATTCCGAACGTTGTCACGTTAATTTACGTCTAATAAACGAACATTCCGATTTTCAGGCCATGTATTCCACAAACACTGTGTCCCAGAAGCGGCGTGTGTGCTGTGCTTTCATCAAAATCTCACCACGTTGGGCACAAAAGTACGTTGAGCATACAGGACAGCACAACGAGCAAGTAATCAACTCGGCAAGGATTTGTAGTTTAGACTAACAAAAAGAGGCCAAGCCAAATTTTAGAGGTTAATATTTAATTACCAATACTTTGTTTCAAAGCAGCATGAGCTTTTATAGTTCTTAGCACTTTACAGAAAGATAGCTTTCTCCTGTCAAGAGTTGAAAGTTAGTTCTAGAAAAGTGAATACCGTCATATTTATGAGGTTAAAATTATACCAAATGAAAATTTTGGAGAAAAAGTTTTATCCACAAACGATTTTTACTGATTTGTAAACCATTTTTCAGACAGCTAAGCTTTGCAGTTAATTAAGAATTAACGAGTCTATTTGGGTTTATCCAAGACAGGGAGAAATTTGAGTAGCAAACAGACATACACATTTTAGGCAGAAAATAAAAACCGTACTCAACGTTTACATCCTCATTTATCAATAATTAAATAATTTTTGAACAAGTCGAAGAAGCCACATGCGGGGGGGGGGGGGGGGGGGGGGGCAAGTCCGCGTCGAGG
Source organism: Micromussa lordhowensis (assembly GCA_964020085.1). Lineage (NCBI taxonomy): Eukaryota > Metazoa > Cnidaria > Anthozoa > Scleractinia > Lobophylliidae > Micromussa > Micromussa lordhowensis. The sequence continues at coordinate 3,208,356 of OZ026605.1, forward strand.
AGATGCAGCTGGGACACTTCCTGTCATTTACACAAAATGGTCCCTGCTTCATTTCCTCTCATTTGTACGGACCTTTCATGGATGAAAGAAAAAGAATTTTACAAAGGCAAATTTTATACGAAATTAATACAGAGGTACATAGATAAAGACAGATTTTGGGAAAAGTACTATTTTTGTAACACAAAGCGTGAGAAGTTCGGACAAATTCAGTTATTTTAATAACAAATAGAGAGGAATTAAGGTAACGACACCTGGTGGTCATAATAAATATAAGTTAACTTGTTAATTTTAATTCGTTCCAGGAAACACTTAAAATAAATTAAAACTGTTTTTGCACAAAACCGAGTGAATCGCTTGTGATACTTTAACCTTTCCAAAGGAGAACACGGCAATGGTGCTCTAAGACGTCATCACATTTACATCATAAAACAATGAAACAACTAAAGTCTGTTAAAAGAGATCGCAAAAAAACTCTTCGTCTTCAGATTTATTTAAATATTGAGAAAGTCCACAGAGCTTTTCGCCGGCTATCTTCCTCTGTGTTTATTATATAATAGCTTTAAGGTTGCTCGTTCTGGAAATTATGACTAACGCAGAGGATAAACAGACTCCACGGAATCTTGTAACCAATGAGCCTTAAGTACGGGTTGCTGTCATCTCTTGTTTCTTGAGTCTCTGTTGATTCTCGCTCCTGCACTGTTGCTCTTCTCTGTTTTCATTGGCTGTTCCCCACTGGCCGAGGACCTGGCTAGGAGGTTGGGCACGGAATGAGTTTTGATGGCGGGAAATCGCACGCGACGCTCTAAATAAGGAATGAACAAACCGAACAACACACGGGCTTCACGAAAATAGAAAACAAATGGGACACGCTACTACACTGACATGATGTACTTGTCTGTTTAATATTTGGAGCATGGCCATTGGATCGCGGGGTCGGGGGGGGGGGGGGGTGATTGAAGGGTGATGTCCCTCCAATTGAGTGCTAGACGACTATGCGAGATGTGAATAACCATGACAAAATATGGCTTAGAGCTGGTATAAACTGTTCCGAGCCTGCTTACCTGAAGATAAAGAATTTCTCCTTGGAGAAGGTTCTGCAGATGATGTTTGTTCCAGCGATCGAGAGAAGTGTGGACTCGACTAGAATAGGATAAACAAAATTAGTTGAACAGCACACAGACATGAACTATTTAACAATTAGATTATTCGCTCTCGATTTCTATGAGGTGATAGTTGGTGATCCGAAACTTTGCGCCTTAGAAAGGTCGCTCGGATTGAATGGTCATTACAAATTGAAGTTGTGTGTGCGCGCATCATTTTTTTCAATAGTTTCAAGATTTATAAAATCAAGAACCGTTAATGTCCTTTTTGTAGTCTTCTAAGGAATTTAATCATCCGTTTGCATCAAACAACAGCATAACGAATGAACAGTTTAAAACACTAAAGGAATTGTTCCTTGTCGCGAACGAAAACTTGCAACTTCAAAACGTGAGTTTTACATTAAATGGAATCCGTGCTCCATTGAAAATGTGCTGCGGTTGCGCGTAAGCTGAATAAGAAAATACAAGTACGAAATAAAAACTTACTATGAGAGGGAGGGTGCGTCCAGACAGCACCACCGGGTCCATGTGCGGCAGATTAACAGGAGAACGATTACTTCTGATGGAAAATTAACACGACAACAATTGAGAATTAAAAGAAAATGTCCTTGGGACATCCTATAAAGAAAGGTATAGGTAGTTGTTGGGTAGTGATCCCAACTGAGTTCTATGACTTACAGCATATCAAACTATGAAAACAGGCCGGAGCTTATTCTGGTTTCAATAGCATGAAGTGACTAGGATTATTTCTACTCCCCCCTGGATGGGATTCTAGTCCATCGCAGGGTTACCCCCGGCATTATATTCGCAAGTACCCATTTATACACCTGATTGGAGCGAGGCACTGTGAGAGTAAAGTGTCTTGCCCAAGAACGCAGTGCAATGTCCCTGGCCAAGGCTCGAATCCAGACTGTTCGGTCTGGAGAAAAGCATGCTTACCACAAATATCCAAAACACTGTGACTCACTTCTGTGGCGAGGTTTTCTTGGCCCTGTTATCTGCCGAGTATTCCTTGCGGTCCGCCATGATGTTCTTCTCTTCATCCTCGTGTACAACAGCTTGTTTGTAAACCCAACTGACGAACAAACCCAGCAGCAAGGTCAGAGGTATTGAAAGAAAGTTGCGATCAATTAACAGGGGTTGAATTTACCTTCTGCAACCCCCGGCCCAAAAAAAGCGAACTTCGTTCAAAGAGCGTGATTTTCTTTTACCTGTACGTCATTTGTTCTCTGTTGTTTTGTTCTGTGGCCGGTGATGTAGAAGTCAGATGACTTGCCATTGCTTCACGCGCTAGAAAAGAAAAATGAATTTTACCCAGCTTGAGAACGGAAAGACAGCACTCAGTTAAGTAGTAATAAAATTGTAAGGTAATCATATCATTTTGCTTCTGTAATTTAACGGTTACAAAGAACTCTAGCAGGGTGCCCTAACCAATCAGAGCACAAAAATATTTTCAGCCAATCAGATGCACAACCAAAAGAAATTGTGAAACTGAACGCAAGGATGAAATTTTTCCCCACGTTTAAGAATGTTGGCAATACATCAATTAATATCACATTTCTCACCGGCAAAGTAATCGACTCTGTTTGGCGGCTGTCTTCTAGTGGGCGGTGGCTTCACATCATGTAACTTGTTAGCCTCCTCCAGCTTCTTGAATAACGCCAGCCGTTTGTTGGGATCTTTATGAAATACAACAGATGTTACAAGCCTTTTTAATAAATACGAGTTAAATAAGCAACAACTTACCTAGAAGCTTTTTCCTTCTCGCGGGATTATATTTCATCTTCTTTGCTCTTCTCATCATCAGCTCTGCAGTTTCAGAACTTCTAAAACCCCTTAAAAATAAGATATTTACATTGAGACCTTTGTTGGGTTTCCTATAATGTAGTATGTTTGGCAGAAGCATCTTTTCACGGGACCAACTTATCCCACACTCGAGAAAGTCTATGATTCCGACCGAAACATTCTAGACTGAAGACGCAACCCAGCAGAGATCTGCGTCGGTGTGTCTGATTGGATATTACGAGCGCGGGAAAATTCAAAACCTAGCAACAGCCAATTAGAGAAGCTACACGGATCTTTGTTGAGCTACGTCATCAGAGAATGTCTCGGGTTCACGTCAACCTCGTTCCGGTCGCACATACCTCTCTGGCGAGAGAAGAATTCAGCACACAAAGGAAAACGTCTTTTATCTCATGCTACTGCGTATGTGCCAGAGTTTCTCAAACTGCGTAAAACAGATGGCACCGTCCCTGCATGACAAGAGAATTCTTACCACTCGTTGGTCAGCTCCTCCGCTCGATGCGACGCGTGACTTTGCACTCCTGACGTCATCGACATTTGATCGTGATCTATGGTTGCCTTGCCAACAGGTAGTTGATTGACGTCGGTGATGGGCGAATCTACTGACCGCCAGGCATGACGGGGTCTAGGTATGGATTCGCTTGAGACATCTCTTTGGTAATCAGTTTTGGAATTTGTTTGGAGAAGTGTCTGCGTGTAAAGAAGCAAAGTATTTATGGTAATGAAGGCAAAACCAAGGTTTGATAGTCTTACTTCAGAAACATACTTTTTCTGTGTTATGAAGGGCGTGACTAAATGATTCTATAGGCCATTCATTTTGTGACACTCCACAAAACGATCCTCTACTATTCCAAGGAGTCTTCGGATTGTCGAGTAGACAAGAAAAGTGTGTAATTATTTTCTTAAGCTTCTCCAACTCTGGCAGATTACACTTAAACAGTGCGGAAATTGCAAGGAAATACGCTCCTACCTTCGACGACTCCCCTGGTAGCTTTAACACCGGTCCCCTTCAACACAAAACATACAAGTTCAAACAGGAGCCCATCACTAGGAGCTTGCAACTCCAATACTAAGCCTATGTCACGGCATTTTTACAGACCGGTCTATTTTTAGACTTCTTTTCCCGCAAAATAGGTTAGTTCCGTTCTACACGAGCGCGCATCGGTAAGGGAAACAATGGCGGCTTTTCCTTTTAATCTTCCAGTGAAAATGCCGACGTCAATTAAAGAATCAAGTCTGTGCTTATGATTTGTCACTGTTGTCCCTGCGGGAGTCTGAATTCGCGGTAAATTCAAGCTAAAAATAGACAGGTCTGTGAAAACGCCGTGACATGGGGTAGTTGCTGGCTCCTAGTGATGGGCTCCTGGTTCAAATCAATACCTGTTTTCATTCCGTGGGAGGTCTAACGGTATTCAAAGCCCACGCCATTCGGATAGCTGTCCCATACTCAATTTAAACTCATCACAATAGATGAGCTTGGGAACTGGTGCCGGAAAGGTTAGCGGGGAGCAGAAACCATAAGCCGGAGGGGAGGTATCCATGGCAACCCTGTAAGCGGGAACCACCCCCAAAAGCAGCCGCTAACTGGCACCGTCACACTGAAAGAATCAGTGGAAACAACTTACCTGACCCGTACTTACCTAGATATGAACCACCAAAAAAGGAGGGGGCGGGAGGGAGCAAGAATCCGCAAAGATTCGCTACACACAGTGCAAAAAGATCCGCAATGATCTGCTAGCAGTACAGCACATGCGATGCAACAATACACAATAGCCCTGCAATCCCCATAGGGCCGCCCCGCAAGTCACGTACTATTAAGCGAAACACCGCTGACCGCATTGATTTGAGTCTAACTTTGCCTAAATTCCATTTAGCCACATTTAAACTCATCACAATAGATGAGCTTGGGAACTGGTGCCGGAAAGGTTAGCGGGGAGCAGAAACCATAAGCCGGAGGGGAGGTATCCATGGCAACCCTGTAAGCGGGAACCACCCAAGGTAACCCCTCTCCAGGTGCTTGGAGAATGGAGGGACCCGAGAACAGGGTGACCTGGAACCTCCACTCCCCAATTAGACCCCAAGCACCGAGCCCCAAAGCAATGAAGAGAATGACACATACCTGACCATGAAAATATGACCACCCCACACGGCAAGGTCCAAGACAATGAGTGCGCCTGGCGATTAGAGGCAAGCAGAAGGCAATCAGAGGTGGGGCAGGTGACCAGCAAGACTCGAGGTCGGCGTAAACCCAAGAACAGGACAGGACCACGAAGGTTTCCAGCTGAAGAGCAAGTACGCTGTGCTAAGGCAACGGCTGGGTGACAGCCCGATACGCTGGTAGTGCACAGCCAGGTAAGATAGCCACAACTGTACCTAGGGAAGGTGACAAGCTACGAAGACGATGCCAGCTTGGTGGATAGGACCGCTAAAGATTCTGATGGGGTCCTAATGTACAATTGATAAGCAGAGCTCGACCAGCGGCCCAAGGCTTGAATGAGGTGGTCTGGAACGCCGTTGCGTGCCGCCACAGTGGCAGCACCGATGCGGAAGCTGTGGCTAGAGAAATTGCCTGGAACGTTCGCAGAGGACAGGATCTGCCGGAGCCAGTCCGTCAGCAAAGCGCGTGAAAGGGGCTGCCCATTCTGGAACAGGAACAAGGGGCCCGGACGGTCACCCCTGCTAGCGAGATAACTTAACACTGAGTGGACTGCGCAGAGCGGGGGCCGGCCGCGGCCGATATGGATAAAAGCACCTTTCCTAAACGGATCAGTCTTCGAGCCCTTGATCTTTAAGCGCAAGCACGAGGGGGCGGACAGAGAATCCACTGCAATGTCCGGAACGCCTAGATGAAGGGATGGAGAGAAGCTAGCCAGACTAGGCACTGTGAACTCGGAGGCGCGGAGAAAACCAAAGTACCCCAAGGTGCAGGCTGCCCAGAACATGAGGTGATCCGAGAGGTGAAGATCCAGGGACCGCCAAATCAGAAGCATCAAGTCATCTGTGATCGGCAAGCGGGAGGAAGAGGAGGAGCCCTGACAACGCTTGATGCCACGGACCACCCTCTGAAGGCGGAGACAGTTAGCAAGGGGGTCTGAGAACCCCTGTTCAATGTGGAGTGCTCGAACCCCAGACAAATAGACCTTGATCGAAGAATGCTGAATGCGATTGGCCAAGAAGGTAGCAAACAGGCACAGAGTCCATTCGTCAGCCGGACACGGTGAACCAGAGGCATGAAGCTTGCCAAGTTGAGCGCAAAACGAGATAAACTGAGCCTGGGCTGAGGCATAAGACCGACGCGTAGATGGGGCCAGACCTTGAAGCAAGAAGGAATGGCACTGCTGTTCTAGGGTGGAGAGGTCAACTCTGCCAGGAGTTCGGGAGGGACCACTGTGGGGAAGGGCTGTGCCTCCGGAGCCATGCGACGAAACTCCTGCCAATGGAAACGAGACAAGGCATCAGCTAATTGATTGGAAACGCCAGGGACATGTTGGGAGGAGAAGGAGAAGCTGTGACGAGCAGCGGAAAATAAAAGGCTGCGCAGCAACCGCATTAGGCAAGGCACTCTTGAGGTGCGGGTATTTAAGATGTGGACTACTGCATCGTTGTCAGAGCGGAAAAGAACATGTTTCTTGACCCAAGAATGTCCCCAGACATGAGCTGCCAGAACTATCGGGAAGAGCTCCTTGTATGCAATAGACTGCAATTGCTGGGATGCTGCCCAGGATCCAGCAAACCATTGGCCCTTCAAGTATGCTCCATAGCCGAGTGAGCCCGCTGCATCAGAAGACACTTCAACATCAGCCTCGGGTAGCAGTCCTGGGAAGAGCCAGAAGCTAACGCCATGCCAATCTGCCAAGAACTGGTGCCACCAACGAAGATCCAAGTGAAATTCTCGGTTCAGGCGAATAGGGTGATCTCTCCTCCGGAAGCAGCATAACAGGTCAATCATGCGGCGTAGAAAAGTCCTTCCCGGCCAGACCACTTTGGCGGCATGATGCAAGTGGCCGATAAGAGACTCAAGCTCGCGTCTATTACACCATTTTCGGGGGAGCCACGAACCAATCAGCTCTTGCAACGACGACAACTTGTCCTGAGGTAAGCGTGCCACTTGGGTGATAGAGTCAAGCTCGATCCCCAAGACAACAAGCACTGAAGAGGGGCCAACACATTTGCCTGGATGCAAAGGTAGACCCAGGCGATGACAGACCTCCAAGGCAGTAGCCAGGTTCTGGGCACATTGGGGGGACTGTGCAGGGCCTGCAGTAATAAAGTCGTCCAAGTAATGAAGGAGATCTGGGATCTGGTAGGAGGTGACAAGAATCCATTCCACCATGTCTGCAATGGAGTTGAAGATAAATGGGGCCGAACGAAGGCCAAAAGGGAGAACCAGGTCGACGTAAAATTGGTCGCGCCACTTCATCCCCAACAACATGCGGTGAGATGGATGTACAGGCACATTGCGGTACGCTGCCTCCACGTCAAATTTGGCCATGAGTGCCCCTGGACCCAGTTTGGAAACTTGGCGGATCACCTGATCAACTGTGATGTAATGGAGGGTGAACTCATGCGGGTCTATCCCATCGTTGACACTCGCCCCCCCGGGGGAAGAAAGGTCCACAATGAGGCGCCACTTCCCCGGTTGACCTCGTTTAGGAATCACCCCGAAGCTGCTAACGTGAAGATTGGGGAGGGGAGGAACGCTGAAGGGACCTGCCACCCTACCGAGAGAGACCTCATTGGCCAAATACTGGTCAACCACAGAGGAATGCTGGGCTGCAGAGGGCTTGTTATGCTTTGCAGACTTGAGCTTTTGGGAGGGAGAAAACCCCAAACGAAACCCATGGCGGATACCGTCCACCACAACGTTAACCTTCTGCCGGTCGGGATGACAACGCAACTCCCATGCGAATTGATCTGCCTGCAAAGGGGTCACTGCAGAGACTGGGGGGAGTCGGACTAAAGGGAAAGAACAGGAGAAACAAATGGCATTAAATGGCTGCCCAACCACCCTGACAACCCTTCCCCGCCCCAGAACGAAAAAAAAAAAAAAAAAAAAAAAAAAAAAAAAAAAAACAATGAACAATCAGCAAACACGTGGTAATAGTAGAGGCACTTGAGTTTAATACAGAGAATGGCCACCAATACAAGGAATAGTCCAGGGCTAACTGACAAAAATCACGGCGGAGAACAATTGATCAAACAATAAAAAAAAAAGTACAAGGGGGGGTGGGCGAGTCTACAAACGACGAGACTTGCTGCTGGACCGAGAGGGTGGAGAATCGGGTGAACGCTTGGACGACGAGCTAGTTTTGTTGGGCGTTTCAGTCGGGCAGACTCCAGCACGGTGCGGGCCATGGCAGCTGGAACACTTGTGAGAAAAACGGCAAGAAGCAGAAGGGGCCACGCAATGACCCCGGTTCCACGATTTGCAAATGATCTGCGATGACGCCGAACCGCGAGGCTCGTTTTGGCCGTCCGTAGCATCACGAGGCGGGCGTGTGGACCAGCCGGCTGAATGAAAGCTAAACAACGTGCTGTTCAACTGAGACCAATCAGTCAGGTTGGTAGCTGCCGCGTTTTCTCGAAAAGCTCGGTCGTATGACAACCAAACCCGGCCGGCGAACTGGCGATATGTGCGCAGTATCAGGAGTTGATACTGCAACAGATCCTTCCAACGATTTGGGAAGTACGATACGAGGACCAGGCAATAAATAGAGAACGCCTCTAACCAAGAAGAAATATCCTCGATACGCCGCTTCGGTTTCTTCGGCGACGATGTCAACACGAGGCGACCATCGAACAGCAGCTGCGGCTCAGGTTCTGTCTGCACAATGTTCGACGGCAACAACTCGTGGAGTTCGACAAACTTCCCAGCCACGATCTGGCTAACCAGCTTTGCCGGTACGGGAGAAAACCCCGGGCCCACCACGAACGGTTGATGCAAAACCGGCAACGGCGCCAAAGAAGAAGCACCCGCAGCGCTCGAAGGAAAGGCTGCATTGACCGCGGTAGAAGACGACGCGAAGGCGAGCGACGGAATTGGGGTTGAAAACGTCGACACAAAAGTCGGAACAACAAAGGGATTTGGCCTACCTGAGGCAACGGGAGTCGCCGTCGCTGAGGGAGAAGCTGTGAAACCAGCGCCAGATGCCGCAAACGACGAAGCTTGGACAGCAAGCTGGCTGGCAGGCGTTTGTGGAGCAGGAACGCCTCCAGAAATGGCCACACTCGTAGACGAACCGGGGACCGGGAGGCTTGCCGCTTGCTGGGCCGAAAGCACTTGTTGTACGGCGTGAGCAACGGCGGCCAGAAAGGAAGGAGACGTCGGAGAAACTTCTACGGGCGACTCTAACGAAGCTGCTGGGGCCAAGCTGGAGCTCGGTGGCGAAGAAACAGCTGGCTGAGACGACGTTCCCTCGGAATCCGGGGCGAGGGACAAGGCATCGTAGGCCGCCGACTGGCTGTTCAGAGTGTTACGAGCGGTCATAACGGTAAAACAAAGCTAACACAAGCAAAAATCGAGCAAGAATCCGCAAAGATTCGCTACACACAGTGCAAAAAGATCCGCAATGATCTGCTAGCAGTACAGCACATGCGATGCAACAATACACAATAGCCCTGCAATCCCCATAGGGCCGCCCCGCAAGTCACGTACTATTAAGCGAAACACCGCTGACCGCATTGATTTGAGTCTAACTTTGCCTAAATTCCATTTAGCCACATTAAAAAACACCAGAACATTCCCTCTTCACCTCTCAAACTCTAGCTCATAAGCAAGTTCTCTTATCACGGCTGCCAAGACAACTTGCTCATAGGCTACTCAAACTAAAATGAATTTTGATTGGCTTAGCGATGAGAAAACCAGCAAAAAGATGTCAAAAATGACAGCGTCAAGAGGTACACGTGACTACGTTGACTTCCATACTTTTCAGACTACTCTGGTGTTCATTTGACCAATCAACAGCGCCATTCAGCGGCAACAAATGAGAGCACTTCGCTTCAACTGAACACACGATACCTAGAGGGGAGCTGTGGAGTTTCACTGGGTGTCCATCCTTGTTCCAAGGCATTCTCGTCAAAATCAAACGCCGTCAAATCCACTTCTTCGTCGTAATCAAACTCTTCCTCCCCCTCGTCTTCATAGAACTGAGCTGCTCTCAGAGCTTCGTTCAGACGGCGGCGAACTCGCTGGCCACGGAAATGTGCCTGTTTGTGAAACGACAAATGTGATTACAAAATTGTCACGACTGTTGACGTAATGGAATACGGGGGGTACTCTGAAAAGTTCTAGACAGGGAGGCTCCACCCCGAGGTCCAATTCCTTACCCTTTTAAGGTAAAAGTAAGGTAAAATCTTTATTTAGACACGGCATTTCCTTCAGGACTTTACAATATTGAATTAAATTAGTCTAACTGCCTAACTAAAACATCACTAATAACTCCTACAATAAAAGAAAAGATAACAAAAACCTGCTTTACAAGGAAACCGGGTATGAAAGCAAAATAAAACTTACATACGACTACTATCAAAATCCTAATTCTTCAACTTTAATTTCAATATAATTATACATTGAGAGAGGGTGACTGTCGAATATCCAAGGATAGACTATTCCACAGTACAGCTCCGCTGTAGGACAAACTTAGGTTATAAGTTAAGATATCAGAACGGAAGCACCATTTTGACAGAAAAGGTACCCCTTTCACCTACTTTGATAACCGTATTATGAATAAATCGCCAAAAAAAGGACGTCTTCTCCGGGAAACTATGTGAAATGTCAAAGATCAGAGAACTTAAGCCAGTACTCAATACTCAATCAGAGCAAAATTGTTTGTTTAATTAACATAGTTTCCTAATAGTCACTTTTTCTGATTTTCTTGTCACTTGGCGTGTTTTGCCACCTTATGCGCATAACATTTTGTAGATCTATTTATAATGCAAAAACTAACCTACACATCCGCCGATGTCAAAGCGTCGTTTAGAAATTTCGCTAATTTTTGTGTTGAACATATTTCCTCAAGCCTTATTCATTTTCATGTGGTGCTTAATGAATTACATGACACAACCATAGAGGCCCTTTAAAATAACTAAAAGACAGATTTCTCTACCGTTTTCTTTTGCCTCAACTTGTGAAATCCCTGCCCTTTTATACACCTGAAGCCTGAAAGCAGTACCCCTTTCGGGCGTAACCTCCCGGTACAGGCCATTATTGGGGGTTCTCCCCTCTCGGGGAGATGGAATTCCTCATAGACGTGTCAGTCTTCATCTTACCTGTATTACAGTAGCTGCTGAATTTCGCAGCGGATCCCATGGCTCTACAGGTTGTCGCTGCAGTTGTGAACGAACTAAATGACCTCGCCATGCTGCTTGAATGGTCACAGCTGCAAACCACTGTGAAACGAAAATAGACATTCTAGCTTCTATAATGGCTGTTGCACGGAATTACTGGTAAAACAGCTATTAGCTTTGAACGCTATGTTGTTAACTAGATTATTTCAATTGAGGCACCAGTGCTAGGCAAATCTTCATCGAAGTGCTCCGGAAGAGACTTCAAGTTCTATTCTCCACTCAAAACAAAGTGGGAACTTCAAAGCATTCCGACAGTTGTCACATGAGCATGACGTCGACACATGTCACGTTGCACAGCAACTGTAGGCTCGGTCAACAGATCCGGACGAAAAAAATATTTCTCTGTGAGTTTTTTAAGATTAACCCACCTTGGCGGTGTTGACATCAATCAAATGCCTGATGTACCATCCTCTCCATAGTGCCTGGATCTTGGTAGCAGCAGCGTGCCGTTCTTTCCTGTCCGTACAAAGTGAAGTAATTCGTTCAACATATAAGCTTTGTTAAACATTTTGTCTCCATTTAGTGTCACTTATTAAAGCGACTCATGCCAAATTCTCGCTACGAAACTACTGTTAGCAAAGGAATTAATTCCGTGGATCTATCTAAATGACAAAACCATAGCTTCATTACAAACAGTGAAGCATGTCTCCCGGCATTACAATTAAAGGTGACAAACAAACCAGGTTAACTTGAAACTGTTTTTAGCCTAACAGTTTTACAAAGACCCTTATCGCAATCCGTTTCAATCTTTGTCCATCCGTACCTTCTTTTATATTTGTTGTAATATTGAAATGTTCCTTCACTGTTTCAAGTGATTATTTTTATCTTTCACTTACCCATTTGGTGGCCATTTTCCGATGTGTAAATTTGGCTAAAATCCATGAAACAGTTCCTTTTAACAATTTGTCAAATTAACTTTTAAGTTTCCCTGCCCAGTTCCATCGTTAGAAATTGTTCAACTTACAGAAGATCCAGAGAATGAACATCTGTTCTTCTTTGCTCGATGTCCTGGTTCCCTCGTGATTCAGTCGTCTTTTGCTCAGTTGTGTTCAGGTCTCGAGGTCTCTCTTTCTTGGCAACATGAAGGAAGCTATCTGGGCTGAAATTCTCATGTTCTAACAGATGTTTTACCGCCAGTTCAAAGCGTTCTTGGTTGTGTTGACTCTGTTGTTAGCATTTAATAGAGAGGAGAGAAAAAACAGGAGGAAACGGTCAAGAGTTCTACTGAAACTTACAGCTTACTGCAGCTGTTATCAAATTACTAAACTTTGGTCAGGAATCAATTTACATTTACATTAACAATTTATGTTGTGTTGGTTTGTGCTGCGTTGTGTTGTGTTGCGATGTGTTGTGTTGCGTTTATTTGTGTGTTGTGTTATGTTTTGTTTTGTTGTGTTTTGCTCTGTTGTGTTATGTTATTGTGTTGCTGAAGTCCCTAATGAATCCTCAGGTATTTTGATGACGTTCTCGCGCAATTTCACTTTCACCAAAGGGCACAGGCATTAAAGAGGAATTGGCGTGAAACTCAGAGACAACTGAGAATTCAATTTTATTTTAGGTGGCGCAAGTTTGCAAAAACATACGGATTCTTCTCATGGTGTTTCGCGCTATCGTATATTTTTGTTCGCGTGAAACGATTGAAGAAAATCCAGCGACCTTTTCTGCCTAAACTAGTGAGCAGTTGAGAATAAAAATAACTAGTCTTACCATTAAACTTAGTCTTGTTAAAACACGTTCTGGATCTCTTCCTTGCGTGTCCACGCTGCTACTGCAAAATACAGACAATATTCGTGTTATAGAAGTCACTTTATGCAAGTTAAGACATGAAACATATATTTGAACTGTTGGATAAAGTTTTAAGAGCATGAGAGATCATTCTATTCATGTACGCAACTTAGGCAGTTGCGAAAATACGTTTGAAAACAAAAACAGTCACTGTAAAATGACAAAGCAGAAAGAAAGACTAGTATCAATGTAGCATAGCAGCATAAAGACACAGAAGATATCGTTTTTTTTCCTGACGCTTTTCATAGAGCTTCATAAATCTCATGTTTAACTCACCTAACTTCTTTTTCATGCCTCGCCGTTAAGGCTTCCTGAGATTGGAGTTGTCTCTGGCACAAGGCAATAAAAAGAGCTTGGTATTTATCTGTAACCTGCAATGGAGATACAGAGAGTCCAGGTCAGGTATCAGAGCTGACCAAAGCATCAACACTCAGTCAGTGAAAACTGGGTGATATTTTTAGTGATAAGCTCCTATGAAGGCAGTTTTTCTTACCTTACGGTCCACATGCACAACCTCGTCGTCTAAGTTCTGAAGGTCTGGTAAGGCCTCTAGTATTAAAGCCCTGCAAATATAACTTCAGATTTCACTACAATCGCTTTGATCTAAATAATGAGCAAACCGAGGTTCCCGCTTCGAGGTCCTTAGGGCAGACAAATCGGAGAGTGAGTACGTGGCCGAGTGGTTAGGGCGACGGAATTGAAATCCGACGGTTGCGGGTTCAAGTTCCGCTCTGACCACTTAGCTGCAGTCGTTTCTCGGTAGACCCTAGTTCAATTCGTCGGTCATGCTTGTAAATAGCTAACTGGTCTGCCTCTTAGTTGGGATTCTTAAGCCTATAATGTTTATTTGAAAGATTTGTTTCTTTCAGTTTAATTGCCATGCCTGTGAACTAGTTAAGGTGTAGCTTAGCGCATTGACCACTATAAACAACAAGAACATTTGAAAAAACATTTGAGTTAGTGAATGACCACTAGACACGAATCTAAGTCATATTAAAATCATGTGAAATCATGTATTTCACGAGATAATACAAGAATGCTATGTGTAGTAGACTGCTTGCAACCGTCACTGTGTGACGAACTTCATAATTGCTTCTGACACAAAAAAAACACCTTATTAATTATGCCACTGTTGACGTACCTGCAGCTGGGTTCTTCATGTACAGGATTCCCTTCAACCTTCAGTGTTTTAAGTCTGTTACAGCCGTGTAGACCAGCTACAAGACTGTCTGTGTCTAAAGGGCAGAAATTATATAGTCACACTGAGAGTACACTGCTTCCAACAGGTAACCTTGTTACTAATGTCTGACTCTACCCTAAGTTCTCGAAGGGGAAGAAGGTAGAACACGAGAATTGGAAGTTAAAACGCTTTGTTAGTACACAAACAATTTGTTAAGGGGGAAAATAACCACCATTCTGGGTTGAAAATAGCTGGCATTATAAGCTGACGAGGAACTGAAGCTCTTAAAAAGGGCTGAAACTTGATTAAGATGAACAAATCATAAATAGTCGATGATACAAAAGAAGGCATGAGCTGAGTGGAGTTTCTGCGGGTTTCTTACTTTGTTACTTTGGTCATGAGACCACTAACCTGTACATTGTAACTTTGTCACTGTTACAAAGTAAAATATTTATTTTGATTACAAACGTCACCAAAGCAAGCTGTAGGTTTTCTACCTGATATTAAGTTGTTGCTGATATCCAAAGTCTCCAGCATGATGAAATTACCAAGAGGTGCTAACTGAAAAATGCTGCAAAGAAAATAGTAGTAAAAAAAATTACCTGTGGGATAATATCAAGATATCAAGTCTCCAAACCACCCGCCCCCACATTAGACTTTTGGTGGCATAGTAAATAATTAATGCTTTTAAGACCCAGTTTTGGCCAGGATGAATTGTGCACTGTGCAGCATTGGAAAACAACAGAAACCTTGCTACCATGTAAACCAAAACAACTACAGAAATGTGAAAAGCATAATGAGATCAATACTGGCTCTTTAAACTCTGAATTAAGCAGTCTGGGTTCAGGACTGGCCATGGTCATTCTGTGGTGTCATCTTCTTGAGCAAGATACTTTACTCTCACATTGCCTCTCTCCACCCCCTCCCAAACCAATTTTGTCATGTGTGTCCTGACCAGTAGTGGAGATTTGTTGAAGCAACCAGGCATTTTCTTTTTGCCGAGGGTGAACTTCGACATTAAGCACCCCATCCAAGACTCCATTGTAAGTATGTAATTCCTTAGGCTACAAACCACTCCCCCTCCTGTTTATTATAGCATCACAAGTAAGTGGAGGATCAACATTTTATAGCTCTCACCTGTTCTGGCTAACGCTGAGTGTCTGGAGCAAAGGCAGCCATGCTCTTGACAAGGGCTCCAAGGAAGAAATGCTGTTGTCATCAAGTTTCAACTCTCTCAAGAGGACCGTGTTTACAAGGTGAGGAGGCTGTAATGGATGAAACCGTAAAATAGAGCTAATGCTTTAGAGGGGCATTTGAGGGGCCATATAGCCAGTTCTACGATTATAACAAAACCATAAAAAATACAAAGTGTTTATCATGCTAACTGTAAAATTGGTATCAACCTACCTCTTGTAAATTATTTGCCTGAAGGTTCAAAGTCTGAAGCAGCATACAATTCTCGATTTCATTTACTCGAGCCAAGTGATTGTGTGAAAGACTCAGATGCTGCAAATTTTTAATGCAAGACAAACCCTGTAGAAATAACAAGACCACAAGAAAACTTAATTAATATTTTAGTTTAGGTTAACAACTTTGTACATGCAGATATCAAGAATTAGTTTATAAACTACCTTCAGAACACTATCCCCTCAACATAACAATATGAATATCATTCGCTTATACCTACCTTGGAGTTAATAAGTCGATTATTATCCATGAACAATTGCTGTAGTTTGCTGCAAGGTGTCAAATCTCCTGCAAGAATTAAAGAATATATAAAAAGCAGCCTTAAAATGTTCATTGCAACATGAAAAGTTTAAGATGAGAATTCGACAGATTAATTAACTAAATAACATCTTTGTATTTATTCTCTATTTAAGTGCCTATGAAGTAAAAAATAATTACTGCTGATTTGAAAGGATTTTCAGCATAAAGTAGAATGGCGTTTTCCTTTTTGGAATACCTTTTTTCGTTTTAGAGATATTCACGTTTTTGTATTATGAGTGATGACGTCATAGGTGGTTCCACTAAAACAGTCCAACACCCAATCAAGCATATCTCTAGAAATATTAAAGCGGTGTCCTTCAAACTAGGCACCAGAAATGTACATTGTAAAAGAAACAAAGTGAGACCTGTTGTGCCATTGCCATGACAACGGTTATGCCGCTGGTTGTGTTTTAGTTAAAACTAAAATTCTCAGATTTTATCTAAAACAACGATCATCTACTCTCAACAATCTAATGGGGAGAGTTAAGACAATATGGGAACCATGTGTGTTCCAAGCAAGACCGTCTGTCCCTTTTCAAAGGGTTGCAAATGGGCATATTTGGTTTTTCACAGAGAGAGACTGGAGCCAAGAGTGTTGCCATGGTAACAAAATGGTAGGTGTCATTCTGTTCCTTTTTTGATGCATATTTCTGGTGCCAAGTTTGAAGAACACTGCTCCAATATTTCTGGAGATATTGATGATTCATATATCTTATTAGACGTTTTGGTGTGTAGTATCGCTGTATATTTTTACGAGTTGTGCGGTATTTTGACGAGCCCGTAGGGCGAGTCAAAATACAAACAACGAGTAAAAATATACAGCGATACTACACACCAAAACGTCTAATAAGAGATTTATTATCCAACGATTTCTTTTCCCAAAATTCTGACTTGCCAAGGTTTTGAACTTCACGCGGCCGGGAGGAATGAGACGAGTACAAATATCGTGTGATATTTGTACTCGTTTCGCGCGATATTTGTACTCTACGAAGCAGAGTTGGATAATAAAGTGTTTTACTTTTCAAGTGAAACAATTTATGACGTCATCACTTCCCTCATTTGCATAACACAAAAATGTAAATATCTCTAGAACGAAAAAAGCGATTTCAAAAAGGAAAATGCCATTCTTCTTTACTTTGAAAAGCCTTTCAAATAAGCAACAATAATTTTTTACTTCATAGGCACTTTAAGGGAAGCAGTATTACCTATCCTTGTGATCTTGTTATTCGATAAGTCCAAAGACATGATGGAGTTACACCCTTCTAAACCATGGATGGATGCCAAATTGTTGTTAGCTAAAGAAATTTTCTCCAGCTTTGAAAGATCTTTGCAGTTGATTGCTTCAATCTTGTTGTCCTGAAATGAATGTATGTACAAAACATTCCTCTACTCAATAATGACATTTAACTATTACCTTTTGAAACAATTACTAGACCAAAAGCTTAAGTTTTCTGCAAGTGAATTGCAATGCAAAATTATTAGTCTTGACCAATAGTCAAGGGGCTACGGGATGCGATCCATCACTCAGCTGATGGGTGTGTAACATTCTTGGATTTTCTAGAGGCAGATAGGCCTTTTGGCAACCTGTAAACATAAGTTCTATAGTTATATACACAGCTGAGAAGTACCTGAAGAGAAAAATACCAATTTAGGCAAAGTAGGCTTGTCCAGTAAATCAACAGGCAATTAGAATCACAACATAAACTAACATGAATGTGTTATTCTAACTCAATAATTTGAAAAAGTTTACTTTAGTTCGCATATCAAGTGGCCACTGCAAGCACTTTACCTTCACACATAGCTCCTGTAATTCCTTGCACTTGTCCAAACCTTCGACAGCCAGTAATCCACAGTTCTGAAGCGTCAGTGACCTCACATCTGGACACTGACTAAGACCTTGCATACTGCAGCTTGGAATGTCCCTGAGGGCAATGCACTTCACCTGAAATACATTCACAAGTATCATTATCAATGCCATAAAATACCATTTCTGTCTTAAGCCCTTGCCAAACGGACTCATAAGTAGACGCTAGTTGAAAGCTTGGGTCAGACTACTTGCTTGCGTTGACTTGCGATAACTTGCACTCACTTTGGTCGAGATCAAGTTTGCAACCCAAGTCAATGCGATTTGAGTGACATCCATTCATTGTTATAGCAACCTATTAGCCAATCAAATACAGGAATCTTGTTTTTTTGTGACTTGCGTGTACTTGTGAGGAAACTTGCAAGTCCATTTGGCCATCCAACGCAAGTCCCTATGCAAGTTCAACTTGCGGCTACTTGCAAGTCTGTTTGGCCAGGGCTTAATGCAATGTTGTCTTTCATATAACCAGGGATCGACTCCTACCAGGAAATCAGTAAGAGTTTCTTTATTCTTGAATGATAAGCAATTACCCAATACCCTGGTTATGAAATCAGATAACAATTCTTCACTGTAAAAGAAAACAAACAACTTGCCCTGAAGAGAGGTGTATTTGGAGGGGATGACGCCAATAGCTGTTCCTCTGTTAAAACAGGAAGATGATTACTAGCTGAAAACACTCTCCTGTTAAGAGAAAATTAAAACCAATTTATCCAGCTATGATTAACAGCAACAGAAAAAAAATCCATGTTTGTGCATCACAATATTTAGTTACCTTGGTCTAGACTTCATTGCCACAGGATGAATTCTCTCCTCTGCAGTGGATGTTGTGCTGGTGAAAAGAGCAAGCAAACCTGTCATTTGTGTTTACAGGCCTTTACTCCCTTTGGTTTACAAGCTGAACATAACGATTGTCTCACCAATTTGTCCTCTTTGTTTGAGGTTAACAAGAACAAGGTATAGTAAATATGAAATGAAAATGGAAAATATTAAACATTAATTATTTATTATCTACATGTACCTCCAAGGAGTGTGTTCTTTAACCCACTGCAGTCTTCTTTCCTCTAGATCTTTTGTTAATGCCAATCCAGCCACCATCTGTTCCAGGGCTGCTGTTTTATTTCCTGTCTTACTCTCCTCTTGTTTAACTGGGGTCTCAGTCTGTTCTAGTGCAATTTGTTCGTTTTGTGTAATATTCTGTTCAGCATCAACTTTGGCTTTCTCTCTTTTTCTTAATTCCTCTTCCTTCAGTTTTCTGTCCTCTTCAGCTCTTCTCTTCTCTATTTCTAATCTTTCTTTCTCTTCTTTTATTCTTTTCTCTTCCTCTTTCCTTCTCCTTTGTTCCTCCTTCTGTTTTTCTTCCTCTTCTGTTCTTTTTCTCTCTTCTTCCTCTTTCCTTTTTTCTTCCAACTCCTTTTGTCTTCTCTCTTCTTCCCTCTTTCTATTTTCTTCTTCTATTCTTCGTTGTAGTTCTTTTGCCTCTCTCTGTTTGTCCTCTTCTTCCCTTTTCCTTTTCACCTCTTCCTGTTTTCTTCTCTCTTCCTCAATTCTCTTTTTTTCCTCTTCTCTCTTTCTCTTTTCCTCCTCTCTAATTTGCTGTTCTTCCTTCAATTTTCTTTCCTTCTCAGCTGCTTCTTGTCTCTTTCTATCTTCTTCTTCTCTCTTCCTTTTCTCATTTTCCTCTTTCCTCTTCTTCTCGTTTTCAAGCTTCTTTTTCTCTGCTTCCTCTCTCAATTTTCTTTCAACTCGTTCAATGCGATCCAGTTCCTCATTTTTCCTTTTTGTTCTTTCCAACTTCTTAGCTTCCAGCAATGGCTGATACTGTTTCCTAACCCTAAGTCAACATATCAGATAAAATAATTTCAATACTCTACTTTTTCAATATTCTTTCAAAGTGATTAGTACTGAATTTAATTTAAAATAAATTCAAAGGAAAATAATTTTCAAATAGTACTTGTGTGAGTTATTCATACCTAAAGCCTCGGTAGAACGTTTGTAGTTTAGTTGCTGCAACTTCTTTTTTCTGATGTTGATATTCTGCCTCTGTTCGCTGTGGTGCAAGAACCACACCAGTTAACATTACCGTATATAGTTATTTATTATCAGAAAATCAAAAATAGAATTACATGGCATACAACAGTGAGCCGTATTTGTCAATTGTTTGTTTGTGAATAAAATATGCTGTCATCACTTTAATTACTCCTTTGCCATTTTTCCCCACCCAATAGCGGGAATATCAAGGCTCCGTTTCTGACTATCTTTATTAATCTAAGACGATTGTAAAATGATATTTCACTGTCTCAGATGTCTGAGAGAACACTCTTAGCCAGCCACCTCAGGAACAAAATAACATGGGTACAGTCTTAACCAGATTGCAAAGACAGAAGCGGAGGTTTCACATATTTTGCTACATAATTTTTAATTAGCTTATAATCTATGTACCTGTGTCTCAACAAATGCCTCATTCTGCTTCTTTCTTTCTTCTTCTAATGCCCTCATCCCAACCTGTGGGAGAAAATATTTGGACAAAATATTAAGTTCGTGAGAGACGTAAACCTTTTTGCTCTCAGAAACCTCCTTTGCCTACCACACTGACCAGTAGAGAGATCCCTGACATTTGGGCAACTAACCTTAATTATTTGCATTTAACATTATTTTATTAGCTTATACTGTTGTTAAAGAGGTAGAAGACTTTTTCCACTACTAAAATTATAGCTATATGGACTGTTCACCTGGAATTGTTCCTCTATTTGTTGTAATTTCTTTTCTTCTTCCTTTGCCTCTGCCTCAAGTTTAGTTTGAAGAGCCTTTTAAAATACCAAAAAATTCTGTTATCTAGTTTCAGATAATAACAAATGCAAAAGTCAAATGCACACCAAAGGAAAACACATTGAATTCTTCTTTACGAAAATGACAGTGAGTCACCTTACAGCTTGCATACTTTTTGTTTATTAGTATTACATGCATTTTTTTTATTAAGTTGCTCATTTCCCCAAAAGCATGGTGGCCTTGTGGTTAGTGTGCTCGACTACGGAATGAGCAATCTGGGTTCAAGCCCAGACCAGGGAGAATGTGTTTTGTTCCTGGGCAAAACACTTTACTCTCCCAGAGTCTCTCTCCACCAAGGTGTATATTAAATGGGTACTGGTGAATTTAATGCTGAGAGTAACCCTACAATGGACTAGCTTCCAATCCAGGGGGAGAAGGGATGAGTAGAAATACTCGAAGTTACTCCATCCGACAGAAAAAAGGATAAGCTCTGACCTGATGGGCCACTTGGCTCATATGCACACTTTGCCTTACCTTTTTTTACCCTACTCGTTTCCAGAATATAATAACAGCCCTTTTCTCTGTACCTCTTGTTCCTGAAGTATTTTTTTTTACCCCAATCATTTCCAGAATGTAATAAAAGCCCTTTTCTCTATATCTCTTGTTCCTTAAGTATTTTTTTACCCTACTCGATTCCATAATATAATAACAGCCCTTTTCTCTGTACCTCTTGTTCCTGAAGTATATTTTTTTACCCTACTCGTTTCCAGAATATAACAGTCTTTTTACCTCTTGTTCCTGTAGTAATTTTTTCTGTGCAGCCTCAAATTGCACTTGTCTCTGAAGACGAGCCTCTTTTTCTCTTTCATGTCTTGCCTCCTCTTCTCGTCTTCTCTCCTGGTACCACTCATCTCTCTTCTGATCTTTTTCTGCTTGTTTTCCTTCTAAATCCTTCAACTTTTGTTGAGCTGTTTCCTCTAGAGCTTGGATTTCTTCTATAATTCCTGATATCAATTAATTAGATTTAGAAAAATTTAGTTAGTTAAGTCTGGTAAATATAGCTGAATGCTCACATTAAAAATTAATAAAATTCATATGTACTACCTGGTCTGATGATATCCAAGGCATACTGATTATCTTCATTCCTATTTTCTTTGGCTAATCTTTCCCTTTCTTCTGTCAGCTCCGTTTCTTCAAGCTCTGCTAAAACCTGAAACAATGTTCACTTTCATAAATTTCTGTTATCTTTTAACATTATTTTACACCAAGCACATTCCTTATTAGTTACCGTCAACTAATAAATTATATAAACTGTCACTTTGTTATCACTAGTTACTGTGTTGTTAGATCCCTACCTACACATTTACTTGTTCTTTGTACTTACTGTACATTCTGAGAGTGGGAGGCGCAGTGGCCTCATGGTTATTGTGCTCGTCTCCAGATCAAGTGGTTCAGGTTGAAGCCCTGGCCGGGGAAATTGTGTTGTGTTCTTGGGCAAGACACTTAACTCTTACAGTGCCTCTCTTCACGCAGGTGTATAAATGTGTACCGGTGACATTATTGGGGGTAACCCTCCAATGGACTAGCATCCCATCCAGGTGGGAGTAGAAATATTCCTAGTCGCTTCATGCTACTGAAACCAGGATAAGCTCTGGCCTGATGAGCCACTTGGCTTGTATGCAGACCTTTTGTATATGTTGCAGGTCAAAATGAAATTCAGGTTCAAATGATTTTAACCTGGTTTGATTCTCAATTTCCTTTGTCTTCTAACCCTAATTATTCATGCTCCATGAATAATTAGGGTAAAGAACAAAGAAATTTCATTTTAACCTGAACAACATACACATTAATTTGACAAAGATAAAACTCAAATGTTTTCAGTAATTTTATTTTTATGTGCACTGTATATGAACCTCTCTGCTTTGTAAATGTCTATCTCTCCAGAAATTGCATGCAAATATTGCATGATTGAACTTTAAAGAGAACTAGTATTCTCAGCTCACCCGATCTCTCAGAACAAGCGGGTTTTCTTTGTATTCTTCACCAAGTTCTTCCTTTATTCTCTGTGAAAGCAAAGCTTCATCTTCTTTCACCAAACTCTCTGCAAAATGCAACATTGTATACAACACCACTGAACAGTATGCTGACCTTCAACCTTAGGTTAACTAAATCATAAGATCAACTTTTCCTTATATTGAATTAGTATTTACAGCTTTGATATCTCTAGCCTGTAACATACCAGATTGTAATTTTTCCAAGATAATTTCACATTCTTTCACTTCCTCCTCAGCACCTTCTGTTCTTGACTGCAAGAGTCTCAAATATTCCTGGATCGAATCTGGTAGAGCATTCTCCTGAGACTTAAGTAAATGAGATGAAATGACAATCAGATCTGGGGGTCACAGGTTACATGTCCTATATATCTAGATTCGCTAAGTTTAAAATGTCACCACGATTCTATTATATATAGATGTATGTCAAAACTCAACAAAATTTAATTACGTTATATAAGTAAATGTTAATAAGTAAATTATATTGAAAAAGATGTAAATTATGTTGAAATTATGATGTTTTCATTTAACCCTTTCTGGTCATGAGTATTTGCTGAAGTCATTTTAAAACCATCTCCAGACTTGTCTAGTCATCTGGATCATCGCCTTATCAAGAGTGAGTAACCCCTTACTTCAAATTTATTAGTAATACATGTACTACAATCCTGATATGCGTAGCTATTTAACAAATTGACGTCAGTTTTTCATGCGTCTGTCCTGTTATTGATCATAAATTTTGTCATCACATTGTCGAAGTAGCTGTGGATCCGCAGACTACTTTGACAATGTGATGACGAAATTCATTGTCAATAACAGGACAGACTCATTAAAAACTGACATTAATTTGTTTTTTTACGATAACAAATGGTTGAATTGCCTGCTCTCGCTCGCTGATGCGTCGCATGAATTTCAAATTCATGTCTCTGTCCGCATATTGACGATAAAAATTAGCCAATGAGCGCGTGAGAATTTCTGCAGTTATCGTAAAAACTTATTTTTCTTAAAGCTTCAATACAGCTGAAGGTAAGATTTCTGTATAAACCCATACTTTACAGTGTACACAACATTGCCATTCTTGTTCTGTATGTGACTACAGTTTGTATGTGAAGAATAGTCAGGGTTGTCACAAAGTTTCCAAGTACCGCTACAATGTAGGTGCCTTTATTAGTCTACTTCTGGCACACTCTCTGTCACGCAACCCTACAGTTTGTAGCTCTAGAGCATACATGTAGCATGTAGTGACAGGGAGAGGGCCAGAATTGGACTAGCAGCTCTAATTGTTAGAGTAGGTGGCCGATTTTCCAATCTTTCCCAAAGAGTTGGAATTATAACCCAGCAGAGTAGCTGGCTGAGGTTATAAGGTAGATGGCAATTATCTCTGGTAGCCTGTTACTTTTCACAACCCTGACAGCATAAAAGAAATTATAGTATAGTATTAAAGTATAGGTTCACAGGAAATCTTTCTCAGCTGAATGTTAAATCATCTTAAAAGATTTCTCTGCAAAGAAAACGAGGTTAAGCCACCGATACAATTACATGTAGCTTATAAAAATCCAACTTCAATGCATGCAAAAATGGACCTGCCTGCATATGAAGAAGTTTAATTAATAATAAACAGTAAAATTAATGTAATCTCGTTGAGCACACATAGTTACCACTACAACACAGTTTACTTAAATTTATTCCTGATTAAATAATAACCCTAAAACTTTTTTTTTGAAATGCAGGTTTCGACGTTTAGCTAACTAAACTGAACCTTATACCTGTATACACAGATGTTTATACGAAACAGCAGACCTAGCAGGCTACGAAATGACTACAATTTGCTGCATCTTGCTACGGTCTAAATTAAAATATTAAACATAAATTTTACGGAGGTACACTTCATAAAGTTCTGTGAAAAGCAAGCTTAGTTAGAGTAAGCTTAATTAGACCTTGCCTCTTCTGTTTTGACAGTACTGGTTACGGTGTTTTCTTCCACATCTTCAATCTGCAAACTGTCATCTCCAAGGGCTTCCAGTTCCCGCTGAATTTCTGCTTCGATGTCTGCCTCGTCATCATCTAAGATGCACGTCATCTCCTCTTAACTAAAACCATCCTTGTTTAGATATCCAATCATTTCTTTAATTTTTTTCTTACAAGAAAAAAAAACAACTTGGTTGCATCGTCTATACACTCTCTTCGCTACCAACATGGCGCGCTTGATAATACATGACGTAGTTTTCTCTTACACGAATACCGCTACGGTCATCGCTGGCTCTGGAGGTAGGACCGTCAAACACCCGGCAACACTTCCCTCAGGGATACGTGTAGTTTTTGTTGCTGAAATCCTCCGCGTGCGGAACTCGGTTAACATTATCAAATTAGGGAAAGAAACGAGGAGGGAAACGGTAGGAAAAGAAAGAGACTGCTCACAGTCTAGGATACGTGTGGAGCAGGCTTTTCTCTTTCCATTTTCCCCGTTCAAACTGATGATAATTGCCCGCTGCGAAGTGGAGGGGGAGGGGGGATGGGGGAGAGGAGTCGAATGCCCTGGATACGTTGTTTGGGGGTGGGGAAAGCAGGTATTTAGCCATAATATTGTTGAAGGCCTTTGAAGAAACACAGACCTGAAGTTTTAGCTGAAACTTTACCTAACGTACTTTACGCATTAAAGTGGTAATATGATCAAATTTTTACCCCTTGTTTTTTTGAGTGTATCACATAGCATTCATGAAAGAATCAAAACGCCGTTTACCGTTTGCAAATATCTGCATTAGTGCCGGAGATATTTAAGTTTGAAAAATTATTAAAATATGCAAATGAGATAACCGATGACGTCATTTACTCAACCCAATATTATATTGAGTATATAAATAGAGCTATCTTGGCCAAATTGCAGTGCAAATCATTGAAACTTGGCAGGCTGATAGTTCTACAGGAAACACACCTATCGCTATAAAAAATTCTGTTACCATGGCAATTCACTCTTTTCCAGTCCCCACCCACTTAATTTCAATATGTTGGTGATTTTCAGCTTGAAAATGTTAAACAGGGCCACAAAGTCGAGCTAACATATTTATAGGCTTGCTGGATCATGCATATGAAGTGCTGTTAGCAAATATCAAAATGGAACGCTAAAGGTGGCCAGAAAAGCTTTTAATATGGGGGAGGTCTGGAACCCAGTATGTTGCCATGGTAACAGAACTGTTGAGCTCATATTGTGGAGCATATTTAGTAGAACCTTGCTGCAAAAAAATCAAACATTTCTGGAACAAATTGGCCGAGATATCTCTTTTCATCATATTTGAACAAAATCTGGTTGAGTGTATGACGTCATCACTTGGCTAATTTGCATATTTTAAAAACTTGAATATCTTTGGAACGAAAAGAGATATTCGAAAATAGTAAACAGCATTTTTCTTCTCATGCAGTCCACTTTTTTGTGTTTCAAAATGGCTTAAAAAGGAAGGGTACGATTTTCGTCATAGTACCACTTTAAAGCCAGGAGATAGTCCAGACAAGTCAAACTGGGGAAATGTATGATAAAGAAGAAGAAGCTTTCGTATTTGATGTGTGAAAACCGGCGTCGACAAAACCAGGACCGGACCGCGGACCGCGGACCGGACCGCGGACCGGACTGCGGACCGGACCGCGGACCGGACTACGGACCGGACTACGGATCGGATCACGGACCGGACCACGGACCGGATCGAAAAAAATTTTCAAAATTCAAGATTTTGCAGAGCAAATTACACTAGTAATATTCCTTTATTCCTTTAAAAATTGGTAAAAATAGGACGAACGTATGAATCGAAACACAAAAAAGGGTAACACACACTAAGTATAGATCGTTTTCACTGTCACGCAATAAAAAAATAAATCGAAAACTATCCAGTGGAAAAAGCTAAGAAATTGTGATGTTATAGAAGATAAAAAAATAAGACACTTCTCCAAGTTTTAGCCCCGTGGGTTTCCCCAAACTTCAGATATTCTTCGAAATGTTTCGCAGAAATTTACAGAGCCCAGTATGAAAACGCCATGTTGGTGTACCTCCATGGTACACCAATATGGCGGCCGGAAAATAGTGTAAACATTTGGAACTTACTTTGTACGGAGCCCAGTAAGGGCCACTCAGTTTTCCTTGTCAAATTTCCCTTTCACGACTCGTGTTTTTATGAAACGACTTCTAGATTCAGCTAAATTAACTGGGGCGACTTGAAGTTTTTGGCCCGCCTTCAACTTTTCCTGGCACGACATTCACTGTCTTGGCACGAGTTCTACGTTTTTGGCACGACTTCAACTTTTCTGGCACGACTTCTACTTTTTTGGCACGACTTTAACTTTTCTGGCACGACTTCAACTTTTTTGGCACGGCTTTCAGTTTTTGGCACAACATCAAATTTTCTGGCACAACTTTGACTTTTTTGGCACGACTTTCAGTTTTGGCACGACTTCGATTATTTCTCGGCTCATTTTGTGAACCGCTGACAACTTTAATTTGCCGAAGGCAGCCAAAATGGCGGCTACAATCGCACGGTTGGGGATGTTTCATCTGGTTTTTATCGCAATTATTGGAAAGTGTGCTGGGGTTCTACCTAGTTATTTTCCTGCGTTGAACAGTGGTCATGCAGAACGTGACGAACTAATCGAACGTTACTTCAAGTAACGTTGTTGGGTTTGTTGCATGGCATAGCTTTAAGGTGATTCCCGAGTTTTGCATTGCGCATTCCTACTGCGCACGAATTTTGCGTGAGCGCGCGCGCGTACAAAACATAAGAGATTTCCTTCAAACTAAGCTCGATAGCGAGATAAAAGCTAATTTCCTCTTAAACGAGCACGGTGACCCCCACGTTTTATTTTATAAATTCAATGAGAACAATATCCGCAATAACTGAGAAAAAATTTGGCAGAAATCTATGGCTACTTTTTTGGCAAATGAAATAAATGCTACAGATAGAGACGTAACGGGCCCATTAGAGCAAGTCCAAATTATGTTTCATTTAAAGGATAAAAATATCAATTATTAATGCAGGGTATTTGAAGCCATTTCTTCTGGGACGTAGATGAATAAGCAATCAAAGACAGTCGAATTCTGTGTGATATAACACGCCGCATTGAAAAATAATCGAGCTTATTTGTTGCGCACTGAGATAACCAAAAGACACCAAAATAACCATATTTGTCAGCATCGTGGCATGAAAACAAGCACGGTGACCCCCTCTTTTTATTACGTTTTTAACATCTCCTTGTACTGTAATGACACCATACCAAGTTTCATCGGAAATCTATGGCGGGTTCTTTTACCCGGGAATCACCTTAAGTATACGCCAGTTAAAGAGAATATTGAGGTGTCGTGGTCTTAGAAGGAGGGCTAATCACAGCGATCCACGCCAGGTTTGTAGGGCCATTATATTGTCTCGTTGTTTGTCTGGCTATGTGATTCTCTGTTTTCTCTATCCATTTGTTTTGTCTTTACACTTTCCCTGCTTGTCCTACTGCTTTGTCTGTAATAATTTTATATATTGATATTATTTTTTATGTATTTATGATATTTTAAGAATATATTAGAATGATTTTTAGAATATATTTGTTAATATTTTATATATACTTTATTTAATCTAGTATTATATTCATTTTATTTATTTATAGTGTCCACAATTAGCTTTTAGCTAAATACCCTGACACTAAAATAAAGTTCATGTATGTATGTATGTATGTTGAAGAGGAGCTACTTGGCAACGACAGTACCATCGGATACAGGCAGATGACTAAGAGGCTTGTTCTTAACTATGGGCTTGTTGTTGACAAGGAAACAGTGAGAGAATTATTAAAGATACTAGATCCCGATGTTGTTCCGCAACTCCAGAGAAGGCAGTACATAACAAAAGGTCCAAATCACCTGTGGCATATCGATGGATATGACAAGTTGGAGCCCTTTCGGATTTTGTGTTCACGGAGCCATTGACGGCTACAGCCGACGCATTATGTGGTTGGAGTTTGGCCCCTCTAACAACGATCCATCTGTCATAGCTCAGTACTTCGTTGACTGTGTCCGTCAAATCGGCGGAACTCCAAGGATAATACGAGCAGATGGTGGAACAGAGAATGTTAATATCGCAGCTCTACAGCGCTTCTTTAGGCGTAACGGAACTGACGCAATGGCTGGGGAGAAGAGTTTTCTGTATGGCAAATCAGTTACGAATCAACGTATTGAAGCTTGGTGGGGTATTCTTCGAAGAGGCTGCGCAGACTGGTGGATCCGCTTTTTCAAAGACATGAGGGACTGTGGCCTTTACTGTGATGATGACGTGGTGCAGGCAGAATGTCTCAAATTTTGTTTTATGCCTGTGATTCGGCATGAGCTGCACAAAGTAGCTGTATTGTGGAATTTGGATAAGATAAGGCCGTCAACCAATCAGGAATCGCCGAGTGGTAGACCTGACATGCTGTTCTTTGTACCAGAAGTCATTGGAGCAGAAGACCTCAAGGCTCAAGTAGACCTGGATAAAATCGATGTTGTAGAAGAAGACTGCTGTTATAGGTCTCCAGAGAGTGGTTGTGTTAATGAGTTCACTCAGTTAGCATCCATTATAATGCAGGAGCGAAATCTTAACATAGCTGAGACCGCTGAGGAAGCGCTCATTCAATGTATTTTAAAGCTTAGCAATAATCTAGAAAAGAAAGCTTATTGAATCGGTTGGAGGTCGGTGTTGAGAGAGTTATAAAAATTAAATGTAATCATTGGCAATCCTTGTCAAACATCAAAAGTTACTTGATGAAGGTATTAGTATTCTTATTTGTGTAGCCTGATTTCCTTCGATCAGGGTTTTTTTAGGACGGCTTCAGAACAATAATGTCCATCACATTAAGGGTTGAATTTCATTTTGTGATCTTTTTAGCCTCTTCCAGTATGGTTGATGACACCCCTATGTGTGTTTGTCCATGCAATCCTACTTCAACCTTGCTCGAATGCATTAACGAGTTTCTGTAACAGCATAGTAAGTTAAAGTCACATTCATTTTAGACTGCAAAACACTATGTCATACGAATGCGCTCCGTCGTTGAACGAAAGGTCTGGAGCGAGTGTGTAAACTTGGGAAGACGCTAACAATATAAGCAAATATAGAAAAACCTTACCTGACGTTTATGACGTGTGCTGCTAGCTCTTTATTTAACCAATAAACAAACCTAAGCCGTGTATTACACTGGCATAAAACACGACGGGCATTCGAGAACATGTTTTCTACAATTCTCGAGTGTCGTCAAATGTCCGGAGTGTTTTATCACAATGTAATACACTGATTAGGCTTCTTCATTTGCTTTATGATATAGATTTTACGCGCGCAAAACAATAAAACACGCTTTTTCTATGTTTTATACTTTAATAAAACATGGGTTTTGACCAATCAGAGCGCGCACAGAGTCCGATCTACACTTGAAACGTAAAAAAAAGGCATTCCTGTAGCTTAATTCTGTAAGGCGTTTTCTTAAAGCTATGCCATGCAACAAACCCAACAACAGTAATATCTCGTCGTAGCCAAGTCCTGTCTTGAAGTAACGTTCGATTAGTTCGTCACGTTCTGCATGACCACTGTTCATATCGCTAAGAAGAGGGATAGGTGTAGTTTTCATGAAAAGAAATGGAAAATCTTAAGAAAATAATTTTTAAATTCAATAAGTTAATTATCATGTAGTAGCTATTAGTATACTTTATTAACACTGTAGGTATGCGTAGTTATGTAACTAGGTTGAGTAATTTTTGTAATTTGTGGTGTAACAGTAGTGTACGTACATGTCCAGTAAAAAAAGGTATAAGTAGTGTAAGTAGTGTAAGTAGCAAGTACAATGTAAGTGTAAATGTAAGTAAAATATTAATACTGTAAGTAGTGTAAGTGATCGTCTTGTAAATAAAATTATCTATTTAATAAAAAAAAAAAAAATTAAAAAAAAAAATGACCACTGTTCAATGCAGGAAAATAACTAGGTAGAACCCCAGCACACTTTCCCATGTTTGCGATAAAAACCAAATGAAACATCCCCAACCGTGCGATTGTAGCCGCCATTTTGGCTGCCTTCGGCAAATAAAGGTTGTCAGCGGCTCACAAAATGAGCCGAGAAATAATCGAAGTCGTGCCAAAACTGAAAGTCGTGCCAAAAAAGTCAAAGTCGTGCCAGAAAATTTGATGTTGTGCCAAAAACTGAAAGCCGTGCCAAAAAAGTTGAGGTCGTGCCAAAAAGGTTGAAGTCGTGCCAGAAAAGTTAAAGTCGTGCCAAAAAAGTTAGAGTCGTGCCAGAAAAGTTGAAGTCGTGCCAAAAAAGTAGAACTCGTGCCAAAACAGTGAAAGTCGTGCCAGAAAAAGTTGAAGGCGGGCCAAAAACTTCAAGTCGCCCCAGTTAATTTAGCTGAATCTAGAAGTCGTTTCATAAAAACACGAGTCGTGAAAGGGAAATTTGACGAGGAAAACTGAGTGGCCCTTACTGGGCTCCGTAACTTTGGCTTTCTAGGCGACTGATTATCAGTACTGAAAAAAATAGTATTTACATAAGCACTTTTCCTAATGCTCAAGCTTCTAACAGGGCTCAAAATCATGAGATAAGTATATATTTTTCAACAAATTTGATCGTAGCCTTGTGTCACGCACCTCCATAACCCGAAAATTCAAAATGCTCTGGTTTCCAAACGAAGCACCCTATTTAGCTGTAAAGTTGTAAACAGATATAAATATGTCACCTCTTATACCTGATGAGGATGAAAACTGTGGTGGATCTTTAGTTTTAGATTTTAGAAAGTGATGACGTCACGTGAAAATGATCTATAGGTAATCATACGGTTTCGAGTTCAATTTGGAATTAATTTGCACGAGTGAGGTATTCAAAAAGCTGAAATTGCACGAGCCGCTTCGGCAAGCGCAATTTCAGCTCTTTGAATAACTCACAAGTGCAAATTAATTCCAAATTGAACGAGAAAAACCGTATGATTACTAATTGCTGCCGATAGGCAGCCTTCATATTCTTGAAGTCATCGAGAAATTTTGGTTCGACGGTTCAACCCATCGTTCGCATTAAGAAACAGCCAATCAGAAATCCTGTTTTATGGCGCAGTCTAGCCAATCAGCAGCTGTCTTATAAGAAAAATTGGCAAGTACATCGTGCTCGCTCTGCGGAAAATCGCATGTGCTCGCAGAAAGTTATAAATACAGTTGATCAGAGTCAAGGTTTCGCCAAGAAAATACAACAGACATGAAAATCTGGAAAATTAGGACAGTAAAGTTCAAATGTACCCGCGAGCACATTCTATGAGTCCAGGATTTCTGATTGGCTGTTTCTTAATGCGAACGATGGAATTAATTTGCACTTGTGAGTTATTCAAAGAGCTGAAATTGCGCTTGCCGAAGCGGCTCGTGCAATTTCAGCTTTTTGAATACCTCACTCGTGCAAATTAATTCCAAATTGAACTCGAAACCGTATGATTACCTATACTTAGTGTGTGTTACTCTTTTTTGTGTTTCGATTCATACGTTCGTCCTATTTTTACCAATTTTTAAAGGAACAAAGGAATATTACTAGTGTAATTTGCTCTGCAAAATCTTGAATTTTGAATTTTGAAATTGTTTTTGGATCCGGTCCGTGGTTCGGTCCGTGGTCCGGTCCGTGATCCGGTCCGTGATCCGGTCCGCGGTCCGGTCCGCGGTCCGGTCCTAGTTTTGTCGACGCCGTGTGAAAACTTGAGACAATAAACACAATTATCTTTACCTCAAAGGATTTATTTCTACGTACAATAACTTAGTGTAATGTGCTTTTAAAGCGTCTAATAACTTAGTCTTCTTTTTCTTATTCCACTAAACCCTCCATTAATCTGAAAAGACATCTTAAAAAATAAACTTCAGATTATAACCCAATTCCAAACCGGCAGTGAATAGGAACCCCTTATATTAAGATTCGTCCCCAAATGTATTTATTTCGATGAAATATCAACTTTTTTATCTCACGTAGCCAGAGGCTCGAACTTACGACTACCATGTGAAGAATTACTAACAATGCTTTGCATCTGACCAAAATTCTGATTTGAAGCTTCGAACAATTTTTTGTGGATTCGAGAACGGAACAGTATTTACTTGTCGACTGTACAGGAATGGAAAATTTTTCCCACAATTTTCCATAAAGACGACAACCTCGAGAAGTTTACCTGAGCGGTAATTTTTGTGATTTTTTTTTAGAAATCTCCGTGGAATTTTAGGTAAAATGGTTCTCATTTCGAAAATTCCAAAGTATTCGGATTTTCTAGCAGCCTTCAACAAGAAATTCTCATGCCATTCACAGCCGTTCCTAAATCATTGTTCAGGAATAGCTGGTTGACTGTAGAGCACACACACAGTTGATTCATACATACACCACTGACACTGCTGCCGGCGAGGATGATTTCAGCTTAAGACCAGCCTTGCTTAGATTGAGAGGTCTGACTTTTTCAACGAAACGCCCTACGACTTTCGTGAACTAAAAAATACCTTCCTCTTTCACTTTTCTCCCAACGGCCGAGTTGTTCAAAAGCCTAATAAAGATAACTCAGGATTACTTAGAATGTAACTGTGGTAAGGTTTTCTGTCTTAATGTTTTGACTTCCGTTTCGAGTTCGAATAACCTCAAACGGCCCAAAACATAAGCAGTTAAAAACATTTTTATACAAGAAAAATTATTACTTCGATTAACTGTTAATCCTGGGTTAGCGTTATTAAACCGTCTTCCAACAAGATAAGTTGGTTTCATCAACTGAGTTGATAATGTGAATTGGTCACCGTAAAGAAATTCGAAAGTAGACGTTTCGAGCGTTAGCCCTTCGTAGGAGTGAATCGAACAACCCAGCCCAGACCTCTCTCCGGAAGGGTGTGCCGGTACTTGGACGATTTAACGTTCCCTATTTCCTAAGCGCCTCCCCCCCCCCCTTTTTAACTTTTCTTCTTCACTGTGTTATTTAGTACCACTTTGAATTTACAACACAAAAACTTGAAATGATAGCGTTTGACGCGTATAGAAAACTCTTATTTTATATCACATTCATCATTCTTCTTTCTCTTATACAAACGCCATGTTCTTTGAATGACCTCTGCCGCGTTGACAAGTTGGCGAATTCTTAACACTCGCAGGCGGTGTTCTCTGTTGAGACAAACCACAGAGGGGATATTATGATCTTGGATGTTTTCACCTGACTTGCTTGTAGCCGTTTCGCCAGGAGATGGCAAGAGAATATTCTCAAACTGATGGTCGCATTTTTCTTCCTGATTGCTTCGTTCAGCTTGATCGTCAATAGCATCACTTACAGTGGCTGACTTGTCTTCCACGCTTAGCTTTATCGGGTCGCATGCCACCTTGCCGAGGTCGGAAGCTTGTTCTTTCAACTGCAGACAACCACTAGAGGCGTTTCTTAACAGCATGGATTCACTACTTGCGCACGATGTTAACCTTTTTGGAATTGTCCTTACTGCAGCTTTTGTACCAGGTAAGTCAGAACACACGCCATTCTCAATGCGACGAGGGAATGTCGACTTGTGGTACAAAGTCTGGTGCGAATTGTTCATATAATGAGCAATCGGGCAGCTTTTGTCTACGTTTCTCAACGTCCCGCGTTTATTTCTACCGGAGAATCTTCCCTGGCTTAAAAGCTCTCTCTTGAAAAAAGAACTTTTTGAACATGGCTTCATATTGCCTATCTGAGGCAAACTACCGCTCAATCGTCTTTCAGACCCCCCTGCTTCGGCAACGATGATTTTTCTTTTCGAAGAAGCAATGGATAAGATTGGTGAGCTTGCTACAGAGCAATATTGGACTCCACTATCTCGCCCACCGTCTTCCTCATGTAACGTCATGGTTGACGTCCTTGACAAACTTGAATGACCAGTTCCAAACTGGTCATTCAAACTTGAATGACCAGTTCCAGACCGGAAGCTTGAAGTCGACAGCGCCGCTTGGGGAGAAGGCGTCAGACTCGAGAAGCCGATTAAGTGTCTCATCTGTTCTCGGCGGGAAAGTAGCTTTTGACGAGTCGACATTTCTTTAAGTTCTAAATCCTTGAAGCTTCGTGTTCCAGCTTGGTGCTGTTCTGTCGTCTGGTGGAAAAAAGAAAAAGAGGGGAGGGGGGTCAATAGCTGTCGCCGTGTCTGCAAAAATCATCTAAGTTTTCTTGAAGCCATTACTTGGAGAGCAGATCATTTCGCTGTACTTCAGAAATTGTTTTCATAAATAAAAGCACAAACCTGGAACTGTTTTAGACGATCAGTGTACTTCAAATCCGCTAGCTTCTTTATCACAAACGACAATTTGTTCTCCACTTCGCGCTATGTAAAAAGATACGTTAAAAATTGTATCAACACATTACACTGAGTGAAATTCCTAAATCTAAAGGGTCTACCGTAAGCCTGTGTTACAGCCATCCTCTCCGAAAGAAAACACGGAGAGAAGCTCTGGTGTTATTTCATTTGAAGGTCTGCTTTCATAGTTTTTCTGGAAATAAGGAAACCATTTTCTATTTTCTAATTTTTAACTCAGTTGCGGTGAGGCCCAAAGCTTACAACTAGTTAAGCGCGCAGTACAGGAAATGTTTTGTAGTCAAAACAAACATGTAATATTCAATAGAACTTTCAAACAAAATAATAATCATTGCAAAACAAACCTGTTTTGTCTGCAGGTGCAACTCCACAATTTTCTCATTTTCTAATTCTTCGGGAAGGTCACCCCGCCTCAACATGACAACGAGGCGTGCGCGCTGCTCAGCCAAACGGGAAGTGAAAATTTTGCTTTTGTTCCTGCAAAGAAATAACTCAGTAGTTTATCTACACTGAGAAATGATCCGGGTGACACTAGCCCAAAAGAGGACTTTTTTGACAACACGAGTGGAAGTCATCTATATAAGGTGCAGGCAGTTGGTAGTGTGCTTATGCTAAGCTGCTCTATAGCTATACACCTTATTCCAAAATGGCCACTATTTTAGTGGTCTTTTGTTTCCCTTCAAATTAGCCCTTGTTGCCTCGTTCTTAAACTCGAAATACAAAAAAATATTTTCCCATGAACGAGGCAACAAGGGCTAATTTGCAATTAAACAAAAGAACACTAAAATAGCAGCCATTTTGGAATACGGTGTATGTATAGTAAGTGGGAGGCGAGGTTGCCTCGTAGTTATTGCGCTCGTCTCCGGATCGAGCGGTCCGGGTTCGAGCCCTAGCGGGGGACATTGTGATGCGTTCTTGGGTAAGACACTTGACTCTCAGTGCCTCTCTCTCCACCCACGCGTATAAATGGGTACCGGCGAACTTATGCTTCGGGTAATCATGCGATGGAGTTATTGATCCATCAAGGGGGAGTACAAATACTCCTAGTTGCTTGATGCTATAGAAACCGGGATAAGTTCCAGCCTGATGGGCTACTTGGCTATTATGCAGACTTAACCTTGTGCTTGGCTGCTCTAAAATTTGGTATAGTAAATAGTAAGCTGTTATCTGTAATTCGTGTGTAATGTAGTCGGCATTTCTATACAATGTAAGAAATGCGTTCAGATGTGTACAGGAAATGTTGCAAACAATCTAAACATAGCTTACAGAAGCGTCTCCTTCTGCAGTTCAAGCTCCCATATCAACACATTCTCGCGCCCACGACCAGCGGGTTGAATTCTCCCCTCTCCTCCTAAACAGACGTCCTTCTGTCCAGTTTTTCGTCCTTCACAGGTTCTGAGTAGAGTATGAACCTCACTCGTCCCAGGCCCTGGCGGCTGAGACATCTCACGAGAGGGGCCTGGTAATGACCCCTCTTTATCGGTGCTCAATGAAATTCCGCTCTCATTGGTGGCGATACTCCATCTGCACGATAGAAAAAGTATCATAAAGTATAACAAGAAACGTGTAATTCTGTGTGCTGTTGGAGAGGTTTATTTAATAACTAGTTGTACCTATCGGCAAATGCCAACGAGCGAATGAACAATTGTTCATGAGGACAATGGTTGTTTAGCAAGTATTTTGTATATATATGTAGATGTACTGAATGTTTGCCAAACAAAGGACAAATATCTAATATCGAATAAGCTGCTTAGCCACAAGAACTTCAAACTCCGCTGTCACTCAATAGGTCTCGGTATCAAAAATGTCACGCAACCTGTGGCGGACTTTCGTCGTGTTCCAGATAAGTTCGGAAATCCCTTGGTAGTTTAACACAGAGCTCGAGGTTCGAATGGAAATTTTGGTGGAAAAACGGAAAGAATTTCTGACTGCCGGGTAAATTAGCTAACAGTTTTCTTGAAAAACCCTGCCAGTGATCCGACAATTGGTGAATTGCAAACCAGGCAAAACATTTCATAAAATCGCTTGGTGTTTCTGACCAAAAATTAAAATACTCAAATACTCTCGCGAGGCTTCAGATAATAACGATAACTTTGTTTGGAAATGGATTATCTAGGAATTTTTGACTGCTGGGTATCTAGCGGTTTTTGAACCGTGCACGTGAGTCAATATTTTTATTGTCCTTTAAAGTATGCCAAAGCTAAGAGTTCGAATAAACAACACACACTCGAGTTGATTCCAGAAAACAACTCGAGTCTTGATGAGGTTATCAATTATGCGATTCAAACATAAGAAATCCAAGTTTCATTGCAGACAAATTAACCGAAATAAACGATTGATCCACGCCCGAACGACTGACCACTGAAAAACAACCTGGAATGAGCTTGTTCAACGCTTTAAAGCCTCTTGATGTCCCAAAGGAAAATAGCGTTCTGGCCCGGGTTGTTCGAAAGGTGGATAACGCTATCCACCGGATAAATC
>OZ026605.1:3248300-3288300 GCA_964020085.1 Micromussa lordhowensis
CCCTGCTACCCGTTAATAAATTCCATTGTTGCCTCAAATTACCCTGAGATTTTGCAGTGATCACTCAGTTTGGGCTTTTTTGTACATCAAAGGTAATTTTTATGTAGTAGAATAATAAGGATCAGAAAGAAGTCAACAGAGCAATCTAGTTAATGCAGCACAGAGAAGGCTGCACATCACCAACTCTGTGCTATGAAATGTACCTTGTAGTTGGCTAACTCTAAGTGGAGCTTTGCCAACCTTCTCTGAAGACGCCTTATAACCATGTTCTTGTCCACCTCTTCATTTCGCCTGAAATCAAAATGATGAATGCTATGAACACACAACACTGTATCCCCAATGTCATACCTGGGGCGAAAACAGGATTTTAGAGAAGGGGGCTTGAGATTGGTACCGCTGAAGGTGGTCTGGGAGTATCCCCCCTGAAAATGTGTAGAATTGAGGTCCTTGGAAATGGGATTTGCCCGCATTCAGAGGCCAAGTCAGCATGTTATAATGTCTCATTTTAATATTTTTT
Organism: Micromussa lordhowensis; assembly: GCA_964020085.1. NCBI lineage: Eukaryota > Metazoa > Cnidaria > Anthozoa > Scleractinia > Lobophylliidae > Micromussa > Micromussa lordhowensis. The sequence goes on from OZ026605.1 coordinate 3,248,818, forward strand.
TTAATTTCGGAGGTTTGACCGAACCCCCAAAACCCACCTAGATCTGCCCCCAGCATATACTTGTCAGAACTTTTACCCCTACCAATTCAAGCATTAGAAGAATCACTTACGACATTGGACTAATGTAAAACCATTGGTCAAGATAACTAGCTAACATTCTTTTGAATTATAGAAATAATATTAAAGGTTTACATAATCTGTCAGCTTAACACTACACATGCATGTTTGGGAGAGCATATTAAACAATTATTCCACAAGAGCACATTGGATACGAGATGATAGATAGAACACAAGGCAACCTGTACATAAATTTCAAATCAATCCTTGAATTCTAACTTACATGGGTTTGTTCAAGATTCGTGCAACTCTTTGAGCAAATCTGCAGGTTGAAATGGTTTCAGACACATTTTTCTCCTCAGCAGACAAAGCTGCAATCATAGCAGTGTTGCAATTTCCACCTGTAATTTTAAGAGAATAGATACACGTGTACTTGTTTCATGCAAGGTGGCGCTTAATCAAAACAGATAACATGCTTTTTTTAGTAAGACAATGGTCAACTCTAATTTCATCCAAAACAGCAGCAGCAGGAACAACCAAAACTCACTTTAGAATGTCAATGTCATCTTTTTCCCAGATCAGAGTCAAGAAGTTGCCCCATGGGCCTCTTCAAATAAACACCACTTTAGATCTCAGTGTTTTGAATATCTAAACATTGTGTTGCTGATCAGGGTGGCGCATATTCCAGGAACGTTCTTATTAACATTTTTCTATCACATGCAAAGACTGTGGAAGGGGGGGGGGACTTCTACTCCCTCCCTGGAAGGGAATCTAGTCTATCGCAGGGTTACCCCCAACATTAAATGTGCTGGTACCCATTTATACACCTGTGTGGAGAGAGGAACTGTGAGAGTAAAGTGCATTGACCAAAAACACAATACAATGTCCACGACCAGGGCTCAAACTTGAACCGCTCAATCAGGAGACGAGGGCACTAATCATGAGGCCACCAGGCCTCCACAGCAGGTCTTAATTAGTTCAAGAGATGACTGAGTTCACGCACCTAGACTGTCCTGTAAAACCATGGTCAAAAGGGAATTCCTGTAGGGAACATGAGCGGGCTCATAATCTGTTGCAAGAACAGCTTTCTTTCCATTTCCTAGCTCTACAGCACTTGCACTCATGAGTCTCCCATTCAGGCTTGCTCTAGAGGTGCCATCCACACTTCTACTTCCCTGTAAAGTTGCACTTGAGCAGCGATTGGAACATTTCCCAGTTTGTTTCTTAAGACTGCAATTTCTCAAGGACCTTACATTAAATTTCTGCAGGGCAATGATCACGGTTTCCAAGTGATGTAATGACAGGTTGACAAACTTCACTTCACCAAGTTGTTGTTCATCGGAACTTGGTTTTGAGACTCGTTCTGATCCTGCTAAATCAACCAAATTCAGCTTTGACCTTTGGTAAAAAGAGAAAATTGATCAAACTACTGTAGATATGCTGTAAGGTAGGTGGAAGGGCAATAGTAAGGATGTGACTTTTCCTGTTCAAAAATAGTGAAGGGTTTAATTTTTTCCAGCCCTTTAGACAACAAGGATCCTCTCCCAGTTGTACACACTGGGACTTTTCTGTTGACTGGAAGCAACTAGCATGAGGAAGCAACTATGAGAATTTCTTCTGGTACCCTGGATGGAACAGTAGTTCATCATAAGGTTACCCCAGCGTTAAAATTGCTGCTACCCATTTATACACTTGGGAGGAGAGGGATTCTGTGAGAGAAGTGTTTTCTCAATAGCACAATGCAGCAACCCCAGCCAGGGCTCAACCTTGGACTGCTCGATTGGGCATACAGGACACCAACCATTCAATGATTACAATTTAAGCCACTGTATCTCCCAGCAAATATCCAAGATGAGCTTACCTGCTTGTTCCTTGACCCAGAAATTGAGATATTAATATTATGGGGTTGAGGAAAGAAGCAGCAATGAAATCAACTAAAGCTTGGAGCCGAAAGGGTTACACATTAAACAAAAGTTGCAGCAAAATTTCTACATTATACAACCCCAGGTGAGAGTTATACACACCTTAAAAATAACTCAGCACCATGCTTCTGCCTGAATATCATAATGCTAAATACAGTATGTGATCTAGATGACCTCTGATTGTCAGGTGTTTCAGCTGTCTTTCGATTTGCCACACCCAGTTGATAGAGCCTTGTCGCCTCCTCCATTGACGTCACACAGTGAGAGGAAAGTCCATGAAGGTGACAAGATTCATTTCCACCCATTGTTACCAAAACCTGACCACAGACAAAAAGCACAAAGGTTGTACCTCAGTTATAGCAAGCTTTTCTCAAGATTACTCTGGATGTAATATATCAAACACAAGCAACAGCATTTCATTGGGATAACCAAACACCGAGAAGAGAGTTGAAAATACGATATGCAGGGGAGTATTTTTGACAAAATTTGAGGTGTTTGGATAGCCAATGAAACACTGTCTCTAGTGTTTGATATATCTTCTTAATCAAAACAAAAACTAAGTGCCTGATTACATGGGCCGGGCTGGCCCAGTTAGCCGGGCTGCTTTGATGTGCCGAGATGACTTTCAGCCTGGTATTACATGAGGCGAGCCAGCCCGGTTGATGGCTGATGCGATGAACCGTGGGAAACCGGAGCAAGCTTGATTTTGTACTCTCGTTGGCTTAACGAGCCGGGCTGGCCTGGCAAATGCGATTACATGGAGAAATCTCAGCCCGGTTAGCCGGGATCCCGTCACCGCGATACCAGGATCTCGGCTAACCGGGCTGGCCCGGTTGTCATGTAATCGCAAAGTTGCTTTTTGTTGCGTTTGACAAACGTGCCGAGATCCCGGCAAACTGACGCTAGCCCCGCTAACCAGGCCAGCCCGGCTCATGTAATCAGGCCCTAAGGAGTAAAGGGAGAAGCAAAATCATCAAAATTTATGCTAATTTAGAATGGGTATCCAAACCTCCTTCACAATTAAGATTTTCTTTGTTTTAACTTGATCAATTATTAATGAGTTTGAGAAGTACCAACGAACAACTGTATCACAGCACTAATCCTAGTGTGTGTATTACGTGTACATGGATCATCCCCAAAAAAAAAGAGCCTTACTTCATGTACATGTATCAAGTCATCCTTCCCTTGCATACACATGTACATCATCATATTAAGCAACTTTTCCTCTGTAATATCAAAAGTTAACTGGTCCAGCCTCATTATTATAATTATTATTTTGAGTATTAATTATAATTATTATTTTGAGTATGCTGTAAGGTTTACCTGGAATAATGCTGGACTGCTCTTTAGATATAACATTATTAGGCCTAGTTCACACAAGCAACATAAGATTAATGTCATAACGACATAGACATACCTGTAACAACATAAGAACATTATGTTGTTAGGTTTCCAGTGTGCACATCCCAACATAATGACACAATAGCAACATACATTTGTAACAGCATCAACATGCCGTGATGACACCGGGAAAAAAATGGTTTTTTTTTCCCTTATCTTTTTATGTCAATGTTCACATTACCAACATAAGAGATTGTGTGGTTATGTCAGTATTTTGTTATGTCACTAGTCTGAATCAAGTCTTACCTTTGACAACTCCTTGGGTTTTTTTGAACCCCTAAACAGAAGAGGACCCAGCAGATCATATGCTGTCTCTTTATAAATTTCCAGGAATGACACATGAATGTTTACTGTTTCATGCTGATTATGGGCAACTTCTTGGAAAATCAGCGACAGACTTTGAGGGATTAGTCCACTGTAGTCAGACCTGAGAACAGGAGGTTACAACCATCTTACAAAATGTCTAATAATACTAATAATGCAGGGGTGGGGTTTCATCAACCTTGTCAGAAGGAGGGCAGCTGGTGTTCACCGACAAGCAAAACTATTTGAAATGAACTTTATTTAAAAGAGGTAATTAAAAAATGATTTTTATTTGTAGTTATTGCACTGCAGGTGATTTCGTTCTCAGGTACATGTTTACTAGCACTCCCTAGGAAAATCTGGACTAAAGAGCCTACATGCAATCCTCAGCAGTCTAAAATAACACATTTAAATAGAATTGTATTTAAATAAATGGAGGATGACTAAGAAAAAAATCCTGAAATTTGGAAAGTGTCCCAGGCACTTAATCCAGGATCTTTTTTAATTTACTGAATTTCTTTTCAATGTGTGTGATCTTGGGAAACTCCCAATATTACAATGATCTGAATGCATACTCGCAAATGAATCTACTAACATGACGGTGGTCCACTTCAACCTGTCATAGTCACTGAACACTAATGATACCTGAAAGCAAGCTTGAAATGCTAGTACCAGTGGCAATTGGTTGTACAGTAATCTCTTTTGTCTCGGACGTGACTGACTTATATGCACATGTGTCACTTATTGCTCAACAAGAAATAAGTCTATACTAAAACCTCTTAATGGTGACAATGAATCAGCCATGCCTCAAAAATCTAATCAGGTATCATTCTAAACTTTGTGATGAGCTTTATGACATTCCTTTAATATCGGAGGCTCCCGACTGGTCAGGAGTAAAGTCAGTCCACAAGAGACTCTCATGATTAGACAGGATGAAAATTCTCATCCCAGCATGGATAGCATGGGACCTCTATTTGGTAATGAAATAATCTGAATAACGAAGAGTCTAAAAACTAACACAATTTTTTCAGAAATTATCGTTCAGGGAGATAGCATTTGGTGAAATAAAATATTACATAAGTTTTTAAATCAAGTGCAAATTGTCAATTGAAACAATTTCTTACATAACTTAAGACTTCAGAGAATCTCGTGACTATAATCACGCACCATTGAGGACAAAACAGTCGTCAACGACCATCCGCTGGGATTTTGGAAATTTTTAAAGCTACTGTAGTTGCATACTAATGGCTTTTTTTAACTTCAAATTAACGAGTAATTTTGCAATTAACAGTTTAAAAATTAGAACTACCGTAAAACACGTTTTTTTTTTCTTTCATAAGTGTGTTAGAAAAAGAGACAGATTAAAATGTCCAGGTCACAGAAGAAATTTGATGAGGGGTTGTGTTCAGTTGTTTTTTTTTTTAACAGGTTTGATTCGTACATGTACACTCTTTAGATTTTCCTAAGAATACAGAGGTATTTTTTAACACACCTTGAAATCAATACATTAAAACTAATAACCATGGCATCTATAAGCGAATTATGAGCAGCAAGTATCAGAGTTAAGCTATTTCAGGATACCTGAGCTGAGAAAACAAGGCAGATCGTGTTCGCCAGCACTTACCCATCGAAACTCTCGATTCCTTCACCTTGAATCGTGTACGTTTTGCCAGCTCCCGTTTGTCCATAAGCAAATATTGTTCCATTGTATCCTTCAAAAAATTGTTTGACAATATCCTTTGCGGCTACATCGAAAACATTCTTCTGCGATGATTTTATTCCGAAAACGTGCACGAAGCGAAATCTGAGGGGTCTGGATTCTTCTGGATTCTTGATACAACCAGAACTAGTAAAATCAGCGTTCGGTGGAGAAATGTAAATTGCTTGATCTTCACGCCTGATCAATTCCTGATTCATATCTTGACATGGTTTTAAACGTGCAAATACTTTGATATTCGCCATAAACAACCTCTCGGACTGAAGTGAGCGATGACTATTGAAGTTTGCTTGTCAATACTGAGCGTGATCGAAGGAAATCAAATCCAAGCGATGGAATCGTTGTCGGAAGGGTCATTGCGAACAATGACGCTCTTTTAGTCTCAATCATCCGCTCAATTTCTTTGAACAGAGTTGAGCGATAATTAACTGTAAGCAAACCGCCTGTTTTTGTGTCCAGAATGCAACGGAACAAAAGAAATTACGGTACACAATGGCAGTCCGATATAAGCGGTGAGCAGTCACCATATCAAATGATCAAACGTGCAGCGAACCGTGTAGCTTCCTTTGGGGCCTGGTGAAAGTGAAATAGAATCTTGAGCATGCGCGTTACACGACAGATCAAAGATGGCGACTCAGTTGTCTTGGATTTGTAGAAATATTTTTATTCACAGAAGTTTTCAAACCAGCTGAACTAGAAGAAGAGCGGGGTTTTCTCCCCGAGGATATCACCATTAATTATTATCACATGTGAAAACGTTTTTATTCGACAAAATGCGATAGACAAGAACTCTCTTTTTTCTACGTGTCACGAACGGACTAAGTTTTCAGTTTGTCAGAGCCCGCCACGAATTATCATGGATCTAAACCGAGTCACGAGCTACTCAGCCGCAATGTTCGATCGACTTAAAAGTGCGGCAAAGAACGCCACCGTCACAGCTGTTTCTGCGACCGTAAATGCAGTCGGCGCTGTGGGATCTTTGATTGGGAATCCGTTGACTAAAGACTTTGACGTTGGCAAGCATGTAGCAAGTTTTGGCCCCAATTTAGCGTGGAAAATATACGAAGGAAAAAAGCGAACAACCGGTCAGGTACGGATTTGATCCCCTATATTCTCTGATTGTATTTAAATCTGTTTTCATTTAAACACGTCTTGTTTAATTTATTGTTTTATTTGGTTTAGTTCAGGGTTTATTTACATGTTTTGTCGAATTTGAAGGTTGCAGGTTCTGTGACGTAGGTTACCGAACTTTTCGTCAATAAATAATAGTACTATTGTTCAAGCAATTCTTATCACATTGTTGTAAATAGCCCAAGTGTTGCTTAGCAATTGTCACATTGTCGGTGAATTAACTTGGCTATAGAACTTGTTTTTTCATGTATGCATGGTGCAGTGACTTTTAAGGATGAGTTTTAAAACATCTCGGGTATAACAACTGTTGATGCAACATGGTTGCGTCAATGACATTTTACACAAGACCATGTTAAAAGAAAACAAAGCAGTTCCAACAAAATTTGGACACCGATGTGGCGCAAACAGTGTACCATAATTCCTGTACCCCTGTTCCACTTTTTGGAGAAAGAAATTAAAAATGCATTGAACTACCCCTCCCCCCCTTTTATGCCCCTCCCACCCCCACCTTCCAGTACTCTGTCGACTTTTCCATCAAAGCCGAAACAATAAACAACAGACAACTTATTAACCATGCCAATGATGGCTGTATCATATATCCACATAATTTTCAGTGAACTTTGTTTACTCATTCCTGTTTTGATTTCCTTTAGGAAGTCTCCCTGGTTGTTTTTGAGAAGAAGCTTCTGGATAAAGTAGACAAACGAGACAGAGATATTGTAATGGAGACAATGAAGAAAGGACCAGTGCAGCTAACAAGACTTCGGCACCCACGACTGTTAGTTGTTCAGCATCCCTTGGAAGAATCCAAGTAAGACACTGATCATTTACTTTCAAGAATTAATGTCCTTCTCCACTGTTGGGGTGGTTTTTTTTCATGGCTGTATTAACCCATTGACTCCTGAGTCAAAGTGTCCGCGACCCACCCCTAATTTCCTGGCGTTTTTTGGAAATACATGTATGTCAGAGCGAGTGAAAGCACAAAAATAAACCATATGCGCAGTAACCACAGACACAAGATCAGGTTTCAAGACTTCGTTATTTAAAGTTCAATAAATGAACGGCCAAAATAGTAAAAAATATCAACAAAAAGAACTCAACTTGATGCGTATAACTTATAAGAAAACAAGAAATTATATTTTTTTCTTTGCCGCGTGACAAAACGGCGAGAAAATTGAATACGCAAAAATGAGTTAAATGTTTACTTCAGAGGATGAAACGAAACCAAATACAACAGAATTTCTATTCTTTTACTATAACGGAGAACATTTAAGAAAATACCAGAAAATAAAAGGCGAAAAACACACGTAAAACCAATTCAAAAAGAAGAAATCGGATAATTTTTTTTGCCGCCCGTCGAAATAATACAGTGCAGCGAAAGAAAGTTGAAAAATGTACATCAATAAGACGACAAAAACAAGGCAATTATTTAGAGATAAATCGTTTTTCAACTGTGTAAATTTAGTGCCAACTTAGTTCTATCCTCAGGTGTTCTGTAGAAGCTGAACAAGACTCAATAAAATATATTTGAGGGAAGCGAATACACTAAACAAACAAACCACGAGGGGTCGCCGTAAATTAAATATGCAGAATTCCAGCGTTCAAAAATACTGTTCACTTTTAAAACCTAAAATTCCCAAATATAGGCAACCAAATGAAAGAAACGTGACAGGAAGTTCAATAACAATAAATTTTCATTCAAGGTGAGGCAAAAAAACTTATCTAAAAGCACAAAAATGTTCAAAATTTTAGAGACGTGCTTCGCGGCATGACCACATGTTCAAATTAATTTTCATGCAAAAGCGAAAGCGTGAGTTTTTCTCTACAAGTTTTGCAGTTATTTTATCGGCCGTGGCTTTGCCTATCGAGCTAAAAGGTGAATTCAACTTTGAACTAATACTGCACATTACCATTTTTGTTTTCTAAAGTCGAGGCAGCTGCTTTAAGGTAATTCCCTTGAAATTGTTCTACTATCAAACTTTTTTTGAAACTTGGCGTAATGAACATTCACGATATGAACATTATAAAAATGCAATAAAAAAATGGGGTCACCGTGCTTGTTTACGCGTCAGGAGGCTCTTAAAATGGGGTATTTTTACCGGTTGTGCGTTCAAAGTTCGAATCGCCTTCATACAGAATTAAATCTTGGTTAATTGAAAGGCACAAAGTTTTGTCTTGAAAGTAAAGCTTCATTTATTGACATAAGCAGTATTGCTTCATTTAAGCCGTTTTTGATTGCTTGGTTGCGGGGATATTGCACTTTTTCGGACAGTTCCGTGGTTAACTTGAAGTCCTCGCCTTGGCCAAAATGCACCCAGTTGGGAACTGTTTTCCAAAAAAAAATCATGTTCTACTATCAAACTTTTTTCCCTCTTCAAATATGTTCTTCATTAGACTAGTCTTGGCAAATACCTGAAATAAAAATGGGGGGTCACCGTGCTCGTTTAAGAGAAAAGGAGAATTTTTTCCGTTATTGAGCTTATTTTGAGGGAAATCTCTTACGTTTTGCACGTGCACGCGCTCATGTGCACGCGCTGATGACGCGAAAATCGTGCGCAGAAGGGATGCGCAATGCAATACTAAGGAATTACCTTAAATCCGTGATCTGTATTCAAAACTCACTTGAAAATGCACCCGATCGTCTTGTTTTTGCCGCGGTTGAAGGAAGGAAAAATTATTCACCAGAAAGGTCTGAGGGTTCCATTCACCTTGATCTTCCATTCTAAGGCCACCTAAACATCGATTTATGTTTTTTCTTTCCATTTTAAGTGCCAAAGGAGTAATTTCTCCATTTTAGGAATGAAAACAAGACCCTGGAAGTTTGTAGATTTGGCCTGCAACACGCCATGATTACCTGCACTTTTCGAGCGCGTGACAAAAACCCGTCTTTCTAGGACCCTTAAAGTCCTCTAAAAATATGCTCAGAAAGTCCATTTTCATTGGTTTATTTGTCCTTAACAACAATAGTACAATAGGAGAACCAAAATGTCTTCAGGGAGGGTAGGACAGGCATTTGTCCTCATGTGCTTTTTTACGGCCGGTTACGGCCGGCACAGGAAATTGGGGGTGGGTTTTCGCACAGCCGGTTACGGCCGGCACAGGAGTCAATGGGTTAATCAAAGTATCCCAAGTTTAAAATAAAATTGAAATTTTCAAATTTTAGTTTGTTGCAAACCATGGAAAACTATCAACATCAGATTTTTTAAAAGCACTGCTCATTACCCTTCACCTACATGTATATCTGACCAGGGTGCTGTCCACACTACCTTGTTCAAAATCATTTAATTAATATTTCATTGTGTTAGTAGGGATCTATATTCATTTTTTTCTGAGTCGTCAGCCGGGCGAGTAAGCCTGATGGCCTACTTGCCCAGTCCCAACTTGGGTCGTCCAGACAAGAGTGCAGAATGGACTGCTCTAAAAGACACTGGCAGTTAACAACATGAAAACTGAGCCTGCGATCATTTCATGGAACATTCTGCACTATCAAAGATGGCGCCCATTATTTTTTAACGTTTTAGGTGGATGAGAAGTACCCAAACACAGGTAAAATGTACATGTACATCATAAAATAGACCAGGAATTTACTTGTCCAAAGGATGACTTTTGGAGTCACCTCAGTCGTCCGTGCCAGATTGTAGTCATCTAGGACGACCAGATGACTGCGAATATGGATCCCTGTAACTGTTAGTTTGATAACTGTGATGCAGCTCTGACTCAGTTCTTAAAGAGTTGTATCCATTTTGAACTGACATCTATAGCAGCTCTGACAAATGATTTCTCCTGTGTTTTTTTTCCTTTTCCAGGGATTGCTTAGCCTTTGCCACTGAACCAATATTTGCAAGTCTTGCAAATTTGCTGGGAAAACATGACAACATGCCATCTCCTCCTCCTAATGATTTCAAGGTTAGTCAGATGATGCATTACAGACATCTAAATGCATAAATTCAAACAGAGATAACCTTCGAAAGAAACCCAAAAACCAACCAAGCAATAAAACAACAACTCTCTTTTTAATACAGATCTCTCTGGCTCCTTTATTCATACATGTAACAACAATATTGTGCAATAATTAAAAAAAAATGATTTTTAATTTTGTTGTTACATTTGACCAATAACTTACATTATAAATGTGCATTCTTAATTAGCGTGTTCTAAAAAGTTGGAAAGAGTCTCAAAACTCAATTAACATACAGCAAGCTGGACACATTATATTTTATGTGGATTACTTATTTGACAAAACTTTTGATAAACAATATTATATTTCTCACCTGTGCAATACATGTATTACCACCCAAAAGTATTTACAGTACCTATTGGGACTCAGCAAAATCTCATCCTTGCTGTAGGGTAAAATTTCAGTGATATTTGGCATGCCTACTCTTTGATAGGGTGAAAGACAAATTATCATGATGGTTAAATACAATATGAATATACTTTGGCCTTGTACTTTTGTAGCATATAGCTATAGCATAGCTGTTTTGTTTGTTTGTTTAGTATTACTCTTTACTATGCACTATAGATGGATACAGTACATGACAATTCTGTGTGCTCTTGTTGCAGACCTTTGAACTTTATGATGTTGAACGGGTCTATGGATTATATCAGGTTTGTCTTATATTAATAAGAGGATAGGTAAGCTACTTACAAATAAAACATAGGTACATGCTCCTTGACTCTGGATAAAATCTTCAAGTAGGCTAACATGTAGACATTGGGAGAAAACAGAGACAAAGTACTGCTTGTACCATTGTCATTTTGTTTTATTTTCTTGCACTAGTAAAATCTTTTACACTTTTATTAGTAGTGTTATTTACATGTATTAAGCAATTGGAAAGAAGAAGCCTGAAAAAAATCAGGGCTTCAATGGGATTCAAACCCGTGACCTCCTCAATACCGGTGCGATGCTCTACCAACTGAGCTATGAAGCTACACATTGGGAGCGAGGTCAATTTATTGAGTTCATATCTTCCTGTGAGGAATGAAATGATGTGATGTATATATGACATAATTCCTATATGAACTGCGGTTGTAGATGAAAGTGAAGAATGATCATCGCAGTATATTTTTCTAAATTGGAAAATATACTGCGATGGTCATTCTTCACTTCCATCTACAACAGCAGTTCATATATGAATTAATTCGTATATACATAACATCAGTGCTATTTATTGTTTTTCGTATTTTGAGCAGCTTGTGGAAGGTTTAACTTTCCTTCACAATGATGCTAAGATTCTTCAAGCAAGCCTTGCACCTGAAATGATAGTCATCACAAAGAATGGACAGTGGAAAATTGCTGGACTATTCTTCAGTTCTACTCCAGTTGTCGTTGATGGACAGGTATCATTCATTACATTTCTCTTAATGCTGACTTTGTGATGGGGAGTCATTGCCAGGCAATCTTTTCCCTGATGGAAACAATTCCTGAGCGTTGCAGATGTTAGTCAGCCTCGCAAGGGAGGGAGCGATTGCCAGGGTAGCAATCATCAGTGAACAAATGCTCAAACCATTAGTATAAGTCAGTTTGCCTACTGGACTAGCTTCTGATGTATCAACTGCTTTGCCTGACAAGTTGGTTTCAGATCAGAACACTTGTGCTTTTTTAGAAATTCAGTCAAAGACTACAGAAGTATAAAATATTAACACAAAACATGCTAGGTAGATCATATCACATGCCATGCATTTCTTATCACTATTGATTAAGAATACATCAACAGTCTAATATGTAAAACAAACTTACTTAGGGAATGGGCTTATTGCATAACTTCAATAAGATATTTTCTGCCAACAGTAGAGTGAATTCAGTTTTATAATGCAGTTTAATTCTTTCACGTAGTCTCAGCTGTACTAATGTTTGTCCTGTGTGATCTGTTTCTCAGTCCACCTATAATGCGGGACAGTGGGAACCACGCCTCTGGCCATGGGCTCAGCCTGATCTCAATTATGCTGCCCCAGAATATATCTTGTCCAGAACGTGTGACTTGTCAAGCGACATGTTTTCCTTTGGCGTTCTCATCTATTCCATTTACAACAAAGGAAGGCCACCCTTTGACTGTGATAATAACATGACTGCATTCAAAAGAAATGTAGAACAGGTAATCTCAAGAATATATTTAAATTCAAGTAATAGGCTGTTTACAAGTTACCTTGTGCCTCTGTTTAGAAAAGAGTCCTTGTGGAAGTCACTCGTATGAAAATGAGTTTGATTTGCACAAAAATAAAACTCAATGTATAGAACACATTTTGAGATGAATGGCTTCACCCAAAAACTCATTTTGATACTGGGGCAAAAGGCAATTCAGAAATGACCTATTTGTACAAATTATTGTCAGGATTCTTGTTAAGTGCTGGCTGCTGGCTAAAAAGATGGCTACTTCTGAGCCACATACAGTGTAATAGATCGTTTTCACCGTCACGCAATAAAAAACTAAATCGAAAACTATCTACTGTAGTGGAAAAAGCTAAGAAATTGTGATGTTATAGAAGATAAATAATAAGACACTTCTCCAAGTTTTAGCCCTGTACGTTTCCCCAAACTTCAGATATTCGTTGAAATGTTTCATGTAGAAATTTACAGAGCCCAGTATGAAAACGCCATGTTGATGTACCTCTATGGTACACCAATATGATGGCCGGAAAATAGTGTAAACATCTGGAACTTACTTTGGCTTTCTAGGCGACTGATTATCAGTACTGAAAAAACAAGTATTTACATAAGCACTTTTCCTAATGCTCTAGCTTCTAACAGGGCTCAAAATCATGAGATAAGTATATATTTTTCAACAAATTTGGTCGTAGCCTTATGTCACGCATCCCCATAATCCGGAAATTCAAAATGCTCTGGTTTCCAAACGAAGCACGCTATTGAGCTGTAAAGTTGTAAACAGATATAAATATGTCACCTCTTATACCTGATGAGGATGAAAATGTTGGTGGATCTATACGCACAGTTTTTTGGAATGTGACTGAACCTTGTCTGTCCTTGTCTCAGGACAGTCCAGGCTTTAACTAGAGAAGGGGCATGGGTCAGGGTGTGGCTTCTTGTTCAGGGTCTCTACTGTGTATACCTGTCACTAGAGACTTAATTAAGGAGCCAATAGGAATGAACTGTGGAATGGTTAGCTTGCTGGATATTGCTAGTGTCTTGAGAGCTTCTAGTTCACAGCTACATCATCATAAACACATTCGTCTGATTGTTCAATGTTCACTTGTAGTTTTTTTGTGTTTATACAGTGATGTCATCTAACTGAAGCTGTAAATTTTGGCCGTTAATTTCCTCGTATATCTTGATACCTTGTAATTCCAATATCTTGTTGCTCCAGATATCAAGAAACAGTTCAACACCTCTTGGTGCTGTTCCAAACGAAGTTCAAGAGCATGTCAGAAATTTACTCAGCATTACAGCCACACTCAGACCAGACGTTCACATGATGTCCAAGGTACAAATGTTGACATGCAAGATATTGTGTGTTTATGTAGTGATTAGCGATTATAACAGTTTGCACTCATTGCTGGCCTAGGATAATACTGTAGTATGACTTGCATGTCATTTGTAATTCCACGCCAAATTACCTTTCCACTCTCAGGGACAAGTCATAATGCAGGGTTCTTACAGGTCACGGAAAACCTGGAAAGTCATGGAATTTATTTTTTCAATTTCCAGGCCTGGAGAGTCATGCAATTTAAGTGAAGGTCATGGAAAGTAATGGAAAAGCAATATTCTTAATTGGAAAATAAAAAGGCAAAAAGATAAGAAAAATTGAAAAATAACAGATGAATCCGCAACAGCCTTTAATTTCAGTAGAAATACATGTGGACACAAGCATGCATTTTATGCATTGTAATGCCTGGGAACTACATTATAAATTATTGTTTTGATACTACTGTGAGAACAACTGCTTAACTTAGGTCATGCAAAACTTGGAAAGGTCATGGAAAAGCTCATGGAATGGAAAGAGTACAAACCCTTTAGTGATATGTAGCAGCAACCAAATTATATGCATTACACACAAGGGGGCATGTAACTGGGATATAATATGTTGATGTTTTCCCTTGTGTGTGACTTTTCTGTTTGTTCAACTGTGACATACCCTGTAACAGTTGATGATTTTTCATGTTGCTACAATTTTCACCCGCATATGTAAAGGTAGAGCCTGTGTCAGGCCAAGTGGCTTATACCGCCCAGGGAGGGGGTATTTCTACTCCCTTCTGAATGGGAGGCTAGTCCATTGCAGGGTTACACCCCAGCTTTAATTTTGCCGGTACACATTTATACACCTTGGACAGAGAGAGGTTCTGTGAGAGTAAAGTGTCTTCTTTGCCAAGAACACAATGCTATAATTGTGACCACGGGTCACTGTATCATGTTTAATGCAATGACTGCAGCCAGGTTATCTTTGTGTGTGATCATTCCATTAAAATCTGAGGAACAGTATTTTCCTCTAGTACTGTTTCTTGTTATGTAGTGCATGCAAGCCAACCAACCAACCATTTATTATTATTATTTGAGTCTATAGTTTAAAGGATTACACACCCGCTTATAGCAGAGCTAATCTAGGCGGGTTGTACTATTTACAATATATATTTACTGTGCAAAAAGTGAATTGATACAGTTACTAAATAGATACATGTACAATAACAGTACAAGGGTAAAGCAAATTAAAATGTGTAAAGTAAAAAATACGACTACATGCAAAATTGATAGCTATAGGGTGTAATAATTACTTGTGTTTAAATTCAAACAGCCTTTGAGCTGTAGATAGTTAAGATAGTTAAGATGTCTCTGACTGCTCATTCTCACTGTTCTTCTTTCAGATATCTTTCTTTGAGAATGTGGCAGCCATGACGTTACAATACCTGGACTCATTAGTACAGCGAGATGATATGGCCAAGTCACAGTTCTTTAGGGGCCTATACAAAGTCATGTCAAAACTACCAAAGGTAAAGACAATAATTTGTATTAAATTTATTTAATTTAGATTTTGTGTATTCTGCACCAGAATAATTCTAATCATTGTGTTCTGCGATAATCAACAGCTATGGCTGTAATGATTTACTTTATTGCCCGAGGAACTTATTTTGGGAATACAAATGAAGACACTTATGAGAGACAGCCTGGCACTTGTGGGATAAGATGGGATGCCTATGTCTTTTTACAGAAATATCTGAAATTGTAAAATGGAAGAGAGATTTTTCATCTGGAGGAAGTTTGCTCGTACATGAAAAATGAGCACTCATGACACTTAGAGAAGACCAGTTCTATGGTAATGTTGAAATGATATGTAGACGATGAGCTACAGATGATGATGGCACTTCAATTTAAACAAATTAGGGTTCTTGTTGCCTCAGAGGTGCATACTTAACAGAAGCACCTATTAAGTTGAGGAGTTTTGAGCTTTTGCATGCCACCATCTCATATTTCCCAAAAGAAGTCTGTGTCAGTATGAGATGTGTTACATTTTCTCATTTTTCCTCAGCGTGTCATTATCCAAAGAGTGTTGCCACAGTTGTGTTTGGAATTCAGTAATCATCAGATGATACCATTTGTTCTTCCTAATGTGCTTCTGATTGCTGAAGAGTGCACTACGCAAGAGTTTTGTGATCTCATTCTCCCAGAATTGAAGCCTGTTTTCAAGATACAAGACCCAATTCAAGTCAGTGACAAGATTTTCCATGCCATCTTCGTTTTCTTTCTAATATTTTGCATGTCAATACGTGTCATCTGTCTAAAGAATGGAAATTAAAGTTGAGATCAGGAAAATTTTGGCCAAGCCCCAGTTCACTAAAATCTGTATCAGCAAGCTGCTTTTCACATTGTAAGAGTATGATTAAGACACCCATATGTCCAATTCGCACAAAGTGAGTTGAGTCATCTCTGTGTATAGATTAGTGATTAGTTGTCTAATAGCAGAAGACATGTCGTGTAATTACCAGAAGTTGACATATCCTACAGGAAGGGTGGGAATGTCATTGAATCATCATGTCTTGACACCAGATGACCAAATTGTTACTTCAGTTAGTCAACTCTACTGAGGATGTCGCCTGAAAGAATGGGGGGAATGTTGTTAAGCCATCACACCTCGACGTGAGGGAACACAACTCATGAATCCTTTAAGAAGAGTATGACTTGGTTGTAATGTAAAGTTTATGTATCTGTGTGATTTTTCAGGTGGTAATCATCTTCCTTCAGAAAATGGATATACTGCTGGCTAAAACACCAAAGGATGGTGTAAGAGATCATGTGCTGCCCATGGTGTGTAAGGCACTGGAGGCTTCTGATGTACAGCTACAGGTACAGTTATAACATACCCGGATTCCCGCTGGTATCTTTTCCTTAGAAAGAGCTATTGTTTATCAGAACGCATTTAGAATAGATATGTTTCACTCCTTTGATTGGCTGTTAGAATGCTCGCCTGGAGATTGGGCTCTTTCTAAGCCATATTGTGAGTAAATTGACATGGTTATATGTATGTGCAGTACCAATGGTTTTTGTTTGTTTTTGTTTTTTCTCTTAGTCTCATTCTGTTTCAATAATTGGGATGATGACATAGGAAGCTTCAGCCAGAAGTGTTCCAAAGGGAGGGGAGGGAGGTGAAAATTAGCTTTTTAAAAAAAGTCAAAAGGGGGCTGGGCCTCTTCCTGTAGACCTGTCAGTGAATGAATTTGTTGAGACATGAAGACTTCACTTGTCAATCTACTCATCCCTCAGCTCTAAATGGATCCTCGCACTTCATAGAAGACAACTTTAAGAGAGATAGGCTGTTGTCACGGCGTCACGCAACGTTCCTTCTGTTGAGGAGTGTTGTGTGACTCCTGAAACAACGGCTGCTCAGGAGACCAGGAGGGAAAGGATGTATTATAGTAAATTATTATAAATGTTTTTTTGGAATGACTTCTTACAACTGCCTTTCTTTTTAGGAAATGGTATTAAGCATTATTCCTTCATTTTCAAACATGATCGATTACTCAGCCATGAAAAACTCCATCATTCCTCGCATCAAGAGCCTCTGTCTTCAGACAACATCTTTGAGTGTAAGTGAAAAAAATTGAAATTTGACCGTTAATATGCGACATTAAACCAATTAGCGAAAATGAAAAACTGAAACTGCCCATAAATTTAACAAGTATATGTAGAATACGATTCCAGTGTCAGTAAAATGTTGTGTACCTATGCATTGTACATACCATATTAAATTCAGACTGTGATTTTATAACTCTACACAAAACACAGAACTAACGCAGGTTTTACGTTTTCTGAATTCTAATCCTAAAATTTATGTTACCATGAGGAACATAAATTAACCGTTAGCCATAAAGAAAACAAAATATTAACCCATCACCCCATTGAGACCAATGCTTCAGATAGTTAAGATTGCGGATTATTGTTTGTAGATTCGAGTGAACGCGCTGGTGTGTCTGGGCAA
Source organism: Micromussa lordhowensis (assembly GCA_964020085.1). Taxonomy (NCBI): domain Eukaryota; kingdom Metazoa; phylum Cnidaria; class Anthozoa; order Scleractinia; family Lobophylliidae; genus Micromussa; species Micromussa lordhowensis. The sequence continues at coordinate 3,266,772 of OZ026605.1, forward strand.
GATGTTAGAACATCTGGATAAATATGCAGTATTGGATGACATTATCCCACTGATGCATCAGATTCCTTCCAGAGAGCCACCCACTCTAATGGCAATCTTAGGTAGGTTAACAGACTGAACTGTTGTCTGTGCATTCGAAGTTCAAGTTCACAGCTTTAGCTCTCCGAAGAAAGCTCTCCGAATTTTCAGCTTTCCAAGTTCACTACGGCGATAATTAACCTTTATGAACTTGAAGTTGGTAGTTACTGGGGTACTACCCAACGACGGTTTTCTCTTAATTGCTTTAAAACACTGTTAGCCTAAGGCTATCTGGAGTGCTGTTTAGAGCACTGTAGGTGAATTTTAGGCTGCACTATAAAATTCTTATCTGTTCGGTCATCATTTCTAGGGTAACTTGCGTCTTCTCGAAGTTATTAGGGCTTTTTTGTCCATTTTTCCGTAAACCTTAGATCTTGTTGCCTTTCCGAAAGTCAAAGCTGTCTCGGGCGCTGATCTTTTTTTGGTTCCCAAAAGGACATTTTTATCAATTCGAAAACAACAGGCATTAAATTTCTCACATCACGAAAAATTCTAAGAAAACCGGAGGCCTTCCGAGCAGATGATTTCCCGAAGCGATTCGTTGGGTGTCCCTGGCTTATTTTCCCTTCGACACAGCGAAACAGTTGCTTTAGAAACTTGTCTTTTTGTTATCTTACCAGGCGGTTTATTCCGTAGCATTGCGGAATAACTTTATAATTTCATTAAAATCGTGCTCTGTCTTGGAATACAGATGACATATGAAAATAGAATTTGCTATGTCCCAATTATTCCGTATGCCTTTGGAATACATGTGTGTTAGAACAGATTATCAATCAAATTTGTTTCCGCTCTTAGGTATTTTTAAGCAAACGATGATTCACAAGAAGCTTGGTATGGACAAGGATTATTTGGCGACAAAAGCAATTCCGTTTCTGTTTCCCTTGGCAGTGGAGCCTGGACTAAACCTTTCTCAGGTAACTGTTGTTACTTATTTACCGGATTCTAGAATTCTTTCCAACACAGCACTGATCTTTAGTCATTATGGCAAACGCCGCGGGAAAAGTAACATCGTGTAACTGTTGGCAAGCGCGGGAAAAGTAACAACGCGTGCAACCATTGGCGAGCGCGGGAAAAAGTAAAAACACGAAAGGGATGGACCATTTGACTTTTGAGGGGGGGAGGGTGATTTTGAAAAAATAGTCTGCTCCTGTCTGCACTCATACTTGTACCAAAAAAAACTGCACACGACCACTGCCGCCGAAAATAAAAACCACACGCGTTCAGTGAGCCGAAGAAAATCATGTTGCGGGGAAAACGAAATGTCATGCAGAAACAAATCCCGAGAAAAAAATTCCTAGAGTATGAAAGGGTTAAAAAAATCATTCCTCTACCAAATTACCCCATTTCCCCTCTCTGAAGTCAAATGCTCCACCCCTAATCGTAGACAAGCGCAGGATACTAAAAATATTCGACCTATAGCAAGCACGAGAAAAGCAGTCCATCCACTGATAAGAGGTTGAAATGTTTTCATGTTATCTTGAATTTAACATCGTTGTTTCCTATACTGTGCTTTCTCATTATTTTACCCAAAAGTGTAGACTTCAGAATAAATTATAAAATGCGTTTTGTGGTCAATAAAAACTTTGAAGAGAAAACTGAGTTAAAGTCGAGTGTTAACTGCCTTCAAGTTACACGATCGTTTCATGACAAAGAGTAACAATAACGAACTCGTAAATGTTATGACTTATCAATCAATAAATCAATCTTTATTTAAAACACGTTTCTCTGTTTAGGAGTCGTGTGAAAAATTACAAAAAAATAAATTAATTATAGTTATATTTATATATGTACAAAAATGCTCTTCCAAGCAAAAATAAAACGAAATCACTAAACGTTTGATCAGAACTGGTTGTAAAAATAACTTTCAATGCCTACCTTCATTAAACTTAATTGGATACTTCTTTGAAAATAGGAAAGGTTTTTTCAAAACTATGCGACAAACCGGAAGATATTACGCCATCAATTCATCTTCGCCGAAGATGTGATCACAAACCGAGCGGATGTCTTCATGCAAAAAGGCCTGGAAACGTTAAGTCTCCCCTGTGAGGCAATAGGCAATGGGGACTAGAGATCTGTTTTGAATAAGATCTCTGCAAACTGACCGTTCAGTGCAGTTGTGCCATTAGGGCTTCGTTTGTTTAAAAAGTGAAATCTCACTCCTTCGCAATCCAGTGATAGATCGCCGCCTCCTCCAAAGTAAGACGGCGGGCCCTGCATCTCAACTTGTACTATAACATTAGAGTTGTTTTTCAAATAGTATGGAGGAAAAACAGGCACATCAAAACCGTAATATCCTTCTCTCGTGTCTTCTTCGCTTTGAAATTTTCCCTCCGTTGTAAACGGCATGGTGACGGAGTCTGATTCTTGAAAAATACCTAACTTCACATAATGGAAAGCATCTTTGTTGCCGAACAGACGTATGCCGCAAATGACGATGGGTACTTGGACGGAAAATGTCACGCTATCCACCAAGCCTTTCGCGTAGTTCCATTTCTTATGCGTCGCTTGCAATGGCGATACTTTTGGAGAAGAAACCCAGGAGAATCTGTTACATCGGAACATTTGACCCCTAGGGAACCTCTCAGAAAATCCCCTCGGGGGTTCTTGACGGAACCCGTGATAAAAGTGAGCTAGAGTGTTCTCTTCGTTTTCAGTTAGTACCCCGGAATTTGAAACCAGCCCGTTAAACTCAATAAATGACATCGTTGGGAACCGCATAAGATGGATTACTTTCTCTCCGAGGACATCACGGGTGTTGAGTTCTTTGCCTTCTCTTTCCTGTGGTTTCTCTCGGATCTTGGCCCAGTCTAACACTCTTCGAAACAGGTCCACTTCCCTGATTGTTAGTTCGTCACGTTCCAAAACTTGTTCCAGCACATCTCTGTCAATATCGCAGAATGCCTCCGAGTTTATCGCCTGTTCTGTGTCAAAGTCGATGATCTTCCAGCATCGCTCAGCGAGCTCGTCTTCGTCTAGTTGAAGAATCGATGGTAACATTTCGAAGACGTTGGCCACATTGATCATACCATGTAACTTTTGCCTCGTCTTCTCGTGCAGTGAAGGCACCATGTACTTCTTGGCTAAGTACAGCAACTGCACTACGTTCTCTTCAGAGATGTGCACCTCGTCGCAGTAAACGAAACTGAGAAATTCCTTTAAACTGTCGGCATCGCAGTCAGGAAGCCGTACTCTCTGTGGCCCGTCCGATGCCATAGCGCCGTGAAACATGGCGAAGAACACGCGACTGGCGATGGACAGCACATATTTGTGCGCGTATACTGTTATTTCCTTGTTGCTCCAGTGATCTTGTACGATAAACGTGACATCGCTGAGCAGACTGTTGTTTACCATGGATTTATTTCGCTCTTTAATGGAGGCCGCCATGAAGGTCCTTTCAGTTTTCCAAGCTTCTTTAAAATTGCTTGCCATGGATTGCTCGTTTGTTCGGAAAATATTCAATGTGTAAGCAGCGTTGCTGTAGTTGGTTCAGAAGTGTCTTCTGTCTGTCGGACGGTTTAGTATGCAATGTTAATTCAACGTGCAGCTTATCATATATCCTTGGGGCACATGTCAAACTCTCGAGACTTCCACGTGGGCTTGTTATTGCAACAGGACGATGACGTCACGGTGTGTGTTCGTGACGAAGGTCATCAGATGTCATCGTAGTTGCCGCATACAGCACATACGCTTGCTTCGTCAGAGCATAGCATTGAATAATGCCTTTTGAAATGAGGACTTCGTGATCATAGCCAAGGTTTTTAACCAGTTACGAGGATACATTAAGTAATAATGGCAGTATCTTGTATTGGTTTATTGCCCTTAGCTTCTGAGAACTCGTCAAAGTAACACGCGATACTCACACGTGTGTTATGCGCGACCAAAACAACTTCAGTGTTTCCCTTTATAAGCGTGACAGCATGTCACACGGAAGTTGCTTGCTTCCTGATGTTTCGAGAATTTCCTGAATATATCGAAAGTTTTTTTGTTTGTTTTTTTTTTTGGTTTACTTAACAAGAGCTTCTCTGTTCCTGTCTGACTGTGGTTTCTTTAAATTGAAGGAAACCAATTGTTTTTTTTTTGGTTTACTTAACAAGAGCTTCCCTGTTCCTGTCTGACTGTGGTTTCTTTAAATTGAAGGAAACCAAAAAAATAGTAGTTTACTAAAATAGAAAAACACCAAAGAGATAATAATAAACCATAAAGGAACTTGGATGGTTATTAATGATGGAGAAGAGTAACACTGATTAAAAAATACGAACTTCAAAGATTTAGGCTGAACTTTTCAACATGCGTAAACTCATGACGTAGTTCCTTTAATATACCGGTACTGTTTTTCCCCGAGGGGAGTGGGGACGGATTGTGGCCACTCCTGTAGCTACTCCCAGAGTAGTTTTGTCCCATCCCCAGATTTCGCTTGTGTGACGAGCCACACAAAAGTCCGTGATTTGTACTATTTTACCACTTTTATTGCTATGTGTGTGACGTGGTAGTTCGACTGGTTCTTGTATATCTGGCCCGGAATACAACTTTATTATATAGACACAAGTGTTTTACTGGAAAACAAAACAGACAACAACACTTATTTTATGGAGGTTATTAATGTCGTCATTTCCCGCCTTATTGTGCAATCAGTCAGTTTGTCTAGATAATAAAAAGAAAATTACACTGCAGCTCGAATGATAAGAATTTTATTTCCTCGTATTGAAACAATGTTTACTCCCTCGCTGCGCTCGCTCGTAATATACTGTTTTTACCACTCGGAAATAAAATTCATAAATTCTGTGTAATATTCTCTATATATTTGAAATTACAATTGAACTTGTAGTTTCCACATTAGCTTCGAAGAAGCGCAATCGAAATTTGACTTCCGGCGGAAATGGTTATCGAAATATACTGTTTTTACCACTCGAAAATAAAATTCACAACTTCTGTGTAATATTCTCTATATGTTGTGAAACTGCAATTGAAATGGTAGTTTCCGCATTAGCTTCAAAGAAGCAAAATCGAAATTTGACTTCCGGCGGAAGTGGTTATCGAAACTGGTGACGTAGGCTTGGGGTTCCTCTTGGGCAGGCCTGTAGCTGTCCAAACACCGTTTTGCTATTGGCTCACGAAACAATAGATCGTTTTCACCGTCACGCAATAAAAATATAAATCGAAAACCATTCAGTGGATAAAGTCAAGAAATTGTGATCTTATTGGAAATACATAAAGAAGACACTTCTCCGAGTTAAAGGTCTGTGCGTTTACCCAAACCGCAGATATTCGTCTGTGGTAGCAGCCAACTCGAAAGCTTTGCTCCTTTGGCTGCTACACACTTTTCTCGTTGTTATGTTTAGCTCAATGTATCATCAGCTCTGCTTTTTACTTCTTTTTTATCTTTTATTGTTGTTGTATTGTAATTGAATAGTGTGAATAAATGAACTTGAACTTGAAATGTTTCGCAGAAATTTACAGAGCTTAGTATGGAAACGCCATGTTGGTGCACATCTATGGTGCACCAACATGGCGGCCGGAAAATAGTGTAAACATCTGGAACTTACTTTGGCTATCTAGGCGACTGATTATCTGTTCTTAATAAACAAGCATTTACATAAGCACTTTTACTAATGCTCTAACTTTTAGAAAAGCTACAAATCACGAGATAGGTGTATATTTTTCGGCAAATGCGATCGCAGCTTTGTGTGACGCACCGACATAATTCTGAAATTCAAAATGCTCTGATTTCCAAAGGAAGCACGCTGTTGAGCTGTGAAATTGTAAACAGATATAAATATACGGTCTGTTATGCCCGACGAGGACAAAAACTTTGGTGGCTCCTTAGTTTCGGATTTTAGAAAGCGATGACGTCACGTGAAAACGATCTATACATAAATGATCCAAAAACAATGCCCCCATCTCTTGAAACAATTGCTGGTTTTCAGTGTCACGCCATTCAAAATAAAAATCAAAACCGTTCAATAGATTAAGTCCAGAATCTGAGAAAAGAAAGGAGGTTAGTATGCAAAGGCTCTCGCTAAGATTCAGGTCACAATAATTTTTCTTATGCAAGATATCCGAAAAAACTTTTTACCCAAATTTATAGAGATTTGTATGGAGACGCCATGTTGGTGCCCATCCGGATGGGCACCAACATGGCGGCCGGAAACCAACAGAAACATCTGTCACTGAGTTTTACTACAAAAGCGTGAATTTGTCTCTCGAGGAACTCAAAAACATTAAAATAATACTTTTTCTAATACAAGAACTGTCCAGATAGCCGAATTTCCCGAAATAAGTCCTGAAATAAGTCACTTTTTAACCAACACGGTCCTCATGTAAATGTCGCGTCACGCAAAAGCTTAAGAAATTCAAGCGTGGTCTATCACAAAACCAAGAGCCCATTCTGAGCAAAAATATTTATGGGTATGCTGCTCTTGTACATTATGAAAGTAAAATATCAGGAGGATCAATTAGTTTTGTAGTTTGAATTTTAGTGACGTCATGTGAAAACTGGCAATAGAAGTTACAGGTTACCAGAACCAGTGAAAATACAGATCTGTAAGAGGTGCTGTACTACTCTTCCGCTTGAGTAGAAGGCAACAATGGGAATACCAAGCGACAATTGCAAGACTCTACAGTGAATTTTGCTGATAGTTTCGTCTTTCTCCCTAGTTTGGTCAGTACATGAAACTCATCAACGACATGGTGAAACGTGTGGAAACTGAACATCGAACAAAGCTGGAGCAACTCAGTAAGATGCAAGAACAGACCAAGTAAGAAACTCACTTTTCAGTCTCTTTCTTTCTTTCACTTGCACTTTTCTCCCTCTACATCCGTCTTCCCTTCCATCCATAATGTTCCTCTTTCCAGTTAGTAAGGAGCGGACATTAGGGAAGGCGTTTTTGAGCGACGTAAGGCAACCGGAAGTGGACGTTTCTCATTTTTGGGCAGTGGATGCGCTCTAATTTTCAAGTAAATCGTCTCTATAGCAGTAAAGACACTTAGTATTACAAATGCTGTAGCGCCAAGGCGAGTAAAAAGAGAAAACGTCTCATTTCCGGTTACCGTAGGTCGCTCAAAAACGCCTTTGCTTAAGGCGGGGGTCTACCTGAAAGCCGTATTTTGGCTTGGTATTATGTTTTGAATGCAAATATCTCGTTTACGTTTCAAGCAATCAAGAATCTGTTCACTCATTACACACATCTATGTTTTGCGCCGTTTTGTAAATTTTTGGGTGATTTTTAGGTTTATTTGGAGATAGATAGTTTTTCTCAAAGGATTAGTAAAATTTGTGGAAATAGGAAATTTTGAAGATTTGGTGTTGTTTTAAAATTAGAGTTTGAAGTTAAAAATTGGTAGATACACACCAAACAGTTGCCTAACAACCCGAGTGCCATTGTGGGGTCGGGCAACTGTCTGGTGGTGTTCCATAACCTTTTCTCCCCCTTTCAATCTCTCTTTAAACTTCCTCAAATTTCACTTTAATTCAGGTAAACCCCCACCTTAAGCTCCCTATTATTTATGAGGGGGGGGGGGGGGGTTGGGCAATTTTTAAAACAAAATTCCTGTTCAGCAAAACGTGCAAGGGGAGCCATTAGGAAAACATCAAGCAATTGCTTTCTACTATCCAGGTCCTGTGTTTGACGTAAAAATTCTTGCACAAGCTATGCCCCCCCCAAAAAAATAATCATGCACAACCTGAAGGTAAAAAAATATTGGTCCGTCCCTAAGCTTTGCACACGCGTACACTATATTTACAACTTTCTTTTTACTTGTCGACAGATCCTCCTTAAAATTTGTCCAGGAAGTACAAGAAGCAAAAGCTATGGACGATCTTATGGATAAAATAGACAAACTCATGGGCGGGAGTCCTGGGACCGAACACGCGGGAACGGGTAAGTTTGAATCTTTTTTTCGTTAATCATAATTCTCGTCGCTTTAAATTTTCCACTGATTCTAGAAAATTCGAACCGATGCAATGTAGTTAAATGAATGCCTGGCCACCTCACTGCATTTTCTATTGTTTTGCAATCGTTGTCTAGTCGGGGGAGGGAGAAGCGTTGCGTGACGAACCAAGTAACGGTTGCGAATATTTCTGTCTCTAATGGTTAAACTTTAACTTTCCCATCGACTGAAACTTTTCTTTCAGTCAACGAGGCAAGTAGCAGTGGTAGTTCGTCATCTTCATCAATTTCTGTTGGAGCCACTAAATCCGCAGAGGTAAGTAGAGTCCTCAATTCTTGGCTTCTTTATTTGGCGAGAATTTACAAACAGCTGTATCTCTAATTTCAGTCCGCAGCCGTCGGTCTTGTGAACGCTCTTAAATCAAGGCATATAGAAGAGTTTAGCTTATCACATCCAGCCTAATGGACTGCATTCTAAGTTGCCTTTTGCCTTTTGTGAAACTATCACTCGTGTGAAACCATTCATATGAAAATGTGTTCCGCCTACAGGTTTATTTTCACGCAAATCAAACGCATTTTCATGTTAGGGGTTTTGCACGAAAACTTCGTTCTAAAATAGAGGCAAAGGGGCAACGTGGAAATGGCTTATGTTGTTGTTGTTCTCGTCTTTACGTGCCTATCTCGTGGTTTTCTGGTTATTATTTACGGTTGTTCGTCAAACAATGGAGGAGTTCTTCGTAGTATGTAAATTTATTCGATTCCAACTTGATTCCAGGATAATAGCTTGCGCGCCCGTTAAATGCTGCCATGCGAAAACCTAAGTTAGTTAACGTCTCGCTCCTTTCTCTAGTTCAACAAAACGTTTGGATTAGCGGAGAATCCTGCGCCTTCAAAAGGCGCTTCCCTCAACGGAGATTTGTTGGGTGTCGACGAGTTCTCAATGCTGCGGCCTTCGAGGCAGAATCAGGATTGCCAGACAAACCGAACAACGCAACAAAAGGTGTGTTGCAGTTAGGTTGCGCTTTTCATCAAACGCTGTTTATGTTTTCCATCTATCTTTTATTACTCAGGCAAAAACAAAAGACGATGGCGCCATAGGACCCTCCCCTAGATAGAAAAATCGAACATATTTTGAACAAATAATTCAGGTTACAAGTCCATTTTGTACCGAGTTAGCTTTCCAGTTCTCCTGCTTGAAGTTTGCTTTCAGTCCCTTTCAGTTACATCTAAAATAATCCCTTTCCAATTCGTTCATTTCGAACCCGCACACTTGTGAAACGGATCAGAAACCGAACAACGCAACAAAAGGTGTGTTGCAGTTAGGTTGCAACGCTTTCTATGTTTTCTGTCTATCTTTAATTTCTTGATTCTGATTTTTTTTTTACTTGAAAGTCCACACCGACGAAAAAACCCATTGTGTCAGGATCTTCATATTCTGCTCCCTCTCGCCCCCCTCAATCTCTGGCTACCTCTTCTTACTCGCATCCTGGTACCTCCAGTTTTGGTGCCTCGATGGGCATGTCTACACCTTCTTACGGAATGGCTGGGATAAATTCGGGCAATACCAGAATGGGTTCTGGAATGACTGGTTATACAGAAATGTCCAGTATGAACACTGGTATGACAGGATTATCAACTTCCGGTATGAACTCTGGCATGGGAGGATTATCAACTTCCGGTATGAACTCTGGCATGGGAGGATTATCAACTTCCGGTACGAACTCTGGCATGACTGGATTGTCAAGCATAAACCCCACAATGTCGGGATCGTTCGGGATGAATCCCGTAGGTTCTTCGCCGCGGTATCCCTCTGCGGGATCGTCTGCGGGAAATCAAACTAGAAGCGCGAGTGGATCCACTGCACTGGACTCGCTATTCGCGCCCGAGTTAGGACATTTACAGAACAAGAGCAAACCTTCAATGAATGCTATGCAGTCACAGCAAGCTGGAATGCAGGCCGGAACTCCAGGCATGAATCCAGGTACGTTTTGCCACAGTGAGGAGTGGATAGGGGATGATTTGTCACTCCGAATCGAGTGCAATAGTGAAGTAACCTTAGAATTTTGCCTCAACTCTTGTAGTCCCAAATGTTCCCTGAAAACGTTTAATTGTAAAAAATCCTTACATTCCCTGTAATCGTCAACATTTTTTTCTCCTTACAAGACACTGTCAAACATACATACAGGTCATGAGAATTAAGGATATCATCAACAAAATGGCATTATTCTTATTTTATAAGGGATGCCTGTCAACGTGATCCGTTTAAAATTTGGTAAAGTTGTACAACCTTCCCCCCCCCCCCCTTCTTCTACCTCCGCCTTTTTAAGCGATAACCGTTACGAGCAGAAGCGTGACATGACACCCAAATACGGGCTGCGATGGAGCCTATGGAATTCATGGAAAATCGCGTCTTGCGTGACACGAGCGAAGTTTCTCAAATTTTATAGCGCAATTTTAAACCAAAGATAGACTCAAGTGTATCATTCATATTTGAGCAAACGTTATTTACGTAAACGGCTCTTTGCAAGTGCTAATATTACTGGTTCTCTTAGGTTTTGGAGGGGTTAGGCCTATGCCTCCGCAGCAATATGGCGGGGGCATGATGACGTCTTCATCCGGGATGTTTCCAATGCAACAGCAGCCGTTGATTGGTGGAATGAGCAGCCAGCAGTATCAGTACCAAGCTCCGCGGAATCAAACGCCCATGAACAATAGAAATGACCTGCAAGATCTGTTTGGTTAACAACGACAGTAGCTTTTGTCGTAAGTAATAGTAATAGGACTGAGTGGAGTCCAATTCGGTCTGTAATTATACAAGTGATAACAACATTGGACGACCGCGTAGCGGGAGTCCGATTTGTTTATCACGAGTATGATTACAGACCAATTGGACGACACGAAGTCTTGTTACCAATTAATCATAAAAATTAGAATTTCCGGGAAAAGAAGAATAGCCAAGTTATAAAAGAAAGGGAAAATTTGCATTAAAAGACTGACAAATTGTTTCATGTCGCTCTCAAATTGCGATTGGTTGATTTAAACTACAACTTTGAATGTGATTGGTTGATTTAAACTACAACTTTGAATTGATTGGCTTATTGAACTGTCCAATAACAAACTGTCCGATAACAACTTGGCAAGTGAATCACAATAGAGGAAATTGTAATTTGTTATGATTAAGGGGAAAATAGGTCGCGAGTAAAAAAGAATATATAAAATACGTTGAGTTAAAAAAGTGCGGTAAAAGTATTTGGTCGTGAGTAGTTGGTCGAATCTATAGTCGTTCCTTGTTTGCGTTCCTTATTGAAATTCGGGACCTAGAGCTAATGGACGTGCTAATTGAGTTTTACCTGGCCAAGCCAGATCAGAACTATTTCGCTCTCAGGGTGAAGCCTATATAATGAGCCTATATAATTGAGTCTGACTGTTCAAATAATATAGTGTACGATAGAGGCCAAGAAATACGGGCAACGAAACTAGAACTCCTGTCCACTTCGCGCAGTATGTTTCCGCAATTGGCAAGTTATTCAAATAGGGCTAAGATTTGAAACTTCTTGCGCTCTTGAAAGTGAGATGGATAGTCAAAAATTCCGTGCGTGGAACAATTCTGCGGCTTATCTCACTTTGAGAACTATAAATAAGAATTTTACAAATTTTAATGGTTGAGAAGAGAATTGTGAAGGGAGTTTATTTATTCCTGTGGTTTTGCGTTCTTTAAGAAACCGGTTAAAATAGAGAATGAATTAACAGACAGAGTATTCAAAGTCCTTTTACACTGGAAGACTGTATGCTATTATGAGTTTGGTGGCCGTTCAATTGTTAAGTTGTTAGGGAGCTTAAGCAACGACGACAGTGACACCGAGAACGACGCCTATTCAAAAATGAATTTACATTTTTACCAGCGAAAGTCGCAATTGTATGTCTAGATCTGTTCAGTACGCCAATGGTTCTTAAAACCTGCTCAAGCTAAATATTCAAAGACAGCTTTCAATTTCAAACAGAAATACGAAAAATTAGCCGTCGTCGTTCACGTTCCCCAGTTGTTGTTATGCAGAGGACGGCAACAAAATGTTCAAAAATGTATAACGCACGTGCACAACTATTGTTTTGCTCCTGAAACCTTTTGTTGGCGACGTTGTCGTTGCCGTCGTCATGGTTTGCTTAAAGCTCCCTATCCTTGTACCTAGATCCCGCTTTTCAATTGAAGGTGAGTGGTCTGGGTACGAGAGCCCCTCGCCTCGTCCCTGGGGAGCTTTTCTCCGTTCAAGCAGTCGTTCAAATATTTAAAGAGGAAAAGCGCTTTGAGGACCAGGTTGAGGTGCTCCTAGACTCTGGCTACGGGATTGGTACCATGGACCGCTGCTCCTGAATGTGTAAAATGAGAAACCTTTACTTTCTCATTATAATATCAATGCATTGTCCAACAAACAGTTAATGAGAATAGAGGAATGATCATTCAGCACTGAAAGGAATGTCTTACAATTCGAATTCTGACCCCGCCTTCTTCACCAGACGTCTATATTGTGGAGCCTAGTCCCCATCGGTTCTGGGTTCAGAGAAGTCTGGACTCTAGGGACCGTTCATTTTTTATGGGGTAGGGGGGGCTGGTGGGATTTGGTAGATAGTCTCTGTAGCATATGATGGCCCCCCCTCTTAACCGGATATTTTTTCCCTGGCCCCCCCTTATAAACCTAAATTTTTTTGATGACCCCCCCCCCCCCCCAAAAAAAAAAAAAAGAAGTCAAAAGCAAAGCAAAAAGAATGATCAAGTAAACTCTACCTTATAAGTTAAACACAAAAACTGCAGTTTCAAAAAGTTCTTTCTGAATCACCGTTTTCGCCTATGGGATATGTCCTTTGTGTAATCTGACTATTTTTAACCCAACAAGTGCCCTAACTAGGGGGGTTCAAGGGCATTCTCCCCCGAGAAAATTTAGAATTTCAGAACTTCAGAAACGCTATTTTGTACATTTGTAGATTTACTGCAGTTTAAATTGAAAATAGTTGAAATAATTTTTAAATATTTACATGTGCACTGGCCATGGTAATCTGTCTTTTCCTTTGATAAACAAGGTACTGTTTGTTGTTGGGAGTGAACATTCTCAAGTAGTTTTGAATTGATATTGTTCCATCCATTACAAACTAGGGGGAGGTCCAGGGGGCATGCTGCTCCGGGAAATTTTAGATTTTTAGAACCTCAGAAATGCAATTTTAGGGCATTTTGGTAGAAAATTTTGCATCATCATAGATGCTTTTCTTACAATATTTTAGGGTAATTTTTTGAGTGACCCCCCCTTACAGACGATGTTTTTTTTTAATGGCCCCCCCTTTAAGACCAGTTTTTTTTTCATGGCCCCCCCCTCATAAAAAATGAACGGTCCCCTAAGCTTCGCACTGAAACTAATATAAGGTGTAGGCTGCAAGTCATGAAAATAATTCATAACGCGATTAATGTGCAAATGATCTTTTATTTTATCTTAGTCGTAGTTTAATTTGCATCCAGTTCAAAAGGTTTCTGTCCTTATTTAACGTTTACGAGAAAATAAAGTTAATTTGTACAAAAATAAAATCTTTTTCATCAATGGGCTCGTTTGGTGAAACTGATGTAGTTCGAGAAACCTCTGTCAAAACGCTATACTAGCTGCCTTTCCTTGTCGGCTCCCGAATCGCTTCCGATCCTTTCCGAGTACTGTCGAGTAACCCAATCTCGTTTGCAGACTCCATATCGTTCACTGACCAGTAACAATGAAGGGTTAGGAAAGGAAACTCACACCCTAGGGATACTAAATTGATAGCGTTCTTATTTCGCAGGCTTTAGCTTGCTTCCAAAAGCGCTTTTTAACAAATGAGTACAGTTTTACATCGGCCCAGTTTGCTCTAGTAATAGCTGCAATGAGGTCCTTGGAAATGTTATTAAAACTGTACTTCGGATTGTACTTAAATCTACCGATATCTTCATTGGAAATTTCCGGAAAAAACCTCGGTAAACGCTTGTTGAGAATTTGAAGATAAACGTCGTAATATTCTAGCAAACCAACGATGGCGTAAAATCGCTTGATGTTGTTTATGGCTTTGTGCAGGGCTCGCCCATTTCCTCTTCGGCAATAAAAATGTCTGCCACAGAAGAATCTTGTCATGACATTATTTTGGCAACCCTTGTGCTGCGATCTAAAACACTTCTCCAGGGTTTCATTCTGTTCTCCAGAGGCTCGAAATTCCTTAATTCTATAAGCAGGCCGGTTCATACTTCTCATGTAGTGATAATGTGATACAAGTCGTCTAACAGGATCCCTAACTTGATTGATGTACGTGTGAGCCTGCGGTAAATTGAGATTTCTTCTAAAGTAAAAGTGCGCCACGAAAGCCATGCGCGGATATTTGACGAGTTTTTTGTTGGCTTTTCTGATAATAAGTCCTGGATATGGGTGCGACTTGCCTTCGTCATACCAATCCTCTGTTGTTCCTTGTAAGGGAAAAATGTTATAAGTTAGTGAGAGAGTTAATGACAGAAGTCGGATCCAATGTCACTTCCTAATTCCTTCCTCCGACGGACCCTCTCAAATTAGTTTACATTATAATTATTTTTTATCATTCTTACAACAATCTAGAATAAACAAATTGTGTTCTTCTCGAAAGAAGTAGCTAAGTCAACTTCTTCCTTGCTGCTGTTCCAACTACAATCCCGGTTAGATATGGCGATATTCACCCTCCTGACACCGTTACTAATCTGATATTTAATGCCAGGGAAATAGGGATGTGGTGGGGGGGGGGGGGTGTAGGGTAGGAATATCAATTTGAGAAAGTTACATAAGTAAGCTCTCGTTGAAACAGATTATCACCAATTATGTTCCATCGCAAAGTAGTTTAGTTAATTAGTTATACGCAAAGTAGTTTAGTTAATTAGTTATACACAAAGTTAGTTTAGTTTTTAAAATTACGAGAGGACTAGTGATTGAGCGAGTCATGAGAAAATTAGGGGACAGAGAGGGAGGCTCCCGGTACAGCCCTTGGGATATGTCATGTCCACGAAAGTTATTTTTAGACGAGCGGAAGTCTTTGTTCTAGGGGAAGTCTGTCTTCCGAGACGTCCGCATGCAGGCCAACCTCGGTCTGATGTTTGAAAGAAAAGCAAATATTTCATGTAATGGCGGACGAAGTGTCACTAACAACCTGAGAGAGAAACAAGACTACATGCGGACGTCTCGGAAAACAGACTTCCGCCAGAAAAAACAGACTTCCGCTGTAACTTTCGTAGACATGACATCTCCCGGCCAACGCCCTGAGCTTCCCTCTCTGTCCCGTCATTTTCGCTTGGCGAGTAAGTGAGCAGTGGGTGTGAACATGGTGTAAGTGAGTGAAGAAAGTGTAAAACGAGTGATGTATTAGTCGGTTATTTGCTTCTGTGCTTTGCTACAGTTACCGAACACAGTTTTTGATTAGGCCTCATCTATTCATCATTATTTTGCACCTGTTAAAATTTGTTATCATTTCTGGAATTTGTTACAGGTTTCGCTAAATCCACAGCCACCATTTTGAGTATTAACTAGGCTTCTGGCGGGTCAACGGAGTAAATGGAATGTTCTTTCTCTTCCTTAGCGTTTAAAGACCGCCCCCTTACCTATTTTGTAGGCGTAATTCATTCTTGCACTCGAGCTCATAATTAACGATTCCGTAGTGGAACTTCCTGTCTTGAAAATACGATTATACAGTAATACTTTTGGATCCAAGGCATCGCACCTGATTCTGTCAAACTTCAAAATTCCATTTTTGCCAAGTTGCGATTGATGTTTCTTCTCGGATTTTTCCTTTGATGTCTCATTTCTATTCTCCCGCTTCTCGGAGTCACTACTGTAACAAAATATATCAACGCATGCTTGAAAATATCACGAGAGATCTTCATTCAAAATCAGATATACGGTTTTTCTCTGTTAAATAGTCTGCAAATCATCGTTTCTTGTAGTCTGTTGTTCACGTACCGTCAGTTGCTTTTTGTATTGCAAAGGCTTTCCACTCTAAGGTTAACATCACTGATTCTTACACGGACATTTCGAGTTGGACCCTGCCTTTTTCACTGACCAGTCAACAACCATTTTTATGTGCATTATGTCAAAAATTTATGACCAGCCAGAGTTTCAGCTGAAAACTGGCCGCATACTTTGCGGACGGTTCCGTACATGTCAGTTTTCGTCGCTTATCTGTCGCTTAACTTTGCACTTTTTCTACAACAACACACGAGTAAACTAAGAAGAAAAATACGACCACTAATCTTCAAAGTTATTTGTTGAAAAAAAAAGAAATGTCCTAGAAATCAGAATCGCTGTCACAACGAGCCGATATAAACATCTTTTTTGAAGAAAAGTCCCGGTTTCAGTAGCATGAAGGAATATTTCTCTAAAAATATTTCCTCTATAGGAATATTTCTCTCCCCCCCTGGATGGGATGCTAGTCCATCGCAGGGTTACCCCCAGCATCAAATTTGCCGGTACCCATTTATACACCTGGGTGGAGAGAGGCACTGTGAGAGTAAAGTGTCTTGCCTAAGAACACAACACAGTGTCCCCGGCCAGGGCTCGAACCAGGACCGCTCGCTCGCTCACTCGGTTGAAGAAAGTTGGTTAAAAATAATCCTTGTTGACAACTAACCTACCTAAATTCTTTCAATGCCTAAAAAACTCAAATCAAATTTGGTTAGGTCGTTTCTTAATCTCCCCCGCCCAACGTCAAAAATTAATCGAAACGGTTCGGGAAATACCGGGTACCATTCAGTATGAAGTCGTGATGTAGGGAATCGATGAACTTTGTGAAGTAACAAGTCAATGTGTCAGTGATATATGTTGTTTGCTTGTGGTTGAGTGACATGACTGCACGATGTTTGTAAGCCGATCAGACAAACCTCTTCCTAGATTCTCCATCCCCAGACTCCCCCGAGCCACTTCCACTCCAAAACGAGGCATTATCATTTCTAGTGCCCAGGTATTGGACGCTCGTCGTAATTGATGAATCACTGGCGGAAGCCAGGTCTGCTTCTTTCTTTAACGCGCTGCTCGCTTTTATCCCTGTATTGAAAACCAACTCTGATTTGATAGTTTCCAGTTTATCCGCAACAGGTCGAAATATCTTCAGGTCAGACTGGGCACTAGTAGAGCCCAGGTCATCCATATCTTCGTTTCGCTTTACTTTAATCGGTTCCAGGGCCGTTAAGCTACTCTTCAGAGAACTTGCCGTGATTTCTTTTAGTACGCGGCTCAAGTTAAAAGTGCTGATATCTTGCAAAGTACTTTGGTTTAAGAGCAGCTTTAACATCATCAGATCAGCTTTTTTTTCTCGACTGTCTGATATCGTTTTGGAATCATTATCATGCCCAGACAAATTTATGTGATTTGCGAGTTGTAAAAGAGTTTCCTTCAGGTTTATAGCACCTTCCGAAGGTGACTGCAGTTTATTTGAATCAGAAATTTTATCCTTATGTTTGTTTGTGTGCACAGCGGTGTCATTTTGGGGCATGCGCGGTTTGTAGCGACTACCTTCCTGTAGAAATCTGACTAAAAGCGCAGTGCTGTCTGGGACTGAAGTTTGCTGTTTTTTTGTTACAACCCCACGACTACCTTCAGTAATTTTCCCAAGAATATAAGTCAAGTTGAATGGTTCTTCAAAATTATCAGCTCCAACCTGCCTGTTATCTGTAAGATTCAATAACTTGGCAAGTAAGGGTTGAAGTGTATCGTGTATGTCCCTTTCATTGTGGTTCCTTTTCCCACGCACATTGACTTTATCAGCGTGCGCTTGCGCAGATGGCATGCCAAATCTTTGCGCCATCTTATAGTCTTCCTTCTCGGTTTCATTCCCCTGAAGCGCCATGTATGATTTCGCTTTGCTGTTCTCAGTATAGTTGTGAAGGAAATCCATCATTTCTCTTTCTTGTGCAGTGACATCTAAAAACTTAGCAAAGAAGGGTGGAGGCGTAGTCGCAGACGCTTCTTTCGTTTTGTTTACTCTTGAATTAACCCGATCTTCGTCTCGTTTTTCTGCCGAAGCATTACCGTTTAAAGTCGTGTTCACCGCAACTGTTTTCCCAAATCGTCTTGCGTGTGCTAGTTCAGAATCGTCACTAATTCCCGTCGACTTCATCCTTGATGATGCCGCTCCTTCTTGAGCCCGTGATCCTTCAAAAGCTGGTTTAACCGGTTTTTCTGGTTGTTGATCTTCCTCTTCCTCTTCATCAGTCAAGTCAACTCTTTCAACTCGCACCAGTTTTCTCTCTGAGCTTTTCTCGCCAGCCCTCCTCGACTCTTTTACCTTATCCAGTAGTGAATGCTCGTGCTGGTTCAGTCTATTCCTGTGTGCTTTCTCTCTGTCGACAAATTCATCCACTTTTTCGACGCGAATAAGTTCTCTGTTAGCTTCCTCTTCTGAGATATTTGCTTTTCGCAGAATTTCTTCCGCAACCTTTCCAACAATGTCGGAGGGCGGCAAGAGATGCTTTGTAACTTCATGAGTCTCTTTTCCCTGCGTTGTGTTATCTTTCTCCTCGACAGGGCCAAACAGATATGTTTCAAAAGAAGTTCTGTTGCGGCGAAAATGAAGTTTTTCAGCTGTTTCAGAGAAGTTAGTAGCCTTGTTCTGTTCCACCCCATGAGCTGTTTTCGTGTGCAGCTCATTCAGTTTCACAGACTTCTCCTCGGTTGTTCCTGTGGAAATTGTAACGATATGATGTATTGTCAGCACTGTAAGCAGTTGTAAAATCCCTTCGTAGCCCAAAAAGACCACCGATCAGTCGAGAAGTTAAAAAAAGTTAAATGTTGAATGTTTATGGTGGTCGATCCGCTTAGCTACAACTCGCTGGGTCTCAGGCGTGCCACTTGGACTTAGGAAAATAAATATTTCAAATAAACATAATAGGCTTAAAAATCCCAACTTGCAGGAGGCAGACCAGTTGGCTTTTTACAAGCACGTGACCGAGGAGTTGAACAACAGTCTATTGAGGAGCAACTCCAGCTAAGCGGTCAGGGCGCGCAGGACTTGAACTCCAGACCTTCCAGAAGTGTACAAAGGAAGTGTACAAACACTAGAGGGCCCTTTTGGAGATTTTCGCGCAGCCTATCATATCTACCGTTGTAGCTGTTTCTTCAGTCTCCCCCTCAACCTTTTTTAACTTGTCGCTCGACCATCTTACATGATGGTAGATGTAAAGTACACTCGTACCTTGATTCTTGTGAATCGTTTCCATGTCGAACGGCTGCTTCGTCTGTACAATAACTGACGTCACAAACATTTCCGCCTGTGGCTTAGCCTGCAAACTGTCTCGCTCCAGTCCATTGAAGAGAGGAAACGTATAACAGACAGAACTGCCATTACAGTACGAGTACAGTACCACCAGCGTCACAATCACAAGAAACACTCCCAAGCAGAAACTGCGTTTTGTTTGTGGCTTCATAATGGAGCGACACCTTGAAAATATTTGATAAAAAATGAGTCAAACTGGCTAAAAGTACTAATCATCCTATAACCAGAGTTCTGAACGTATACGAGTAAAGGGGGTAAGTTTCTAAAGAAACTGTGGTGCTGCGCCGGGTGGGGAGTATTACAAGATTATTTGGTCTTATCAACTAAGTTGATAATGTGAATAGATTCGAAAGCTGACGTTTCGAGTGTTAGCCCTTCGTCGGAACGAATCACTCAGCGACTCGCTCCGACGGAGGGCTAACGCTTGAAACGTCAGCTTTCCAATCTCTTTACGGTGGCCAATTCACATTAACAACTTAGTTGATAAAACCAAATTATTTTATACGAGCTTTCACCTCAAGGCAGCTAGTAAATATTTTAGGGTTGTCTTGTAGCTTTTTGTCAGTCCACACTTGTTTAAAGCAACTTAAATCGCATCTCACTCGAAAGCAGACACACGTATTACAGAAGTCATTTACTATCGATAGCAACTAATCAACTAGACGTAATATAAAACTGACCTTAAAAATTGCACCTTTTGAAGTGTATACCCCTAGATCTACTAACAGGACGCGGCATAAGGTCATAATTTTTCTTAGCTTAGAAACATAAAAAGTTTCCTCAATAAAGATTATTATTGTTATTATCATTGTTATTATTAGCTATGTGACCTTTAAACGTGTTTCCGAGGTCTACGTTGGAACAAAGATTGATTAATCTAACCTTGTCAGGTTATAGCGAGTTAGTCCTTTCAAAGACTATCAAACTGTTTTCTACTGAGAACTGAAATAAAAACGCTTGAATGAAATAGAGTAAAACGACGTGCGATAAGTTACACTAAGTTAAGTATGACGTAAGGTTCAATACCTTGAAACCGAAAATTCTAATCAGTTTTCAATTTGTTTAGATCGCAATTAGGAGTTTATCTTTCTACAAGCAAAGACCAGCATTGCAAGGAAATATTTTCTCTTCGACTTTTTGTTTCATAAGGGTGGAAATTTCAACTTCATTGTTGGTTGAATGAAAACAAACTTACCTGAAACAGGCTGCTCTTTTAATCTTCCTGAGCAAACAGTATTCCAAGGCAATCACAGATCTCACTAAGGAGCAAATGCTTGTAAATATTCCTTGGGCCAAGGATTCAAAGATTCCATTGAACGTAGTGTTGCCTGCCTAGCAAATTAATGGCAGGAGAATTTCAGTGTGTTTTTTCTGTTCATCTTATCGTGAGATTATTTATCGCCGTTCTCGAAGCCGTAAGCCGATTTTCAATGACTTATGACCTGTCGTCTTTGTTGAATACTCCACCAGCAAGTTTTACTGGTATTGAAATGGGCGCTGGCGGATGAAGATGTCAGTGGGCAGAGCCATTTCGAGCATGCTCGACGCACACAACTTTTATTTGATTTCGTTTAAGCATCGGTTTATGGATCTATTTAACACAATTAACAAGCTACCTAAGATAATAAAAATATCTTTAAGAAATGACAGGCACGCAAGGCATACTGACAGTAGCGGAGCCATGTGACGTTAGAATCTATGTTGTTTAAGAATCCTCATTGATAATAGTTTCGTAAAACAGGAAAACCCATTTTTAAAAAGGGTTTGAATATCTTGTAAATTAAACCTGCTGGCGATTGCTCCGTATATAACACTACGACGCTTGGTTGTTAGTTAAAATACTTTTGAGGGGTTTTGTTGAATATCGTTTGTGAGCTTTCATTTTTTTTGTCTGTCATTTCTTTTTCTCCACACAATAATGCTTTTTTTATTGTTTACCCTTATTGTCATAGACAACGCTGTTTATTTATTTGTTTAAACAGCGTTGTTTATTTGTTTAAAAAGTATAAAAAATATATAACTCAGCAATATCTATTTCATAATGAATTCGGAAACATTACCACAAGGGATAGCTTTGCCTTTGTGAGATGATGTGAGAAATGTGTTACGTAAATAAAATCAATATTCACTTACAATAAAGTAGCCTAGCTTCTTTCTTTTCATCTGCGGCTTCACTTAAACGTTCTGACCCGAAGGATAGATAGCGGCATATTAATAAACAAATAGGTTTCCGACGACACGACAACCGTGAACGGGATTTGAGGTTAATCCGCGAGGTGTTG
>OZ026605.1:3295800-3395800 GCA_964020085.1 Micromussa lordhowensis
CATCTGTAGCACTATGCCTTTAGAGGGAATGGAGATCTCAGTTGGCTAAATTGTAGTCATTGTAGTTCCTTCATGCAAAGGAAACTGGGCTGAGCTTTGTATGAGTCACTTTAGCCCAGCCACTGAGTTAACCAGGAAATAATGTACAAGTAAAATAAAGATCGGAGACAATATTGAAAATATTTAGAATCAGGATAGACTACGAGTCGTCTCTCTTTCACTTAGTCCATTGTGCGTGATGCGAAAGTAAACCCTTGCACGCTTCTAGCACTCAGGATTTTGCACAGCCATTTTTTCCTCAAGGTTTTCTTTTGTGTCACGTACAACAGGCTAAGCAAAAGAGAGACTACTTGTAGTCTAGAATGAGGAAGGCTAATTACCTTTTCGCATTCTTTAATGCACTTGAAGTTATTACGAAGTTTCAGATGACAGGCAGCAAGATTAAGATGGCCAGCTAACAGGAGGGGATCTCGTTTTTCTTTCTCCTCATTGCTGAAGTACCCATCTAACAGTCTCACCACTCTGGCATACTGTTGAAGTGCTATGCCAAATTTCCCTTCCTGAGAAAAAGAGCCGAGTACTTTTTAACACCTTCCTTTTCAAGAAAGATAGTAGCATCCCCTTTGGCAGAGACCAAATAACACTGGCACATCACTAAATTGCAAAAGTTAGCCATCTTGAAGCAAGTTGAAACAAACATCAGCTTTAACGAAATACTTAACCTTAAAGTATTTTGTTCCTTTTTCCTTCAGCGAAGATGCCATTGTGATTTTATCCTCATTGCCTAGCTCCCAATTTTCTTTGGCCTTCAAAAGTTAAAACAATTAATTTTAGTTAATAACACAAGTACAATACTGTAAGTAATACATCCTATTCAGACTACAGGGCTGTCAATAATGGCAGCTGTAACCCGTAACACCAGCTAAGGCTGAGTATGTTTGATGGGCCCTTGATGTCACCAGTGAACTCGCCTATAGTTGTCATGGGTGTGAACATCAAGGTTACAGGTGACTATATTGTTATACACTTTGATCTTTTCTAAGCAGCTGTCACAATTTAGCAATTAAGTCATTATAAGTCAATTTTTGCTATGTTCAGCATTAACTTCAAATTAAACAAACTTAGTTAAAACCAAAGAGGATTATGAATGGTTATGATCAGAGAAGATGAACTTGTCTGAACTTCAAGCAGGGCTCGAAAAAAAGTGTTGCCCGGTCGTCTCGGACAAGAAGATTTTCCTTCTGGGCAAGTAACTTTTCATTCTCACTTGCCAGCCGCGCAAGAGATCAGGCAAGCTGTCTGCCAACTAAATCATTAAAAGAGCAAACTAAGACTTGCCCAGGACAAGCAAAATTTGAGAGATACTTGTTCCAAGGTCAAACTGGAATTCAAGTTTTTTTCTGAGCCCTGTAATCAAGATAAATTTGAAAAAATTAACTTGAAGACGAATGTGATAAATCAGTCAGATATTTCAAGGTGTGCCATCCATAATGATATCTATTAAATCTCTGCATTCTTGGGGTGAAGAATATGACACTGTAACCACATGAAGTTACAGCTTGAAGAAATGAGATGAGAAAATCTTCAGAAAATGCTAATCTACAGGGTAGATTATTTATTTAAGAAGCAAAAAACATGTACCATGTACCAAGAAATGAGATGAGAAAATCTTTAGAAAATGCTAATCTACAGGGTAGATTATTTATTTAAGAAGCAAAAAACATGTACCATGTACCAAGAAATGAGATGAGAAAATCTTTAGAAAATGCTAATCTACAGGGTAGATTATAAATATAGAGTACAGTATAAATCTACTAGCGTTTTATCACACATGTTGTTCTCTGATTGGCTACGCTACTCGCTATCTATTCTGTAGTAGACAGTGAGTAGCCTAGCGTTCTACGGTTGTTAACAAACTGGAGGCCACTTCTTTGTGTTTTTTAAGAGTCTGTGAAGAGAATTTAGATAAAGTTCTGAATGACTAGTAGATTTATACTAAAACAATTAAATTATTCACTCTTGATTTGTATGAGTGACAGTTGACTCGCCTTCATTAACTATGATGCGATAGAAATCTTGAACTCATTATCTTATCACTTAAAAGAACCACAAGTGGAAGTTTGGGAGAATGAGAGAAACTGTGACAACACAAGCCCACAGGCAAGTGTTTCCACAACTTTTTTGATTGAAACACAGAGAACATGTCTTGTATTTCTTTTAGAAAACTCCACAACAATAAAAAGAAAACTTGTTTACTTTGTTCATCAAAACATAAACTATCTTTGCTTGTGCCATCATTGCGTCAACAGCTTGTGCTAGTTCTGTGTTTCTATTGAGGCACAGAGACAATTTTAAAACTGATCAACATGCATACTCTCTTTGGGCTATTTTCTAATACATACATGTATTATCATAACTGATGCCAACTCACATTTTCAAATGTCTTTAGATGAACGATGTATTCTAGACCAGCATTTCCTGGAATGCCAAGATCTGGATTTCCTGCAGCACCAAATCCCCACTTTCCAGGATGAATCCACACATGTGCTTTTTCACCCTTATTCATCTTCAACA
Organism: Micromussa lordhowensis; assembly: GCA_964020085.1. Lineage (NCBI taxonomy): Eukaryota > Metazoa > Cnidaria > Anthozoa > Scleractinia > Lobophylliidae > Micromussa > Micromussa lordhowensis. The sequence goes on from OZ026605.1 coordinate 3,298,375, forward strand.
TAGCCTCCTCAACACCTACAAGGAGCCCTGCTTCTGAGCCTAAAAGCACACAAAGTAAATTATTATCAATAATGAACTCAGTATTACCCACAGTACAAGCATTGCAATGATACACCCTGGAGAGATTTCACAAGGGTGTTCTGTGTCCTACCTTCTCGCATAGGAAAAGAAACATCACGATCTTCAAACACCTTGCCCTTATACTCTCCAATGATATGAGCTAAAGGAAAAGAGGCAGAAAAAAAGGAAATACCGGTATCAGAAAAACATCCAAATTATATCCTACTACTACTACTACTACTACTAAATAATAATAATAATAATACTAATAATAATAATAATAATAATAATAAAGCCTTTATTTAAAGAGGGTAACACTCAATAACCAAGGGTTAATAAACTTGTGGCCCTCATTAGCTACACAACTATTTACAATCTAATAAATATTGTAAGCTAAAAATACATGTATAAAGATTTAAAATAAAACAATATTTGATTAAATGATAAATTGATGCAAACATCATTGTTCCTTAAAAATCTTGGCAAACATGTTCTTTTTAAAACATGCTCCAGAATCTAGTTTCCTAATTTCAATTGGTGTACTATTCCAGTCTTGTTGCCGAAAAGAGCATCCACCCTCTGTTTCTCTTTTATATCTAGGACAAACAGCATTAATGCTTGAATATCTAGTGTTGCGGGAGTGCCTCTTATTATTCAAAATTAAGTGTTCATTTAGATAATTCGGCAAATACCCATTAATACTACATGACTACTGTCGTCAACTTGTTACCATCAAAACTGATTACATTTTTTTCCTAATAACAAAGTAACAAAAGAATTAGGGAATTTGACTTCCATCTACTCTGGGACATTCCATTTTTGAAAAGGAGGCTTCTACGTTTCCAGCACAATTCAATTCAATTCAAATCTTGAATTTTGATTGCATTTCGGGCCTGGCTTCACACAACAGGCACGTATGAATTCAAATCATCAAACAGTTTTATAAAAACAGGAACTAGCCATGAACATTTTATTACTCATCTTCCTTTGCTAATGTGATTTTTACGCCTCTTCAGTGACTGTAATGAGCACTTCATTGTTAAACTCCCGTAGGTAAAGTCCGCATACGAGCCAAGTGACCCATTCCGGTTTCTGTAACATAAAGTGACTAGGAGTATTTCTACTCCCCTCTGGATGGGATGCTAGTCCATCGCAGGGTTACCCCCAGAATTAAATTCACCGGTACCCATTTATAGACCTGGGTCGAGAGAAGCACCCAACAACACAGTATCCCCAGACAGGGCTCAAACCCAGAAGACTCTAGATTTGGAGACAAGCGCACCATGAGGCTATGAGGCCACCATGCCTTCCACACAAACTGCTGTGGGATAAAGGAAAATCTACTAGGCTGACCTTCACAAAGAGCACCAGTGTTGGGAAACTCATAGCCCTCGCCTTTCTCCACCACAATCTTTGTCACTTGTCCATCCCTGGTAACATCTTCTCCTTTCCATTCAACTAATGTAATATCAAACTGAAGAGTGGCGTTGGGAGGAATCTTGCTTCCACTTCCTTCTTGACGATAAGCATATTCCGGCTTGATGGTGAAGAGGCTGGTCTCACCAACTGTCATGCTGCCAACAGCCATGTCCCACCCCTGAATAACAAGGCCTATAAGTCAAACATAAAAAAAAAAGTCCTTTAATCCTGAGCAAGGGAAGTTCAGTGGACTAATGGTTAGTTGGTTAATGTTAGTTGTAATGATTCGATTCAGGGCGCTTATTTACCTCAAGGGATGGTGCTGCGCTTCTTCAAGACAGAGCACTTATTTGGGAACGGGTGCTTATTTCTTTTTTGAGAAACAACCGGATGTTCAAAACAAAACTTTAATATGGCCAGAACAACCAGCCGGGTTGTTATCACAAAATTCACTCCGATGGAGACTTAAAGATGATTTCCAGTCCGCACTGCGCAGTCTCGGCACCCTAATGTTTATAAACACTATAAGCCTCACTCAGTAGTATGCGAATCAATGTTACTCATTATGAATCACATACCTTATCTTTGAGGCCTTTCAAATTATTTTTCTAACAGCTTAATTGAGTTTTACAGCTGCAAAGCTGTTTCATCAAGTGATATAAGAAAAAAAAAGCCTAAACTGATAAAGCTTCGCATCCATAATGGCAGTAACCATGAAATTTTATTTCATGTCATTAGCTGCAAAATGTTTACATTTTGTAAAGTCTTACATGAAACGAAACAAAAAATGTAAACAAACTCTTGAGAGTGCACAGTACGGACTGGAAATCATCTTTAATTCCTTTTGTATTCCATGTAATTTCTAATTGTAGCTTTCCACAATTTTAGATTTTCGTAGTGTCTGCCTCTATAAAGCTACTTGCATTGTTGTCAATTGTCAATTAAATTGATGCAAATAATTTGTAATCTTGTACACTGAACTCTAAAAAAAAATATCAAAAGAATCGAAGTAATTAAAAAACTCAATTTTCGATATTAATGCAGCCTTAAAGTCGAAGTTCAATGAGAGAATGAAATGCTACACTAATTCCACTGGTAGAAGAGACATTTTTGTCAAATAAAACCTTGAGTAAACATGACAACAAACAGAACAAAACACCAAATTTCTCGATTTTCGGTCACCTTCTCGTCTCCCTGTAAAGGCAGCAGCATGTCAGCTCACCTTTTCCATGTTCAAATTCAAAAGGCTCCCTTTTGCCGACATTCGAGTCAAACTCCTTTCCACTCATCAGCTTGCCGGAGTAATAAACCCTTACTTTACTTCCGATTGGCGGCTTGTCTCCACCATGCCCTTCTACCTTAACGAGCTTTCGCACTCCACCATCTTTTGCCGGTGAAATATCTTCTCCATACTTTGCAAAATCGTTTTCCACGTCCATCGCTGTTTGGGAGTCTCCACTTGCACTTTCTGCCGCCATTTTCGCTTTCCAGAGCAAGACGATGACGTCACAAGATTCGATCCCAGTCTTTTGCAGTTTGAATTGCCGATAATCATACCCCTTCAGTCTGGGGGAGGGGGGCAGTGTTGTTCATGGTCCCGGATACTCTTGACAACTCCCCCCCAGTTACCCTGACCGAGATATTAAACTGTTCACTTATTTCTTTGCAAAATTCAACCAACGAGGATCGCGAACCCGTCTCGGGGGGCGAGACAACTCGGGTGGGCGATCGGCAGGTAGGTTAGCCTCTTCCAAGCGTTGCATTGAGTTAGTTTACACAAAGAAAGGGAGGGAGGTCGAGGGAAGGGGAGGGATCGGCGTTTTTCGTGCATGAGTTTTAAATAGATATGTATCACAGTATCTGCAAGGATCGATTACTGAGCTGCAAAGATGGCACCCTCGCTGACTGTTCTCGAGTTAGTCCGGATTTTAATATCGCTGTTCGTTTTCTGTTCAGTTCATGGCTTGGCATCAAAAACGCCACTTAAAACATACCTGTTTAGCGACAAGACTCCGTATCATTTCACCAGCAAAGCCATCGAAAAACCACTTGGATGCGAGCCAGTGCATATCAATATGGTGATACGCCACGGGTCACGATATCCTGGAAGCCATCGCGTCCAGAAGATGAAAGAATTGCTTGAAAAGATAAATCGATTCTTTCCTGGTAATTCTACATTTCGCTACAATGGCCTTTCGCTTCCTTGGAACGTACCACCCGACATACTGAACTCGGCAAGCAAAGAGATGTCAGCGCTAGGCTCGGAGGAGATGTACTCCATAGCAAAACGTTTCCTTGCAAGATTTCCCGGCGTCTTAAAGCATGGTTACTCTAATAGCAATTACAGCTTTGTTGCCACTGACAAGCTGAGATCAAGTCAGAGCGCTGCAGCATTTGCCCAAGGTCTATTCGAGGGGACAGGACACCTAGGAGTTGCAAAATTTCGGCCAGTGGCGGTAAAGTCTTCCGGTTCTTACGACGACGATGTAGTCTTGCGAATTTTTGAAGCGTGTCCCAAATGGCAGAAGATTACAGCTAAGGGAAACTCTCGTTCGGAGTATCGAAAATTTCTGAGTGGCTCAGAAATGCGCACTGTTGCCCGTAATATCGCCAAGAGGCTGGGATTGACCAAGAAAATAGCTTTTCGCCCTGACATGGCTCTGGAAATGTTCTTAATGTGTGCATTTGGCATTCAGACTGACAGCGCAGATTCCAGCTGGTGTGCTGTATTTAAAGAAGCAGATTTCAAAGTTGTGGAATATTTGAGCGACTTAAAACTCTACTGGGATCGAAGCTATGGGCGTAAAATCAACTACAAGATGGCGTGTCCGCTTTACGTGGAAATAACAGACACCTTTGAGAATTTTCTTAAACAGGGAAAGCCTCACGGTATCTTTCGATTTGCACATACGGGAACTGTTATTCCGCTCTTGACGATGTTAGGACTCTACAACGACTCTGTACCTCCCCGAGCGGATAATTTCAACCAACAAACCAACCGAACATTTCGTGTTTCAGATGTGGTCCCCATGTCTGGTAATGTTGCATTTGTGCTGTACAAGTGCAAACACGACGGCGCAAAAATGAAAACCGAACGTAACGGAAAAGTTGAAGCAAAGAGTAACTGTGAAGGGCAGTGTCGAGGAATGGGCACCAAGAGGAACGAAAATTCGATCGAGGGTGCATTTCATGCATCTGACATCAAGGTACAACTCTTAGTAAATGAAGCCGCTGTTCCAATACCAGCTTGCGGTGGCAAAATGAACTGCAGTGTCCAGAAGTTTCTGTCTTACTATTCCCATATCAAGGAAAACTGTAACATCAAGAAAATTTGTGGAACACATCGAAAGTGCAAGAAAGAAACTAATAAGGGACCACAAGATTAAGTTTGTTTTCTTACGGTTCGGACTCTGTTCCTTGCGGGTAGTTTAATGACGGCGGTCTGTTCATTTGTATGACAGCATGAAAATGTAAAAAGCTTTACGCACGCATAATTTTTTTTGTACATCATTTTTTGTACATTTTTTTGTACATCATCGGTGCTTTAAAAGTTGCAGTGTTGTAAATTGCGTGTCAGGGCCGATCAACAATTGTAAGTCGTGGCAACGTTCTGACACGCCTACTTCGCACAGCATGTTGCTACAACTTAAGCAAGTAAGTAAGCAAGTAAGAAGAATTTATTTAACGAGGGTAACATATAACAGTAATAAAACTGATAAACTAATGGCCCTCGAAAATTAAAATTGAAAAAGAGAAAAAAAACGATTAACCTATATACATCATAAAATATTTTCAAAATATAAAAATTTACAGGAATAATTTGCTAAGAATTTCTAAAATTATTTTAAAAAGGGAACACTTAAAACTTTTTACACTGGTAACAGGCACAATGATGCTTTTCAGCTTGTATGGCATCAACTTGCTACAAGTTACAAGAACTGAAGCAATTGAAAACGAATCTCCCTTTCTTGTGTATTGTACTCTAAGTGATGAATTTAATAGAGAAATAGAAAATATCTTTCCGACTTTTAAAAAAACTTATCTTCGTTAGAAGCCATCGGCGAGCTTATGACTTCTACAAATCATTAAGTCAATATTCAATTAGCAACATTCATTTGCTTTGATCTACGGAATATTCTTCTTTCAAATCAAACTGATGTAACTTGATTGCTCTATCATAACCTTATTATTTGTTCACGATAATCATTACTGTTTTAGTTTTAGTTTACAAAAGCTTTTGCAACACTATGTATTTATGGTCATGCGAATAAAGCTAGCTGTTGCTGTTGTTGTTATGTATATATGCTTTAAATTGCTAAGCCTAACAATCCTAGCCAAGAAGAAATTTAACTGAAACAATATAGATGTTTTTCCTTCCCCAAGCAGAACCAATCTGGAAGTTGCGTGGTATTCTATGCGGACCACGTAGGCGCTCGCTCGTCCGGTTTAGGCTCCTCCCCGAGAAGAAGGAGGGGCACGGGCGCCCCTTTCTCGAACGAGCGTCATTCTCGAGCCCAGACCTTCGCTTTCTGGACTAAGCAAGACATGAAACTCTGGGGAACTTGAGGGAACGTCACCAAATAGGCCATTTTTGAATTCCCTTGTGCCTCTGTTTCGGAGTCAAAGTGCGAAACCTTTCTTTTGAAAATAAGTCTGATTTGCCTGAAAATGAACCTGTAGGCGGAACTCGTTTTAATATGAATGGTTTCGCACGAAGGCTCGTTTTGATACGGCTATGATGGCCACACAGTGCATGCTTTGTCCAAAACTAAACAAGTGCTGCTGGATTTACAATGGACTCCCTTAGGGACTAACATATATTGGTCAACCTTTTTTAATTAGTGTACATTGTGGATTGTTGTTCACAAATTTAATTCATGAATTTTCAGAAATCTTTTAAAATTCGTTGACATTTCCCTATAGCCTCCGAATATTTTGACACAAAATTCTAAAATTTTGGCATTGCCTTGATCATGCGGAATAAAAAGTTGAGTTCGTCCTAAATGCATTCCATTGTTTGAGCAATTGTTCCCTTCCAAAAAGGATTGCATAGATTAGGAAGCCCTTCCATTGTTTCAAAGGAAGTTAATCAGGGCAGACTATTTTGCCAGGTTCCCCAGAGCTATTCGCGCCATCAGTCATCCAAAAAAAGAGAATAGCTCTGGGGTCGACAATGATCGAGCCATATCTCATCGAATTTGGGTCCGCTCAAATCTTCATGAGATCTTGTTTGTTAGTAACTCAGGTTATTTTTCCAATCTCGCGCACGCGCTCTCAGCTCATTTGACAACCCAAAGAAAGAAGGCAGGAAACCTCTGGGACCTCGGTCAGTGATTCGGCTATTGTCATTCGCAAAGAAAAGCTTTCTCCTAATCAGTTATTTGTCCTCCAAAATTAATACGACATTTGTTATTTTCCAATAACAAGTCAGAAGTAGAATTTTCTGATCAACAAACCAAGCAAAACTGGTTAAGTATTTTCAAGCCAGAGACTTGGTCAGCTTGTGTGTGCAGTCACGGTTCTGACTTCCTGAACCGAAGGCAAGTCATAGTTATGAAAATGAAACTTTGTTGACCTCAGCGCTAGGACTGATGTATTGGCCTCGCTAGCTTAGAGGGGAGCTCAACTTGACACGGCTTATGTGCTGAGCGTTCATTTTGTTTAACCAAAGCAATTCAACGAAGGTTCGCTTTCAACGATAGCAGTTGTCAAATAAAGTTAGGTTTTTTTCTTAACTTGTCCAAGGATAGAGAACGATAAAAGCTGCACTATTCAAGAGATATTTAGAACATGCGACATATTTCAACTGAACTGCACAATTGAACGTTCCTGAAAAATAGGAAAATGCTGTTCATAGCCGCAGGAGTGCTGAATCGAGAGTTTTATAGTGAAACGCCTCGCGTATCGCGCGACATACCCGTTTTTACTTGCTAACGCCTGTTTGGTTTTTCATCTGCCTAGATTCTAAAAATGGGTTCAAAGTGTCCACGATGTGGAAAAACAGTGTACGTGGCCGAACAAGTCATTGGCGCCGGAGCTAGCTGGCACAAATCGTGCTTCAGCTGTAAAGATTGCAAGAAGAAATTAGACAGTACAACCCTCAACGACCGTGAAGGTAAGTTAGTGAATTAGGGTCAGTTAGGAGAAATACCGCAGGCACTCCAGGACTTGGGAGATTCGCTCGTCTGTTACCTGGCTGTTGGTAAGCGCGACGGACTCCGCATCAAACAATAAGGGGGTAAGTTTCTAAAGAAACTGTGGTGCTGCGTCGGTGGGGAGTATTACAAGCGAATCGAAGGGCTAACGCTCGAAACGTCAGCTTTTGAATCTCTTTACAGTGGCCAATTCACATTATCAACTCAGTTGATAAATATCCGCATCAAACAGTTTTAGTTCGAGACCTGGCACGCGTTTGTATTTACAAGGCCGATAAAGCAAACAAGAGGCTTTTTTTAGGCCATGGGTAAATGGGTAGTTTTATCATAACGACTGAGTCGAGTCATATACCTGATGCATTGCCTTCACGCGGTACGTGGGAAAATTTGGCTTCTTTCCCCACGCGCATGCGCAGTGCAGCGTGCGAGAGAGCGTGGAGGTCTCGATCATATCACCATTGCACGCGAGAGACCACCATATTTACATGGTTTTGAACTACAGTGAAACCTGTATTAAGCGGACACCGTTGGGACCCTCACTAGTGTCCGCTTAATACAGGGTGTCCGCTCTAAACAGGTGCAGCAATAATAGTTAATTATTAACCCTTTTGTAACACGGTGTATGATCAAAGACTGCTCTTAGCATAATGTCCAGACAGTCAATGCATGAATCTGGAATAATCTACTTAGCTTTAAAACGACATCGCTGAACAATGTTAACGGTGTCTGAGCTGTGCTTTTAGAAGTAAAAACCCCTCTGAAGTGTCCGCGAAGTGTCCGCTTATTGCAGGTTTTGTGCAACAAAATGGCTTAATATTGGTGTCCGCTCCGCTTAACAGAGGTGTCCGCTGAACGCAGGTTTATTTTACAGTAAATGTGGGAAGAAAATTTAGGGACTCAAGCTGGTGTCCACTTAATAGAGGGTGCTGTATATTTATGAGGCTACATTTGTCTGAAAAAGTGTCAGTTTTTATGTTTCCTCCGTTTTAAACGAATCCACATTGATACGATATTTTGATTCTCGACAGGCGAAATCTACTGCAAAGGATGTTATGGCCAGAACTTTGGTCCTAAAGGTTACGGATATGGTGCCGGAGCAGGGGCCCTCACGCACACACAGTGATAGACACCTCTGTTATAACACCTCCTTTCCGGTCCTTGATGGAATAGCTCAAATTAAAATTGTAGCCTAAGTCTTCTATGTTTATTAAATAAAAAAAAAGTGTTAAGCACTGCTGTACTTATTGTTGACACTGAAACTAGACTGCGATGAATCTCTTCCTTTTCCTAGCCCGCGACGGGTTACAAGAACATGCGATCGAGAGGCTAGAGGCATAATTTTAACTGAGTTTTTTTTGTAAATTTTGTAACAACAGAAACTTGTTGTGAACATCCCAACTGGCGGGAGGTTGACCAGTTGGCTATTACAAAGCGTGGAGGAGTTGAATCTGGGACACCACCAAACACAAATCCATCCAGTGGCAGGGAGGAGGATTTGAACTGGGGACCTCCGGATTACAAATTCAGCGCCCTGACCACTGAGCCACGCTGCCTCCACCAAAGGCTACAAAACCATTTCGTTTTGTTTTCTTTTCTAGTGATCATGAAAAACTTCGATAATCTGCAGAATGGTTTTTCTTAATTGATACCAAGTGGAATTTCTTTTGTAAACTTTGGAGCTTTATCTTTGCAGCTTTGAATAAAGGTGTTCACCTGTCCTGGCACCCACTTTTTTTTTTTTTTTTTTTTTTTTTTTTTTTGGAGGTTTTTTTTTTTTTATTATTCTGGCAAATACTAACCTTACTTACAATACTAACAATACTGACAATACTACCTATACAAGCTCTAGTTACAATGCTTTAATTTTTATTCCTTTAACAGATTGTTTGATATTACTTCTTGCTTGAAAATAGGACAAAATAGCTAACAAGGGACGGAAACACAGACTGAGAAAGAAAGAGAAAGAGAAAACTAAAAGCTCAAAAAGAAAAAAGAAAAAAAGCATGAACATAGCTCGCACTGTCTTAATAGTAGTAACAATTATATAATACTTTGTATTAATTTTTCACAAAAGATGGGCCCAAGTAGATTGAAAATTGTTGAAAGTTTTGTTTTCAAGAGAGGCTTCTCTTAAAATATTAAGTTTTGTTCTAAGACGTGAAAGGAAGCTGTCAAAATCCAACTTATTATCTCGTACGCTGCTGCAAAAAATATGATATTTTGCAAGGAGGAGAGCGTAGTTGAGAACTCGCTTGTTCAGTGATTTTTGGTGCCATCCATAAAAGATTATGCTTTCATTGAGAATTAAGTTTTGCTTAAATTTTTGATACCACCAGTCGGTGAACTGATCCCAAAACGTGGTGGTCTCGGGACAGCTGTAAAGCATGTGGTTGTTAGTTTGTTTTTCAGCATTACACAGTGGACAAATGTCATCATTAACTATACCGGCCCGGAACAGGCTGACTCGGTTAGGAAGGATATTATGAATTACTTTATATTGAAACGTGATTAATTTTGTATCCTTAGTGGTTGTGAAAGGAAGTAAATATACATTTTGAATATTTTCTTTTGTATAACCGTACTTAAAAATCTTATTTTCGCAAGTTGGAGAGGTAGCCATCTTACTTAGGAAAGCGGAATAGGTGGTGCGTGTAGTCAGTGGTTTGATAGAACATGTGGCCTCTTCAACGCTGTCGTTGTCCCTAGAGAGGGCGTCTCTTAAAGACGACTTCCATTCTTTAGGAATGGCGGCTACAAGCCCGTAGTAGAGGGTAAAGGGAATCTTCAAATTAAATTTTTGTTCTAATTCGGGTAGGGAGAGGAATTGATTGTTCTCAGTCATCATGCTGCGGATATTGATAATGCCTCTCTTAAACCAAGAACTATAAAAAATAGATTTTCCGTTGATTACTATGTTTTGGTTGTTCCAGATAATTTTATCTGGTACATTATCTACATCAGCCGTTGTTATGGAGTTCAAGTCTTGCAAGTATGCTAGCAACGTGTGGTAAAAACTTGGCAGATTGTCAAGGGACAGCATCTTGATGTCGTACTGACAGTTAATTAGGAAGGTTAAGCCGCCGTATTGTTTTACACCTAATTCTGGAATTATTTTCCACGATGCACTGGAGGGAGTCTTTAATCGCTCGGTCCACGCGACTTTAAGCGCTTTGTCCATAATTTCGAAGTCTAGCATTTTAAGTCCACCACGTTTTTTTTCTCTAATAATGGTACTTCTTTTGACTTTTGCTGGCTTACCGTCCCAAATAAAATTGAAGGCAATCCTATTAATTTCTTTCACTAAATGTTTTGGGATGGGGAGTACAGATGCGCTGTATATAAGCTTAGACAAACCTAAAGTTTTAACTATATTTATCCTTCCCAGCAGAGTGAGTTTTCTTCGCTTCCAGCCCTTGAGAGTTTTCTCTAGGTTTTTCATCTTTTCCTCAAAATTTAGTTTGTTTGCATCTTCAGTGTTGTATGAGAAATATATGCCGAGTGCACAGATAGGTTCTTTCGGCCATTTGAAATTAAAAGGGGTGTGCGTTTTATCTCTCCAGCGTCCAAGCCACATTGCTTCTGTTTTAGAAGTGTTAATTTCTAACCCAGATATCGATTTGAACTCGTCAAGTAGTCTTAAGACTTTCTCAACAGACTCTTCGTCCCTTAGGAACACGGTGGTGTCATCGGCATATTGCGTAATTTTTATCTCTTTTGTTTCAACATTAATTCCTTTAATGGATTGATCGTTTTTGAGAGCTCTTGCAAAAAGTTCAATGCCAATTATAAACAGCAGGCCGGATAGAGGACAACCTTGTCTAACACCGCGTTGCAGGCGAAAGAAAGAAGAAGCGTGTCCATTATTTATTACGCAACTAGAAGCATCGTTGTATAAGACATCTATCCAGTTTAAAAGGTTCTGTGCATGCCATTCAAGTATGCTAATTCCTAAAAAATCACGATTGTTCGCGCAATGAAAATTTACGTTCGTATGCTAATTTTGTTCTCAGAATTTTGGCGACTGTATAACAAGGGTTTATCTCTTTTCAAACGACTGGTGGTACCGACCTGGTACTGAGGTACAAAGAATTTGTTTCTTTACGGTTAAAGAAAAAAAGGCATGCCCTTTTGGTTATCTTAAAAATGCAATCTCAAAGTGCCTCTTGACGTCATCAACGTCGGCTCACTTTGACCCTGGTCTTGCAGGTTTTCTTTCCTCTTTCGGTTTTCGTAAGCCGGCGATTGAGCGAGCGTCTCCGGTATTCACAGATCAAAGGATTCCCTCAGTCCCCGTCCACAATATACGCCGGAGAGGTTTCACTCTGAAACGCATCAAATGTTTTCCGTTTGCACTACGCCGGAGAAATTTGAAAACGCATCATTTTGGATTTGTGTTTGAGAAAAACTCGAGCATGGAAATCACATGAATATCGTAACAGCATCATGTTCGAAAAGCTCCGTTTTCAAAACGTCTTCCATCCACTACAACGCAGAGCCAGCGTTTTCAAATTCCTCTGGTTTGAAGAGCGTTGCTCCGTTTTCGGTCCGGATTAGTGTGGACAGTAGGCCTAACGCAGAAATAAAACTGCGTCAGCGTTTTAAAATTCCTCCGGTTTGAAGAGCGTTTTCGAAAATGCTCCGTTTTCGGTCCGGATAAGTGTGGACAGTAGGCCTAACCGCAGAAATAAAACTGCGTCTGCGGTACCTCTCCGATTTGATACTACAGAATAGAGACCAAAGTTTGTTGGACTCTGCCGCCGTTGTCGTGTTAGTTTTCTACCGAGTATCAGCTTTGAATTCTATTTCTATTTTTGGCCTACGTATACCGGTATTTTCGTTTTGCCTTATATCACACCCTGATCACGCGAGAAACCCTCTTGGACCCTGGCTCCTACGTGGTCCAACCGTCATGACAGGCAGGCTGGTAAGTTCCGCTCGCCCTCTTTACTGAGGCGGATGTGAAGCTTGCGAAAAAAAATAAATACAAATAAAAGATAATAATAATAAAAAAGAACCCACGCGGAAAGTGTAGGCTCTAACGAACTTCTCAAGGCCAAGCTACATGTAATTTTCCAAAATTGTTTACTCTGACACGTTATATATGATGTGTTACGTAACTGAAGCGCCATTTGTCAGAAGCCTTCATATAGAAAAGACAATTATTGATAATGTTGATAATAAAAGAAAATTATCATTGAACACGCGAATTCTGTGTAATAAAAGTTATTTTTGGTTGGAAGGCGAGCGGCCGCTTTTCAAATCGACATCCGCCCGCTTCAGGCATGTCCTCGCGTACTGGCCTCGTGGTATTGGCGAGATGCAGAAGAACCGATACAAAAAGACCCAACAATATAGAACAGCTAAATAAAGGCTCGTGAAGAAAGGTAGTACAATGGTTATTTCCTCAGTATACCGGCACTCCACTTCCATATTTGCCAGTATGTAGTGTTTTTCCCAATACGGAGAGATTGCGTTACATTGTACATAGCAAAGCTGTACACGTGATAGTAGTTCCACGCATCGCGCGTTTTCTATTACGTAGTTTCCCATAGAAACAGGAAAAACCAGTTTTATGACGAAACGACTCACGTGATCCGAGCCGGGATATAAATACGAACTCTCCCATTTCGCCGGTAACACTTTCATGGCGGAAAGTGGAGTGGTGATTTCTCGAAACGGGACAGACCTAAGAACTTAGCTCGAGCGGATACCCTTTTTAAGGCAAGTTAACAACCAAGGTAAGATCAAATGAAAGTTGTTCTTAATTTCCTGTGAAGTTTGTAGGAAGATTTGAATCGATTTACGTTCACAAACTTCAAATCGCGCGTTTACCGGACTCGGGCGGACTCACACCTTACCGGCTCGCTCGCTGATCGTAATTTTTTAAAAGGCCTTATAACTCTCTCTGCCCAGCTTTGGTTAGGTTGTACTCTGTATTCGCTCTTGTTTATCCTTGAGTGGCAATGCGCGATAAAAAAAAAGCTTTAGCTAAAGCAAAGGACCATATTTCTAATTCGAAACAATTCGATACTATTTTCCGTTTTGGCGCAAAATAACGTTCGTTACAATAAGCACAAATTTTGCTTCTTTCCGACAGGGAATTTTTTTTTCATAAGTAGATATCATCCGTGCTTGTTAGTTATTATCTGTTTCTAATTTTCTGTTTTCTGGAAGTCGAGATGGGCAATTTTTTCAGCGCGCATATATTCGTGGAAATGTGATGCAAAATATTGCTCTTGATCCGAAATATGGGAATACCTAACCCTTGGGCGTAATCGGGTGGAAAAATAAGGCAGGGCGGAAAAAATAACAGGGTGATAAAGCCTTTGCATGCCAAATAATTGAAGAGGGTGTATGTTCAGTTGTATCACTGGGAGGTATTAAAATTGCTCAATTTTGCCTGTCACTGAACTTGTATATATTATTAAAAACAATATTGGACCTAGAATTAAGACTTGTGACCTCCATGTCCTTGTCAGTAGTACTGACATTGAAATTATGTTATGTTTTAGATATTGTTCTCCAAATTTTGTTTTTATGGTGTGTTTTTTTTTTGGAAAAATAAAATAGTTCGCTCTCTTATGTTATGCCATCTCGATCTTTAAGGGACTTAACTAAAATCTCTCAAATATTTAACTGGCCTCGTTATTTGCAGTTTGAATATTACCTTGCGGAATAATGGCTTTCAGTGGATGTACAAGAAAGCTTTCTGGTCTTCTAAAGTTACCCAACAGATGCATAAATCAAGTACACTTCACTAGCCAACTGTCTTTTGCAGGTAATAAAACATCACTAATTATTCTGATTTTGTCAGATCTGGGTGATGAACTTTGGAGTAGTTAAATCAATGTAATTTATTGTATTTTTTTCATTACTTGACAGTGTTTGTGTGGCGTTAAATTTTGCTATTGATTTCTGGTAAAATATTTGGCATATTTCTGAAAAAATTCGTTGTGGGTTAATTAACCCATTGACTCCTGCATCAAACTGTCCGCGACCCACCCCTAATTTCCTGGCGTTTTTTGGAAATATGTCAAAGCGAGTGAAAGCACAAAAATAAACCATATGCGCAGTAACCACAGACACAAGATCAGGTTTCAAGACTTCGTTTATTTCAAGTTCAATAAATGAACGGCCAAAATAGTAAAAAATATCAACAAAAAGAACTCAACTTGATGCGTATAACTTGTAAGAAAACAAGAAATTATATTTTTTCTTCGCCGCGTGACAAAACGGCGAGAAATATGAATACGCAAAAGTGAGTTAAATGTTTACTTCAGAGGACGAAACGAAACCAAATACAACAGAATTTCCATTCTTTTACTATAACAGAGAACATTTAAGAAAATACCAGAAAATAAAAGGCGAAAAACACACGTAAAACCAATTCAAAAAGAAGAAATCGGATAATTTTTTGCCGCCCGACGAAATAATACAGCGCAGCGAAAGAAAGTTGAAAAATGTACATCAATAAGACAACAAAAACAAGGCAATTATTTTGAGATAAATCGTTTTTCAACTGTGTAAATTTAGTGCCAACTTAGTTCTATCCTCAGGTTCTGTAGAAGCTGAACAAGACTCAATAAAATATATTTGAGGGAAGCGAATACACTAAACAAACAAAGCACGACGAGTCGCCGTAAATTAAATATGCAGAATTCCAGCGTTCAAAAATACTGTTCACTTTTAAAACCTAAAATTCCCAAATATAGGCAACCAAATGAAAGAAACGTGACAGGAAGTTCAATAGCAATAAATTTTCATTCAAGATGAGGCAAAAAAACTTATCTAAAAGCACAAAAATGTTCAAAATTTTAGAGACGTGCTTCGCGGCATGACCACATGTTTGAATTAATTTTCACGCAAAAGCGAAAGCGTGAGTTTTTCTCTACAAGTTTTGCAGTTATTTTATCGGCCGTGGCTTTGCCTATCGTGCTAAAAGCTGAATTCAACTTGGAACTAATACTGCACATTACCATTTTTGTTTTCTAAAGTGGAGGCAGCTGCTTTAAATCCGCGATCTGTATTCAAAACTCACTTGAAAACGCACCCGATCGTCTTGTTTTCGCCGAGGTTGAAGGAAGGAAAATTATTCACCAGAAAGGTCTGAGGGTTCCATTCACCTTGATCTTCCATTCTAAGGCCACCTAAACATCGATATAGGTTTTTTCTTTCCATTTTAAGTGCCAAAGGAGTAATTTCTCCGTTTTAGGAATGAAAACAAGACCCTGGAAGTTTGTAGATTTGGCCTGCAACGCGCCATGATTACCTGCACTTTTCGAGCGCGTGATTTAAGACAAAAACCCGTCTTTCTAGGACCCCTAAAGTCCTCTAAAAATATGCTCAGAAAGTCTATTTTCATTGGTTTATTTGTCCTTAACAACAATAGTACAATAGGAGAACCAAAATGTCTTCAGGGAGGGTAGGACAGGCATTTGTCCTCACGTGCTTTTTTACGGCCGGTTACGGCCGGCACAGGAAATTGGGGGTGGGTTTTCGCACGGCCGGTTACGGCCGGCATAGGAGTCAATGGGTTAAACGAGAAAAGGAATGTAGGGCAGATTCCAGAATTCATGATGTCAAAGTACATTCTAGAGTTTTTAAGTTTTTTGTGTAACTTGAAAAATCATGGGAAGAGAAGGGCAGTGTGCACTTGAGTAATACAGTTCTGTTTTTGCTGGACTGAACAACAAAGTGATTTCCTTTAGTTTTATTAACATCATGTCCATTCTATTAACAGGAGTGGCTGCACAAGTAGTATGGCATGAAAGGCTTGGATTTGGCAAAGATAATAAGGGCAACCTTGTCATTGTCACACAGTCTCCAAGGTATGTTAAAGATCAGACTTTAATTTGGATCATTTGATGATGTCTATACATGCCGTGGTGGCTGTCAGGTTATTCTGCTTTTTAGGAGCAAGGGTTGGTACACAACTGCATTGATACTGAAGAAACCAGGACTGAATTCTGAAGGGTCAACTTCACACAGGGTGTGATATAGATTGGTTAGGAAATGGTTTTCCATCATGCTATCATGAAAATACTACTTCTGAACTTCTTTTGAACATACGGTTAAATCAACAATGCAAAACTTGAGATTAAAACTTTTTTATAGCCAGAAAATTGTTAATAATTAATAATTTTCTGGCTATTGCTAAGTCAATTCCGTATCTTGAGAAAATGAGGAAGGAGAATCTAATGGTTTTTGTTCCAAAATATTTGTGAGTACAAAGATTGGTTACCTGGATTGTTATGGTTTCTTCTTGTAACTGGTAGTGTCAATCTTTTTATTTTCCTTTATTTAGGGAGAACTTGGTCAATAGTTAAACAAGAGATCTTCTTAAAAATGTAGTTATGCAAAATGTTTTGAATTTACTTCATCAAACTGCTTGTAACTGACTCTTCTATGACAATGATGCTTCTCAAAACAACAGTGTTTTCCATGATAGCCCAAGTTTTGTTAAGTTAAATACCGCTCAGTATTTGTTTTGGCTATAAATTTATTCTTACAGACTTGCAACTCAACTTGCCAAATCATAAAGAAGACTACATTACGGGCAAAACGTCTCTTAATCCTTTTGACTGTACTTTGACACTGTAACCTCTCATTTGTGACAATTTCTCACAAAGGTTTTCACTTTGAAACTTTTCTCTAGGTAAACCAAGGTATGTTTCGATTCCCTACTGGTCAAGATCCTCGGAGAAGCATTACACGAATAATCAAAATCAAATTTGTAAATTAACTGTAGGGCATATTCTGAGGCTGGTTGTAAAATGTACTTCTAATTAATTATATAGTGCAACCCTGACTTACCAAACTTGCTCAGTTTTGAAAAGTCAGTCATATCTGATGTTTTTATTGCAATAAGTTAGATATCATGCCATGGGAGTTTGTTTTATTTAGTTCATTATTCTCATGAAGAATTCCAGTCTACATTCATAAGAAATGACTGAGACCATTTTGTGTATCATGACTATACAAGTTTGTTGAACCAGGATTGTGCTTAGTGTACAGGTCTAAACTGTGTATCCAAAGATAAAAGTATCTCAGGCTTACAAGGGTGTATATGTAACTTGAGCTTCTGGGAATGTTTATGTTGTAGGTCAAAATGAAATTCAGGTTAAAATGAAATTCCTTTGTCTCTCAGCCCTAATTATTCATGGATCATGAATAATTAGGGTTAGAAGACAAAGGAAATTGAGAATCAAACTAGTTTAAAATCATTTTAACCTGAATTTCATTTTGACCTAAAACATGTACAGTATCAGTCAGGGGTGAAGAAGTTTGGCCATAGAGACATTCCTGAAACACCTTCACCAATACATTAAGAAAGAAAGTGTAACTTGGTGGACAGACGCCAAGCTATTTAATCAACATACAAGCATTGTAATCTAAAATTATTACTGTAACATAACGTTCAGTGGCCAATTAATGTAACACAGCAAGATACCACACCACAACACAGGGTTTCTTTCTCTATACATGTAAGATTAAAGGGGTTAATTTGTGAATTCTAAATTAGTCAGGTAAGTATTGTCTTAAAAGCTATAATTTAACAACCTTTTTGTTGGAAATGGTCATGCTAGTGCACATAAAATGAAAAATTATACTTTCTGATTTTCTCTATATTACCTGCAAATTCAGATTTGAATGCGAGTCTACTGCAACTTGGTCCTCCTAGTCACATACATACAAAATGTTCTTCAAACACTATACTTGAAAAAAATTCAGTAATTTTCCAACTGAGGTGGTTATTTTATGGTTAACTTTGTGTACAGCACTTGTTTTTGAAGGCCGACAAGCATGACTTGTCAAAGGCCTTATGTTATGTGGTGCTGACATGTAATTGTCAACAGGCAAGGTGCTGATGGGTATGATTACCACAAGCTATACGGTGCTCCGCCCTTGGCAGAACAAACCATTAGAACAACATCACTGAAAAGGGGATTTATTGACCAGGACCTCTGGAGACAGGGTCATTCAAAATCAGGTACCCAACGGTTATTCGTGAAATAGAGGAAAGTGTGCTCCTCACGAAAGATGAGTTTATCTTATGATGTGATGCTCATTTTTCATGAGTATAATATCTCTTCATGTTTAGTAAAACATAGCACGTTTGTTTTGTTGTCTCTTGTTCACTCATTGAAGAGTGCAGTGTGTGGTACATCTTTCTCAGTTCTGTGGAAAGATGGTACCACATAAGTTGACATGTAAAATTACTCTTTGAAACCTTTGCAAACATATTTGCAAAGAAGGATTTTGGTGGAATTCAAACCCATGACCTTTCACAAACTAGTCGGACAGTTTTGCAAGCTGATTTGTGGCAGTTAAGAAGTTTGTTTGGTTGGTAGAAGTTTCCTCTCCCTTCCCCCTGTTTGTTGTGCTAATATAACTTGACTCCTGTAGGTAATGCCCCTTGGGCAAGACCACAGCTTCCTCGACGCGGTGGCTGCTCAGCAGGTTTCTCTTCCCTTGCTGGTGATGGGCAGAGTAGTGGGTCATCGTTCCCTGACTCCATGGATCCCTCCCTTGTTATATTCGACAAAGATGGAACTCTGATTGATGTCAATACTGTGTGGATTCCATGGATGGAAAGCCATGTACATGAGCTTGAAGAAGCCACTGGCCTTGCTCTTGCTGACAAAATGTATGAAGAAGTGGGCTTCTGTCCCAAGAAACGTGTCTATTCTGATGGAGGACTGCTAGCTCATGCAACTGTTGCTGAAATCAGACAAGCATTTGTCTCTGTTCTAGTTAAGAGTGGAGTGGACCAAGTGAGAGCACAGAAGCTGGTAGACAACTGCTGTAAAGACTTTGATAGTGGCGGGCATGACACTTTGGAGCCTCTGGGCGACCTTCCGGCAATCTTCGAAAGTTTAAGGGCAAAGGGTGTTAAGACAGCTGTCTGCACTACAGACAGCCGTGAAGGCACACTGTCAGCTCTTGACAGGTTAGGCCTGATGAGCATGGTTGATAAAATTGTCTGTGGGGATGACCAAGATACTAAGCCAAAACCAGACCCTGAAACTGCACTTGGCATTTGCAAAGACTTGGATGTTTGCCCAAGTCAAACTGTTATAATTGGCGACACTGTTGCAGACACCACAATGGGTCGCTCTGCGGGACTGGGTCTCACCATCGGTGTTCTCAGTGGGGCGGGCAACCAAAAATTTTTGGAAAAGGAAGCTGATGTTGTTTTAAACAATGTTGATGAGCTTCTCAACACATTGTTTCCAACAGATTCTTCGTCTTCATCATCATGAGGGAAATGTACTGTCAAAGTGGAAAAGCTTCTGTTTCATGGGCTATATAAAGGAAAATATAGTAATGTAATTTGATTACTTATATGCTGGTTTCAGTAAGTGACATGTCAAGTCTGGGTTGATTTTGATTATACTAAATTGATCTCTACTATTTCATTAAAATTTGTTCCCCTGGGGGGAAACATTTTACAGGAGATTTCATCAAGTTCTCAAATAGGAGGGCCCCATGGGAGAATAAGCAGAAAGAAAAGAATATTATTTTGAAGACATTGTCTTTATACATAATTTGAAAGCAAGTGGGTACTGACTTAGTAATGGTACCCAGGTCCAACCTCCTAATGAGAACCCTGTAATCACTGGGTAAGATTGATTTCAGTAAGTGGAAATAATTTACATAATATTAATTGTAATATAATTATTTTTATTATTATGATTATTATGAGAGTAACTTAATTAAGAGAAATATATTTTCAAGAAGCTAAATTTGAGGTAGACTGTTTTCAGAACAGTTGTGTATGTAGGTTGTTTTAACTTAAAGCAGTTATGCTATGACAATGGTTAGAAACTAATAGAACTTGATACATTGTGGGTTTCCTTTCATTGCCCATCAGAAAGTCACATTTAGGTTATTCATTCTTATTTATTTCCATAACTTAACTTTGTCATGATCCCATAGTAAACCTATGGTGTATACTGTTCTCTAGAAGAGTAAGAGAACTGTGTTTGTAAATAGACATAATTCTGTGGTAATTTATCTTTTATATTGAGTTAGTAAGTGGAGCCTTTCAACTTGAGTGGCTTGAGATTACCGGTACATGTACATCTCTAATGATATGAGTGCGAATGTGTGTTTCTATTTTTTTTTTTTATCGTTTTTGTATATCAAAGCCACAAAAAAGTTCAGTAGCTGTATTTGGTTGTCATTTTCTCGTAATCATTTTGGAGCACTGCAGCTCCCTTTAAACATTCATTGTTGTTTCATCAGAGTGTGTGATCATGCATGACATTCCTAGTTGTAGAATAGCTGAGTGCTTACTTACAACACTGTGTAAAGAATAAACTTGACACTTCAACTGGAAGTTAAACTTATGCAACCATACTGCAGATTTATACATACATCAAAGCCTCCAAAAAAATTTGTCAGTAGCCAAACATGAAGAATGGCAAATGTAGTGTAGACCAAAGTCGTGCATTATACTGTTGTAAACTCTACCTATTTAGATACTTGAGAAACAGGAGGCAATAATGAGCAGTGTGTGATTGTTTTCTACATTTCTCAAGGTTTCAAAGACCAAGTGTTTTATCAGTGTCATCCATTGTTTTGGCTTTATATGCTTTCACATATGCAAAATATAACAGTGAGTATTTTTTCACTTGGAAACATGGCTTTTTACCCAGTTGGGCCACAATTAATCCAATTACGGTCCTGCAAAAACAAATAAAAAAAGCCATGTAATAAACAACTTATTGACCTGGAACATGAGGTCTTTACAAGAAAATAGTGACATTTAGCACCAAGGTTTTCAGTGGAAACGGCAAACTGCTAGTAGTCACGGGACAGCACTACGGTCACGTTTGGATTTCTCAACCTGGGTCTTTAACATCGAGAAGTAGGTTTTTAAGTGATTTACCTGAAAACCTTGGTGCTAAATGTCTCTATTATCAAATCTTTGCCTTGTCGAGCACTTGGTCAATACAGCATATTTTCCTGTTAAGACCCCATTCTCAGTTAATTAAGTAGTTCTTAGCATTTTGATAAAAAGGGGTTGAAAATGGTGTGACCCTTGTCACAGTTAACAATCTTTCTGATGAAAAAAAGACAGTCTAAGCTGTTGATATATCCATCCCAACTTCAACTTTCCTGCTCTATTATGAACTCTATCAGTTGTAACTGCCGTCCGTTTTTTCACAAAAATCTGCTGCATGCTGATGTTTCTAAAATGATTCAATTTAAAGAAAATATATGATCTCCCCACAACATCGTCACCCTGTCCTCTCCCTTGAACAACCCAGTGAACAAATTCCTCCATTTGGCTTGAAAGGTTGCATTAGACATCTATTCCAAGAAGCAAACAGTTTTCTGGGAGCAAATCTTTGGGTAATTGTGGGCTTTGAGGAAATGGTGTCTAAGAACAGCAAACTACTTTTATTTTAAAGTCAAATGGAGGCTTTTGTTTTTATTATTCTTTGGGAGATCTGAAAATAAATTGCTGAATATCACTTGGATATTGTCAAGTTTGAGCTGGGGCATAGTCAGTGAACATGTTTAGAGCAATGATGTGAGCAAATATTTATGGATTATTACTGGGAACATCCTGAGCTGCACTTTTAAAAGTGGGTATTTGACTCTCGTAGACAGGAAAATTCTGTGTACACCATGAGCCAACAGTGCATGGTAGTAGACCTCTTCAATCTCTTTCCACTACCTTTCTTCTTTTCAAAGTGTGTTGAGTAGCTTGGCAGGGCAAGTGGGTCATCGGCTTGTCTGTTACATCTGCCAAAATTAAATAGCTGATCCACTTGTACAAAACGGATGGACATTAATATATCTTTGGTTAAAATGTGTACTGTAATATATTTATTAATTAAACTATCAAAAGATTCTAATATACATTATTTTGCATTAATGAATTATTTAAATGGTTTTTGCCACCTGTTAAATGAGATTCCACTCCTATCTAGCAGTAGCTGGTAAGGGACTGACCATTACTTTTTGTAGGGGTGGGGGGCTGGACAAGTTTTGTGCATGAATTATTTTGGTGGGCAATACCTTGTGCAAGGAATTTTATAAAAGTCGAACACGGGCGGGACCTGGTTAGTAGAAAGCAATTGGTCCAATTTTTCCCAGTGGTTTTACTCTCACGACTTTCTTTCTGCAGTTTTGCTGTACAGGAATATATTTTGGAAATTGCCCACCCCCTGCCCCCCCCCCCCTCCCCCCTTCAAAACCAAATAATGGTCTATCCCTAAAAATAATTTATAAAAGTGCTTTAGCTATTTATGTGTACATAGAATTGCATTGAAATTTCAAAGAAAATAAATTTTACCAAAATAAGTATGCCCTTGTTTGATCTTCACTCTTAAGTGTTGCATCTGAAGCGTATTAAACAGGCTCTTTGCATTTTCCTTTTTTCTTTCCCAGTCTGCAGGCTACCTTCGACTCCTAGAGAATTTTATCCGCTGTTCAGCTTCATATAAAGCTCCTATTAATATAGATGACTGGACTGAAAACCGGTTCTATACTTAACACCAAATCAGCCATATGCACTTTGATTTCACAACTCCTAAAGGCCTTTAGATCATTCCAAGAAAAAGAAAAAGAAAGACGAGAGTGGATGGGAAGAGAAGACTGACCATTTTAAGTTTTATATCATCTATTTTAGCTTGAGATAAAACGCTTGCAGTCGAGGAATAAGTATTAAACTAAGTGTTAAACTGAAGTGCTACCGTGGTCCGCAGTCCCGCAGTCGATGAATAAGTATTAATCTAAGTGTTAAACTGAAGTGCTACCGCGGTCCGCAGTCCCGTAGTCGATGAATAAGTATTAATCTAAGTGTTAAACTGAAGTGCTACCGCGGTCCGCAGTCCCGTAGTGGTGGACATAGAAATTATATAGGTATTATTAATGACTGCTACCGCGGTCCGCAGTCCCGCAGTGGATGAAAGAACGAGGTATATTCGTGGTTTTTATATACAGTTTATTATGTAAATTATGTCGACTGCGGGACTGCGGTAGCAGCATTTAAAATTCCAAAAAGTGGGCCGGGTATTCTGCAATCTAGCCCAGAGCACCCTTCCTTTATTAAACACTGTTTTCTCACATCCAGATATATATTTATTTTTTGGCTGGCTTTTACGTGAAAAGTAATTGCACGATTTAAAAGCTCCCCGAAACTCCAGGTACTAAGGTGTGTGTGGAAGAGCCTCGTAACTATAAACCAAGGATTCGTCCCACTCCGGGTCCCAACCTCATGAAAAAAATTTCTCCTGGTTTCCATTACCTGAGAAACGCGGCCTCCATTGGTCATTAGAGTTCCTGCCCCCTTTTGCTCCCAGGTATGCGCCCCCTTCCACCCCTTAGTCACGCAATATTTTCCCTGGTCTTCCCAAAATGCTTTTCAATCAGTTTTTCACGGTTTGTGGTCCTCACATGATGTCCTCGAAGTTGTATTCATCACGGAACTAGAAAAAAGCCATGTCATTCGCTTGTAGTAGTTAATCCTAGCAGTGCAGGTAGGGAATTGTCTTTTTTGGACCTCGACAATTCTTGTCTCGTGTTTTAGCTCAATGTTTTAAGCCTGAAGCAGTTGTGAGCCTATCCATTTTGTCTTGCGTAACTTTCAAATTGCAAATTAAGCTCGAGTCTTACCTTTTTACTTTCGTTTTTACTTTTAAGTTTCAATATTGTTGGTCAAACTCTGATGATCTTTGAATTGAGAAAGACAACCCGTTGTATAACAGGAATACAAATTCAAACGTTCTTGTTTCTGTGATCTCGGCTTAAATCAGTTAAATGTGATATTTGTCTTTGAGCATAGACCTTCACAAGTTTTGGTGTTATGCGCCGGTTAGATTGACATGGTTTCCACACAAAGAATGCTATTTTCGTGATCTATCCATGTGAGGCATACTTCAGCTTATCAGTTTTTTTGGAGATATTTCTGTCGCAAGTTTAATAAAGAAGAGGTTCACCAATATGTAAAGATTTATAATTTAGCTGAGCATTTTTACCAAATTTCCGTTCACATGATGAAAAATATTAGTCTGAATTGCTGTAATCGTAAGCTCTGCTTGGTATTTAATTTATACTCGACCGAAAGTTTGATACCAATAATTTCTGTGGAAACCATCACAGCACGCAAGCCTGGGAGATCTTTGCTGTTGACAATAATTCTGAAGGCAAATAAGCTTCTATATATTTTATTTAGTTGTTATATGCTTAAATTTGTTATTCCTTTTTTGCACTGATGAATTTCAAATTGTAACAAAGGCACTTGGTTGACAAAATTTGTTTGGCTCTGCTAAAAATAAAAATGAGGTAAACTTTTTTCTCGACCAAATTTTTGTATGCTAAACATGTCCTTAAAAATCAGCAAATTATTTGCTAACCAAAACTTGTTGGCCACACATGAAGATTGGTTCATGTTTTGTGTGAAGAGTGTCGGCTGACACTATATCGACTGATATATCAACCGACACTTGGCAGATGCAAGGCCGCTATATCAGCCGACAGTCAATGGAGTGATTGTTGGGTATTGTTTGAGTATTGGCTGATACATTGGCCAATTATGTGTGTCATTGAGTGTTGGTCTAGTAATGGCTGGCAGAGTTCACCGGATCACCGAGTCAACTCCTAGTCCGAGTCAAATCCGAGTCCGAGTCAACCGACCGAGTCAGTGTTTTTTTTTAAATAGTGGGAAAATGTCGCTTTTCGACTCTGCCATTTAGATTTGAAAAGTTTGAATCATAATGTTCTTGTTTTTGCTAAAAGTCGGCGAAGCTACATCATGGTTCAACAAGCTACCACTCTCATCCAGAAAGACGGAAAGTATTGCTTGGAATTATCCATTGGGTAATTAGTAATTAAGAATCGAGTAACAAAAGTCTTTACTTAATTTACAGACTCTTTACATGACTGCATGATCGCACTCGACTTTTGAAAGCGAACAACGTTGTATGTCACATCTCTTAATCGTGATATTTTCTAAGAGCTTGGTAGCCAGGCTGTAACAACAACGGCACTTGAGCCCCTTTAACAGGAAACGTTCAAATTAAGACCTCGTCTATAGGAACGTTTCGCATTCCTTATCCCAGTCTTGAATCATTTTATCTTGAATCTTTTGAATCTTTTTTTGAATCTTGAATCTACAAGGAATGTGTAGATTATCTCAGCAAAAAATGGATTGGATTAGATGTGGGATACAAATATCTTGTTAGACGTTTTGTTGTGTAGTATCGCTGAGTATTTTTACGAGTTGTGCCGTATTTTGGCGCAAGTCAAAATACAAACAATGAGTAAACATTCTCAACGATACTACACAACAAAACGTCTAATAAGATATTTATTATCCAACACGCCAAAGTTTTATGTCTGTGCGGGCGAATTTCGCGGATATTTATTTACGGGAAGTGCGTGACAGAAGTATGCGAAGCGGGACGGAATTGGCACGGGAAATCCAGCTAACTGATTGGTCAACAGCAAACAAACCTGCCTAACCGGTCTTCTAGAGTACATTTTGACCGACGAAGACCTCGTGGTCTGAATGAAGAAAAGGTATACCACTGACCCGTGACTCGGCCTGACTCGGACTAGAACATGACTCGGGCTCGGACTTGACTCGGACTTGACTCGGAGAATGGATTCACTCATGGCTGGCATATTAACCAATACTTGACATATACTCTATTGGCATTCGACCGATACTCAACCAACACTCAACTTCGTACCAAATCATGTGTTCCTCCATTCCATTTTAGACATTGGAAGTTGTTAATACAGCAGTAATGCCCACTTCAGGAATCGGCAATCTTCATTTCCTTCCAGTTGTTCTTGGCTGTTTTGCCGTGATTGCCTTCATCACTGCGTAAGTATTGGGTAACCCTCAAGATTGCACTTCTGTAATTTTAAACATACCATCAGAACAGCTCCAGGTGTTCTAGGTGAATGTTCAGAATTGGGAATCACTGAAGGTTGATCATAAACTTAAAAAAGTCACTACCAACTGGAAGGTTTTCCTGTCACTGTTTTCCTGTCGATCTTTCAGTCCTAGGTGGCATGGTCGTTTTCCTTTTGTGGATTCTGTGGTGTCTTGCCAAATGGATTAAGAAACACAAGGTGCAGCACATAGTCTGTGGTGGCATCAACAGGCTTTCGTTACAAACCTAAGAAATATATTTTAATGTCCTACAGAGGATAATTTTGTCACTTAATTTTAAAAAACAAAAATTTTGTCTGTGTGTTGTAAATATACTGTTTGGACCCCTGATACTACTATTAATAAATTAACTGTTTTTATTTAATCTCTATCAGCTATGCCATTGCTGTTCACAATAAAGATGTGGATGCTCTTTGGCCATATATCAGGTACATAGTAGACTGATTTCTTTAACGTGGAAAACAATGTCCAAAAATTAGGGCCAAATAAAGCCATAATTTTTTGAAAACTAAGCAAAGAAAACAATGGAATTTGTGTCTAATAGTATCTAATGTAGTATCCATTTAAAGGCAACTAACACTAAATAATAGAGTAGTTTTCAATTACTTTCCAATTAGACTTACACAGCCAATCTCAAACCATAGTAAAACCAAAACCAAAACTAAACTTATATCCTGATTACTTGCGACACTCAATTGAGACCTGGCTTTATGCAGTACAAAGGTGAGTGAAAGTATTACACTTTGGACAGAAAGGGATCTTGATTTAAACTCAACGTTACTTGCATTCACTGGTGCAAAGAAAACCAATTTTTTGGACTTGTCCATTGGGCAAGCTGTTACTACTAACAATGTACTAGCCTGCAAGTCATTCTCACTGGTCCCCCAAAATTTCATCTCTTGTCAGTACTTCTGTAACTTGCAATTTAAGGGCAGATTGAAACGTTAAGCCCGACTGCAAAATCCACTAGCCCCCAGCTGGGCTATCAGGCATGACTTTAATTTCTTTGCATACTGGCGTCATTCATTTAGCATGACTTGTACATGAAATTTAAACTGGTGTTTTTTTTTTTCATGTGGCCCTGCAAAATGTTTGGTACCATTCGTTGATATCACCATTACTCAATTGTGCTTCACACTTTGATATCAGGCCCATAAAATAGACTTGTCGTAAACTTTGTTTTCCAGTGATGCCGGAGCTGAACCACCGCAGAGTTGCATATTTGGACAGTTTCTCAATATGGCAGCTGCCATTGGTATGTTGCATTCAGCCCTGTAAAAATGAAATGCTCCTGCAATTCTGCTGACAATAGTAACATGTTTGTGGTCTTATTGTCAGAGTAGGTCATACCAAATCTCCTTTACTACCTACTATGATTGTTTTCCTGCCAGCTTCTACAAAATGTTTTGACAAGGCTGAGCACTATTTGTAGAACTCTGCAAAAAAATTTAGTCTCTAGTAAGCATTGTCCAAACTTTGCTTGTGAATTCGCCTTCAACCAGTTATCTAAATAGCTGGTCCTAGTTGTTCATAGGGTATGCATAATAACTGGATAGCACAGTTTGTTTTGAAATCCATTTCCAATGAATTATAATTTATCTTATGGATAGTGTATATACATGTATTTACCCCAATAAGTGTGTCTGGTTTAAACTGTAGATACCTAGATCCCTATATCAAATTAAAGCTTATAAAGCTGGTTATCAAACTATGCCAAGAATTTTGAAATGAAATGAATCCTCAAATTTTTTTCGACCTTTGAATGCGAGTGTCCGAATCACCTTTTGAAAGCTACAAGTCAAAGCAAATTTTGTTTTTTGCTAATCTAATTTGTCCCTCAGCTTCCGGACCCAAAGCACCATTTAAAAACCATGTCTGCGATTTGCCATATTCAACTTCAGTGAGAAGTTACAGAACACTTTCGAAATAGGATTAAAAAATATGGAGTGATTGTAGAAAAATTGCTCTTGGAGAAAAAATAAAATATGTCAAACTAGCTTACTGTCCAAATTTGAGGGCAAACAAACAAATTCCCTTTGACTTGTAGCTTTCAAAAGGGACTCAAAAGATGATTTGGTTGTTCACATTTAGAGGTTATGAAAAATTCAGCAATTCATTTTATTTCAAAATTCTTGATATAGTTTGGTAGCAAGCTCTATAAGCTTTAATTTGATATTAATAGGGGTTTAGGTATCTACAGTATAAGCCAGATGTGCTAGTACATCGCTTGGACACGAGACACCTCTAAAGGTAAATGGTAACCTTGTATATTTTTAGCATCCTATGCATTTCATTTTGTTGGCACTCAATGCAGATTCATTTCATTCTGAATGTGGGATTGAATTTGGACAAATTACATGTAGACAAAAAGAAAGAGTATGATAGTGGCTGTAGTGGTAGTGGTAGTGGGAAGGACCTTTGATTCTATAGGATCACATCAAGCTAGGGAGATTGGGGATTAGCAGTAATCTCATGTGCTTCATGCTACAGGAACTTAAGAAGTACAGAGGGATCCCAATGAACCCTCAATTTTTCAAACCTGGCTAGTCAAAACAATTTTTTACTCCTTGGCAAGAAGATTTGGGAAATATACCTTTGATTTTTCAAGCCTTCCAATTATTCAAACCACTTTGATTCTTTTTCGCTTGGTGGCTTGCAAATAATTATTATTAAGCCCAGCACTTTACTGAAGATCCGTCTTTAGCAATAAATTATTGAGCTTTCAGTTGTGAATAATCAAATAATAGATTCTTTGATTACTTTACAGCCTTTATTGCAATGTATATCCACTACAAACATGTAAGAGAATTTAATGTCACAGACATGCCGATAATATTAAAACTGAACTACTGGTCTTTGTGGATCGGTGCATTCACATGCCTTGGTCTTTCCATCGTGGCTAATTTTCAAGTAAGTTGTTTGAAGTATTGTTTATGTTCTCATTCATATACCCCATTCACACCAAAGTTTAAACATGTTTAAAAGCTGTTTAGTTAAACATGGTTTAAAATTGTTTTCTTTCTACAAGCTGCTTGCTGATGTTTTTTACTTCAAATTCAGCACAAATTAAAAAACATGTTTAAGTTCATCTAAATCCTGCGTAAAAGACTGAGTTGCAGTTTTTCTTTAATAGTTTTCATTTTCCTAAACCTGGTTTAATTAAACATGTTTAGGTGGTGTGAATGGGATATTAGAGATAACTCTTACTTCCTGTGGTTTACTGTATATTGTGCTGTACAAGGCAGTTTTAATTTTAAGTCTTTGGATAAAATCACAGTATGTGGCTACTCAAATGAAAGCTATTGAGCAGTACGTTCATGTGGTACTAATTCCAATTCGATCTTGAAACAGTGGATGAAGAGCCACATCGTGGATATGCCACTGCAAATTCCCATTATTATTATTATCATTATTATTATTATTATTAATTGTGCTGAACAAGGGGGTGCTATTTTTTCAGTCTGGCGATGTTGTTTGTTACGCTGTACACAATGCTGTTCTATTCTATTCTATTCTTTGGGAGGTGACCATATTGCCAAAAATTGTGGTAGTTCAAAATAGCCAATAGTAATTGACTGAAAGGCGAATCCAAGGGAGATGGTTTTGAGTTCATAATAATTATGGAGAATTCTAAATTACTGAGCTCATATTAGCAAGGTTCAACTCTTACTAACTGTATATATCTCATGGTTACTTGAATGACTTGATTTTTTTCTCCAGGTTGTGAATTCTCTTGTGACACACATGATTGGGGCCATTATGGTGTTTGGTTTAGGCATGGTGTACTGTTGGATTCAGGCCGTCATTTCCCATAAAATGAGACATCAAGCTATGAGCTCAGCCCTTAGTTCTTGCACAAGATTTATTCTCTCAGGACTTATCACCGTGTTTTTTATTATAAGTATCCTTTGTTTGAGGTTAAGATTAGCTGTAGGGGTTTTAAGAAGGCCTTTTGTGAGTTACTTTGTGCCTCTGTTTCAAAACATTTCCTGTGCAAAATCCTTTATAATTACATGAAAATGAGTCTGATTTACATGAAAACGAACGTGTAGGCGAAACACATTTTCGTACAAATGATTTTGCATGAAGACTCGTTTTTACACAGAGGTAGAAGGAAACTCAGAAATGACTTATATATGCAAGTATATTGGATTTGCAATGTTTGAGCAAGAGAGGATATTTATTTAATTACCTCTGTTTTTTTGTTTTATTTGGTTATGTATAAATGTTCTTTTTTCATTGTGCTAGTACTAATTCTGCAAGTTTAGTACATTTTTGTTATTTTCCTTTATGCTGGATTAATTTCAAAATAGCCCTAGCAGCTGGGAATGCAAGTGTGGTGGAATATAATAAACATAATCAAGACAACAAACCTCGTTACGACCACAAGTGGGAAAGTACAGATGCCGTAAGTAGTAGTTTTATACTTAGACTTTTCACTCGCTTGTACAGTCTTCTTCCAGCACCAATTGACGTGCTGCACATATAAAGCCTGTTATTATATTTACATGTCGTTCATTTATGTGATATCTAACTAAAGGTACCGGCTGATTAATTGCTTTTAAGTTCTTGTACAATATCACTTGATGACATTCAAATTGTGAATTGTACGACTTGTGGATCTTGAGATTCAAGGTTTCAAAGTACCTCAGACCTTAAGATCTAAAGTGATGCAACAGCTTGCTCTGTATTGTGCATGAAATTTTTTGCATTTATTGAGAACTTAGGTGGATTGAACCAGCATTTAATTGAACTTAGCGTTTATTAGTGGCCTACTGCTATCATTTTTTTTCACTACTTTAGTGTTTGGGTTTTGTTCTCGAGCACTGGTCTCAGTTTCACTGGTTTCTCATGGGAGGGGTCTCATGTGTGTTCTCCCCAAACACGAGCCTGCTCAGAGGCTGTGGTTCCAGTTGATGAGTGAGGGAGTTTACGAATGATGTTTACGGAATTTCGTTCCTATATACAAATAAAACAAATCTTGTTCTCAGGGGGGTGAACTTTTAAGAATTCAGGACGTTTAGCTTTTAATTCACTGCCAAGCGAAATCAAAGAGGCAAGTTCTCTAGCAATTTTTAAACGCCTTCTTAAAGGACATTTTATCTGATTTTTTTTCTTTTTTTTTTCCCTCCTGTAATTTTAGCAAATTTTACTTAACCTTGTAATTTTATTGTAAATGTGTATATGTAAGTCTTATTGAACCCAGGGCCCCTAAGGATACCAGCCTTGCAGCTGATTGGGCTACCCTGGTAAAATAAAGTTGTCTGTCTGTCTGTCTGTCTGTCTGATGTGCATGAGGGGGGTTTATTCACTCATGTGTCTGTAGCGGTTTGCCATTTGCACCCCCAGCCAAAACATGAGGGCCAGCTTGCAGGTAGAAAAATATGATGTAGACAGAAACTTGCACCCATAATTCGTCAGGAAACCTCTACCTTCATGAAGTCTTCAGATCTAGATGCAACCCCCCACCCCATCCCACCCCTCGCAGTACTGCCAGTTGTTGTTGCTTTAATTAAATTCAGTGTTCTCAGAATAAGTATGGGCTAAACAATATTCTTTGTGAATTTTATTCACACAGGGATACAATGCCCATCTGGCGAGTACCTTCAGCGAGTGGCTGATGGGCATATGCTTCCTTGTGTACTTTCTGACGTTCTTCAGGGAGTTTCAAAAAATAACTGTACATGTTAAGATTCTTCCAAAGGATGCAGAGATTTTTTCTTCAGGACACCATGATGAAGCTAGAATAGTGGCATAGAAATTCCTTGTCGTGCAAAATGGAATCTCAGTCATTGTGTCTTAGTATATTTTGTTGTCATAACTTAGCTAGCAAAACATATTGAGTTATTTAACAAAATAGGAAACATGTAAATTTACACATTAAAAGTGGAGGTTTGGGAGGATAAAAGAAAATGAGGAAATATTATTTCCTCTGGAAAATACTTTGTGGAAAGGAAAGGAAAGGAAAATTTCTTGTTTATTTTAGTTACAGTTTTATCAGTATACCATACTTTCTTTCAGGGTTTTTTCCAAAACATTTTCTTTTACAGGACATAAATAAATATAGTATAGGTTTTAGAGTAGTGTGATGTCCTTAAACATTTAATTATTCCTGTAAGTCCTTGAAAAGCCTTTGATTTTTTTTGTCCAAGAAAGGGTTGGAAATCCTTTCTAAGTGGATGTGATGGGTAACTAGTTGTACTAGTCACATTAAATTAGAAAGACCGTGAAAGTGATAAAAAGAAAATAATAGATCTTCAACTCTAGCCTGATATTAATCAGGGCCCCAGAGGTTTTTGTCCCTGTGCAAGGGTACTAGCCTAAAAAATACGGGCCCTGAGGGTAGGGGTACATATGCAGGGGTCCAAGACTTATTGCACTGCCTCACGCCCTTATGAATAAGAGTCAGTATTTTTGTGCGAACTCAATAAAAGAAACGTCACGGGCCTTGAGCTCAAGAGATCTGAGCCCACTGGGACTGAACTCAACTGGCACCGAAGTGGGACCGAAGTAGGACCGACTGGAACCGACTGCTGACCATATTTAAGTTCCTTGAGTTTGCTAGTGTTGTAGTAGATGTTAAGCAAATAAATTACGGAAAAGTGAAACTAATATTATTGTGTTTGGTGGCGTTAATATAACAATAGAGTTTATGTTCGCGGGCATAAATATGTTTTGGGCCCGACTTAGACTCATTTTAGCCCGAGCCGCTAGGCGAGGGCTAAAATGAGTCTGAGAAGGGCCCAAAACATATTTATGCCCAAGTACTATTATTATCGTTTTGGAGGGCATTGAGAAAATAAAAACTGAAAAAAATGACAACAAAACAGCCTGAACAATCACGCGGGCTAAAATACATTTTAGCCCGCCAAAATCTCCATTTTAGCCCGCAAAATGCGCCACAATGCCCGACAAAGTGATAATTATAGTTGTTTTTGGTACCACCAAAACTTTCGCTTTTTACTCTAACTTGGTTTCTCTGGAGACCCTGTCAGGGTGTTACTTGATTTTCACCAGTTTTTAAAGTAAATTACACAAGTTATATTCAGCAATGATTGAAATTCCTGATCGTTAGAGTTGTAAAAACTCTCCCTCAAGGGGAAAATCCGATCTGGTTGCCTCCCGTCCGGGGTGGGATACTGCGGCCCTGATACTCTTGCCGTGTTATTTCAGAGCACGGGGGTTTGAACTCGCAGTATACATGACATGGGGGTGGGGGGGGGGGGGATTTCGGAGGAGCTTCATATTGTCAACCCCAAAATACATGAGCCTGGATTTTTACACCCAAAAAATACCTGACATCAAAACTTCCTACCCCCCAAAATACAATACTAAAATACCTCGATACTGATTTATTCAATCAAACAGACTCTCCTAATGCATGATTTTGCATCAATAAGCTAATGAAATTTGTATGTCCGTTAATGTCTGTGTTCCACATCTACACACAGGTCCTCATTTTGACGCTATATCGGCAAACTTCTTTCATCCTCTTTGTGGTTAAATGATACATATTTGCATGAATAATTTTCTGATCCACTGATCGCAACAAAAATTTTGCTCGGAGATGTGCAAACCCCCCAAAATACGCGTATTTTTTAAGACCTAAATAAATACGTGATAGATCTCTTGACCCCCCACCCCACCCACCGCGGGCGTAAATATACGTCGAACCACCCCGTCATGTGTACTGCGAGTATCCCCCCTTCCCCCTGGGTTTCAGAAATGACTTCATGTGTTCTGTACGTTAACAAGGATGCGACCAAAACATTAATCGATATCCTCATGATGTTTACAAGTCATCAATGAGAATTACTCATCACCTGAAGTAAAGCAACGAATAACAGACTTTCCTAAACATTCCTAATTGGAATTTTTATTCTGAGGTAGCACTGTTTGCGTGGGTCCTACTCTAAGACGTCAACTGATGTGTCTTAATACATTATTCTTGCAATGAAAAGGTGTTTAATATTTTACATCTTGCACATTTCAAGATGTTTTCCACCAGCACATGTTGGTATTTTTAACGCGACAGTTGTGACTTTTGACGGGGTCAACCTCGAGAACTTTGTTTTCGCCCAGGTCCGCCGGCCCAGAATGTTCACCGCGATGGTTTGCATGTTTTTAAGTGAATTCCTTGTCTTGGGTCGCCCTATTTTCGCAGACATCCATCAAACAGAACCTTCTATGATTTGTTATTAAACTTTTCTTAGCAAACACTTGAGATGCTTGAGTTGTTTTTGTCGGCTTTTCCGACCTTCAAAGGCCGTCAAAACTGACATTGGCCGTATTTGGCAGTCTGTTCAATTAAATTTCCTTATTTGTCCAAGAATTCTAAGCGCGTTTGAGATGCAATCAAAACAGACTTGCAGAACCTTTTGAAAACCCTAATGTTGCGCGAGGAAGGGCTCGATTGAAGATTATATAATAAAATAAAGGGGCCATGAAAGAGCGTATTGATTCAATAGACGTCCAGTAGATAGCAGGAATATTGCGTGTTGAATTTCGCGCATTTTTGAGAGACAGACCAAATTATTGATTGGCAGCTCAGTGTATTAAGTGACTCAGTTTGCTACCTCGGGCATTTTCTGATTTCTACGATTACTTTAATTTAATTATCAACATGTAGGGAGAATTTGTTGTAAACAATCAAACATTTCTACAATGAAGTTGACCAATAATTCACTTCTCCGATCTGCATAGTTAACTGACCTTATCGAGCGAGACAAATAATAAATCTGCTCCAAACATTGCTCGGTGTGCATATGTGTGGGTCAACTTACGTAGTGCACTTCTTGTGAGTTTTGAGGACAAATTTGGAGACTCTTGAGTTTGCCTTACACAATCAAAGGTAAGCCATATACCATGAGCATTTTAACGTTTCTTCGTACATATGGTTTGCCGCATAGCGAAAACTACTCTCATTTCCGAGGAAAAATGAAGAATTTTGTAGATTGTGTGAATCGAATGTTTCTCGCTGGGGTGACACCCTAACCCTGTTGTCATCTCAATTCATCTTGTTATTTCTAAAGAGTGTTTCAGTCTTCTGTGGTTGTTTCAAACAAAAATCTTTCAATAATAAAACGTTAAAGAACCGTTGACGAGAGGTACTTTTTCTCACAGGCGTAGACAATTTTCGTGCAAATTCACACAACTAAGAAAGTCTAGCTGCATCTGTTAAGAAAGACAAACATTTATGTTTCTATTAACGTTTGGGTAATGTTAAAAATTGGAGTGAATGACTGTAAAGTCTGTAAAAAGTTCGGGATAGCCGTCCAATCGAACAGAAAATTCGGTTCGGTGTAACATCTGTAGCCAACTCTCCCGGATTATCCGGGAGTCTCCCGTACACAGACCGAATCTCCCGCTCTCCCATCTGTAACATCTGTAGCCAACTCTCCCGGATTATCCGGAAGTCTCCCGTACACAGACCGAATCTCCCGCTCTCCCGTACGGGTCACCAAATCTCCCGGACAATACGAATAAAAACGCACAAAATACATTTTTCAGCCATATTTTGGCCGATTTTTGGCATTTTGGAGGGACAATTTTGAATATTTGACGCATTTTTGTGATTTAATTGGCTGATCTCTACTTTGAACAACTGTTTTTAGGGTCAAAAAACGGTAAAATTGGCGATCTCCCGGATTTTGATTTATTTACTCTGGCCGGCCGCCCGACTCAACCTATGAGGTCTACAACACTGCAACAATTGTCAAAACCTGTTGTGTATTCCGAAGGGACTATAAAAATCTTCAGAAATAACGATGATTCCAGAAAATGTTCTCGAAATTCAGTATAACAGACCTTATCACGGTTTTGGAAGCCAAAAAAGAGTCAGAAATTACAGTGTCTGTAAAGTTATACACTACTTATTACAAGTTCGCGCCCAATTTAAAACGCGGCTGGGCGCTTTCTAGCACAGAACATCCCTCAAATTCGCTCAATGAAATCCTTTGTCTAGTATCTTAACTTTGCTATTCATAAATAATTCAGAATTCCATTTTAAAGCGAAATTATTTGCCATCGGATTTCTATACAAACACTGTAATTTCTGGCGCGTGTTGCCCGTCCGTCAATAATATGGTTTCCAAAACTGTGATGAGGTTTACGTCATTCATGCCACGCCACGATTAATCGATCCCTGTGATCTATGAAAAAGTCGAACGGCCTAACAGCTCGACGTAAAATGTTCTCGTGTTAGAAATTGTTCTTTACCAGTTCAATCGAACTTCTGTCTCTAACAGGAAGTCGAAATGCCCTTCGTGGCAAAGCCACCGAACAGATGCAAGAGGTGTGTAGGCGCAGTTTATGATGCCGAAATGCAGAAGGACTCGTCCGGTGGTTTTTGGCATAAAAGGTGCTATACATGCAAAAACTGTGCGGAGAACAAAAAAACTACGAAACTGGACAGCACAACCTGTTGTGATAACGCAGGTATCTATCAATACCTTTTTGCAGCACAACTATTGT
Organism: Micromussa lordhowensis; assembly: GCA_964020085.1. Taxonomy (NCBI): domain Eukaryota; kingdom Metazoa; phylum Cnidaria; class Anthozoa; order Scleractinia; family Lobophylliidae; genus Micromussa; species Micromussa lordhowensis. Next base: position 3,335,401 of record OZ026605.1, read on the forward strand.
ATTAATCTTTGTTTTGTAGGTATTGTCTATTTTCTCAAGCAGTTTAAGGCCTGGGTCAGGAATGTAAAGTAGAATTATGGTTGGGTAGCTCTATCTCTTGTTATATTTGTTTACCAAACTGAACTTTTCCTTGATTAGAAAACTCGACGTTCTGCCTTGCCTTAATATTTTGACCACGTGACATGTCACGTGATCGTTTTTTAAAATTTAGTAAATCGGCGAATTGGTGGCGATTTTCATTCTATTGATCAATGAATGACCGTTTTTGTTGCAAAGTTAGATTATCTACCTTGCACGTTTGGAATGATCTTCCTTGATTTCGCTTTTAGAAGATATAAATAGCAGGAGCATATGCTCATGTAAATAGTCAAAAGTCGAATTTTGTTGAAAAAACGACCTTTCACCTTATAATTTTTTTTCCGTGAAAAAAGGGATGGTCATTCCAAACGTGGAAGGATGGAAATAATTGAACTGCATCTAAAACGCGTTTTTGTAGGATGATATTTCTAAAAACCGCCACCAATTCCTCAAATAATGGCCTTTCCGCTAAATGTCACGTGACATGTCACGTGACTTGTCAGAAGTACCAATTCTACTTTAAAATGTTTAGGATGTGAAAACCCGTGGGAGGCGCGGTGGCCTCATGGTTAGTGCGCTCGACTCCGGAGCGAGCGGTCCGGGTTCGAGCCCTGGCCGGGGACAGTGTGTTGTGTTCTTGGGCAAGACACTTAACTCTCACAGTGTCTCTCTCCACCCAGGTGTATAAATGGGTATCTGCTATTTGTTGGGGAAACCTAACAAAATTGCGGGGAAGTGACCTACGATGGACTAGCATCCAGTCCAGGGGAAGTAGGAATACTTCTAGCCGCTTAATGCTACAGAAACCGGTATAAGCTCCGGCAGCTATGAGCCAGCCTTGGCTCCAAGGCTTCACTTACTTATGTGAAAACCTAATTGTGTGCCAAATTTAGTTCCATTATCATTTACACCTTCAGAAATATAACTAATAAATTATTTTTACCAGTAACAGCCTTTGACCCAGGCCTTAAAATACTTCAGTTAAAATCAATTCAATTCTCGTGTGATACTAGCGGGAAGAATTCTTTTTGCTGGTGGGGTACTGTAATGTCACTCCCAAACTCCCGAGGTTCAAAATTCCATTCCCAAATCGGCTTTATCTAATCCTCACGCATGAAGTTGATAAAGTAGCCTATCACTTATGCTTCGTATCTAGAAAAATGATTATAGAAATGAAAATTTACTCATTTCAATATTTTCCACGTATTTTAAATTGGAAAGAGTGGTTATAACGAAAGTATACCTTTCTGATGCCATACCAAGTGATATTACCCCCCCCCCCCCACGAAAAGATTAATCTTTCTAAAATAATCTATCGAGATTTTTAAGACGAACTAAAACCAGTGGAATAAACTGAATTCATTGGACAAAATCCTCACCGATCGCTCCCATGCTTACATTTATACAAACAGACAGACAGACATTCAGACAGACGGACAGACAGATAGACAACCTTAATAGTATGACAACCTGTTTAAGCGGTTGAACCCATTCCGTGTTTTGCAGGTGAGATCTACTGCAAGGCATGCTATGGTGCATTGTTTGGCCCAAAAGGATATGGATTTGGCGGAGGAGCTGGAGCTTTGACTCGCACACAGTAGGAGCAAAACTCTTCACCTGCCATCTCTGTGGATTTACTGTTTCAAGATGATTTATTATCCATTGTCACAATCTCAAAAGAACTTTTTTTTAGTCTTTTTACTGTCAGTTGTTGAATGTGTAGTGAAGAAAATCTGTAATAAATTGCATTCAATAGTAGTTGAAGTGGCAGTTTCTTTTGTAAGGATCAAGTCACGCGTGACACGTTATGCGTGACGTGACCAAAGCGTGATTTTCGATGCTGAAGTCGTTGTTTACGTTTTGCAGCGGTGAAACTTTGCAGATTTCTTTTTTCTTTCGAGACGTGATTATAAACAAGCGATGTATATGAGAAATTTTTAAAAAGCTTCTATCGGGGATTAAAAAGCAAATGAGCACTGTATTTATGTATCATCCCTACCCCATCAGGAGAAAAATTACATTGTTTAGCGGGCATCCCAGGTACCTTTCGAGCGTTAATTATGAGTGGAATTTAGAAAACCTCGTTTCTTCGAGTGCGTGTTACTCACGAAACGACAACATCCTCGACGTCTTGAGTGAACACTACATTAGATCGGCTTCCAGAAGAATGGCGGGTGAGTTTTACTGCTGTGTATTTCTTCTCAGCTGTTTTAGCGAGCAATGATGTATTTTTCGTGGTGAAGGTATAAATGTAATGTTCGAACGCGCGAGGAAAACAACGCCCCAACAAAACTAAACGTCCGAGTATGACCGTAAGCGCTTGTGATTTACGGTTTAAAATGATGGAGTTGATTGTGTTGTAGGTATTAAATGTAACGTGAGAGTGCATATTATTTTACTTAGCGATTGTTAATTACAATGTAATATTTCGCGAGGTCGTCATAACACGATACGTTCTACACGCGATGTGGCGAGCATTTGAGAAAGTAAAATGCGTATTGCTGACAGCTTTTTTGTGTTTTTGATAACCCGAAGAAAAGGGCAAATTCCAATAAGTTGAATTGGGTGGCATGGCTAAGAGCAGCAAATTGTGGAAAGCAATTTTGAGATACTAAGTAATTAAAGAGCGAGTGATGGGTACATGACGAGTAACATTTTGTTGCAGCTTTACTCGTTCGAAACGAAAAGGAATTTTGTCGAAAGACCGTCTGAATTGTGGTTAAAACCGGATTTCACGCATAATTGAGGTTGCTAGCATAACATTTGGGTGCGTTGTAGTTACTTTTGAATTGTGTTATTATTCTGATCTGACGTCCGGAGCTCGAGAAGTCATTTATTGTTTCTCAAATTATGAATTAATGGCGTGGAAATGAATATATTACTTTTGAAATTGTTGTTTTATTCAAAGCTCTGTCGTGTCTGGTTGCCCTTCTGTTCAAATACTTATCATTTGTCCATTATGTCCAAATTTTGTGACTTTTTCCTTTTTTCATTTATTATTTAGTTAAAGCATTTTCATTTCTGTGGTGAAAAGAATTGATTTTGCATCAAAACACTATACCACTGGCTACAAAAACCTGCGCCACTTTCTCCTCCAATCAGAAGGAAAACCAGAACCAATCATCACTCATTCTCACACATTTTTCTGTGCTTCATATCAGCTTCATGTAATTACTTCGAGTTTTGTTCACTGTGTTGTGTGTGTAGCCCTTTGTGATTGGCTGGAGTGATTCCTTTGGTTTTTGTGATGGTCGGCACACTACAGGGACTAGTTGCAGGGACAAGCCCTTCCATGTGTACATATAGGATGCATGTTGTATGGACATGTCACAACAGTACGCAAACTTACTTACACTTGCACACAAAGTGGATTGAGCCACAAAAATGTGTTGTAGCGAGGACAGTTTGCAAGAGCAGTGCCCATAATGCAACATTTGAGGTCATTTTGTCCCTACTTAGGTGAGAGGTGCGGTTGTCTCATGGTTAGTGCGCTCTACTCTGGATTGATTGGTCTTAGCGTGAACCCTGGCCAGGGACATTGTGTTGTGATCGTGGGCCAGACTCTCAACTCACATTGCCTCCTCCCTCCACCCGATGCATAAATTGGTACCGGCAAATTTAATGCTGGGGGTAAACCTGCAATGGACTAGCATCCCTTCCGGGGGGAGTAGAAATAGTAGAAATACTCCTAGTCGCTTCATGCTACAGAAACCGGGATAAGCTGCAGTCTGATGGGCCATGTGGTTCGTATGCAGACTTCACCTTTGTCCCTGCTTCATGATGCTTGGATTCAAACCAGCTTGAGAGGAAGTGGAAGCCAGTGTTTCCTTGGAGCCTGATGAGTCTTTGCTGTACATGTACCCCCCAACTGAAAATACACACCATTGTCTTTTGCATAGGGGCGTGTTAAAATGAATTACGACAAAATGGCACTGTAAGGGTTAACCTTTACAATTTATTATTGAGAGCTAATAACCACTGTCATGTCTAACCTTGTTCCCAGGATCTCTCATCTTCCCGCCTCCCGGAGGGGAAGACTAGAGGCCCTGGGAACGAGGTTGTGTTATGTTGTGGGATTGGGAAGGCAAAACGGGCAAAAGTGCCTATGGCCCGTGGCATTGGAAAGTTCTTGGCCATTTATAAAAATTTTGGCTCATTAGGGTAAAATAATGGGCCATAAAATATATGCGACAAACAATATGTAATTCTTGATTGCTGTTGTTTTATAACACCGATGTCAATTAAAATTTCTCACATGTTTATTTGTCATTACACTGAAAATTTCACAAATAAAATACTTTCTATAAAACTAAGTGTATATTTAAATACTAGCTGTTTCATGGCAGGGCACATCGCAGGCCCATTTCGTAGTTTTTTGTGCCATATGTGCATGGCCTTCCCAATCCCTGCATGTCGGTGATATTTAGGCTAGCTGGAGCGCTGCTATTTCACATTTTAAACAGGCCCATCTGCTCAGTACTACATTTCAGAAAGCTAATCGCAAGCCTTAAAAACGGAAAAAGACAAAATGTAGGTCTACTCTGTGCGAATATGTTAACACTGTGATGAAGGATTCAATTGTTTTCTACTCCCAAATACTCAGAAAAGAAAATTCAAACCATTAAGTGTTTTGAGATGGAAAGTTTATGCTTTTGTCACGCAGGGTATACACAGTTTTGTTGCTCTGTAATTCATAGGTGGCAGAACAAGGGGGGCTGTAACCCCCCCCCCCCCCCCTCTTAAACAAAAATTTTGGGGCTTAGCCGCTCCACAATTTTGTGCTACAAGTAAGCATAAAATTGGTTTCACAAAATGTTCAATTTCTTGATCTGGCCAAAGTACATCAGGTTACAAATATCAGAACCATTTGTGAAGCTCTGAACAAAATTCCTGTCACCAAAATGCTACTAGGAGAGGTCCACAAACTGTTAAGATTACAACCAACATTATCTATGGCATCAATGACTTTGGAGCACTCATTTTCTGCCATAAGAAGTCCTACCTTAGAAACATCATGAAGCAGGATCGTCTAAGCAACTGTCTCCTCTTGCATTGTCAGTAGTCTATTATGAACACATTAAACACTGTAGACATCACAAAGAAGTTTGTTTGTGTAAATGAGGTGTCCGCAGATTGAGAGGTTGGTCAGGCAAAAAGGTGAGGCACAGATTGGATGTCTGAATGAGACATTGAAGCCTTGAAGCACCCTCCATTAGGTCTGCCACAGTGTTCGACTACTTCATTTGTGTTCTAGAAAATAATCTACGCTAGGCTCTGTGGAACACAAGTACTAATTGCAGGGATGCAAAATCCTAATTACAGTTGTATTAAGGTAAAGTCTACATATGAGCCAAGTGGCCCATCAGGCCAGAGCTTATCCGGGTTTCTGCATCATGAAGCGACTAGGAGTATATATCTACTCCCTCCTGGATGGGTTGCTAGTCCATTGTAGTGTTACCCTTAGCATTTTATTCGCCAGTACCAATTTGTACACCTGGGCGGGGAGAGGCAGAGAGAATAGTGTCTTGCCCAAGAACACAATACAATGTATCCAGCCAGGGCTGAGGAAAACTACTTGGACCACCCGATCCGGAGACGAGTGCACTGACCATGAGGCCACTGTGCCTCCCAAGATTTATTCAATTGTAGGATTCTAATTTATGTCATAATTTCCTCTTCTGAAATAGATACAGGAAGGTGTCCTCGTTGCAAGGACAGGGTGTACATGGCAGAGCAGGTTCTTGCTGGTCCACAGAAGTACCACAAACGTTGCTTTACATGCAATAATAAGCCATCTTGCAACAAGTCGTTAGATAGTGGCTCATTTAACGAACATGGGGGTAATTGTGGTCTTATTAATCATAGAATTTTTAGTAACACTTTGTTGTGGATGTTATGGTCTAGCTGTCAATGAACTCTGCTTATATTTTCCCTTAAATATACAAAGTGTACAAAGGTGGCGAGTGCAGGTCTCGCCAATGTACCTGACATTACAGCCAGCACACAAAAATTTATAGACGACACACGAACATTGGCAAGACCACTCGCCACCTTTGTACACATTTTCGTGAGCACCTCTTGTCGAACAAGTCTTCACATGTTTACAGGCACCTGCAGTCATTAGCTATTTTTGTTTTCCGCATATCTCCTATTTCATATTCAAATTGTAACGCAAGTTTTGACATGTAATTTCGTAGCGTATCTTTATTTAAAATTCAAATGTACAACCGTTAAAAGCTCATTTGCTACTGAAATGACATGAGAATGTCGAAACATGTTTTGTAAATTAAAAAATGTTGTTTCTTTATTGAGAGTTATCGTCACTCTGCTGTCTTCACATAATATTTACAAATAGTTTTTCTTCATCTGTTTCTTTAGGGGAGGTGTACTGCAAGGGCTGCTACGGCAAACTTTTTGGCCCCAAAGGTTATGGATATGGTGGTGGAGCTGGTGCCCTTCACTTGACTGGAAAGTGAACATGCATGCGCACCGAGTGGTTGCTGTCAGCTGCTAGTTTGTTAGTTTTGAACTGCACAAGTGCATCACATTTCTGCATTCTTGATCATGTTATTACCATAAATATTTCTGCAACACATTCTCCAAGTAGATATTTTTTCCCAAAACACGACATTTGGGGTCGAGATAGTTTTCTATGGATCAAATATATACATTTTAGGGGTGAAGTGCCAAGTATTTTAAAACAAAATAAATGATTGAAACAGAGATCTCCAGCTGCTGTGATTTCTTGTGTTCTCATTTGGTTTTGGAAGAGTTGGAGTGTGGGAGAATGCTGATACCTCTCACCAGTCAAAGTGACTTGGGCTTGGGAGTCTGCATCATTTCTCCGAGAGTTTCCCTCTTGGTTCCCAGGTGTTTTTTATACCTAATAATGTCCTGAGAGTTCTAAATAAATAATTTACACTGGAGACCCCAGAGTAAGCAGACATGCAGCCACTCTGTGGATGTCACTTGTAATTACCTATATTTATTTATTTGTTTGTTTGTCAGCCCATAACCAAAGTGAATGGGGTGCCAAGGGACAGTCTCAAACTGAAGTCCAATTTTAAAATTACGATTGGATTCTTTTTATTTTTGACATGCAATAGTTGCTGTCAAATTTGTGGCACAATTTATTTTCGCTGGAATTATGATAAGCATGATAAGATGCAACTTTTTGCAAAGTTTAAAAAAATTCTGTGGAGTAAATTTCGAAAATTTAAGGGGGCTCTGTACCCACAAACTCAAAAACGAGCTCCATAACCCCTATTTTTTTAAAGTTTAAAAAAATTCTGTGGAGTACGATCAGAGCCACCTTAAAATTTGGAAAATTTAAGGTGGCTCTGTACCCACTCATCCTTCAAAGTAGAGCTGTTAGAAAAGTACTGGAAACTGTTGCTAGCCTCCTTAAGATGTCTGAGTTTTCACAAAATGAACGTTCTCGTACCCAGATTGCCACGTCCATAACTGGAAACACAACAAGTGGATCTGGGTTCAAGCCGCGTGTGGGCTCGGAGTCTGTCAGCTTCTGTTGACTAGACACACTGTTTTTTTGGAGTGACTAGAAACCTTACACCACAACCACCCCACCTCATATTTTTAAAATGCGCATAGTCTGAAAACCCATCTGTGAAATGTAGACAAATTAGTAAGTGTTTCTTTGCTTCGGTTTCTTTGCTTAGGGTGATGAGAGAGGTCAGAATCAAACTCACGGCAAACGGCAAAAATTAATATTTAATTTTGCTGTCTGTGTGAATCCTAAGGTGTTGGTGGTTGTTTTTTCCTTCTTTAAGCTGGTTTCCATATGATAGAGATGACCGCTGAGATCGCATCAAAACATTTCAGCGATGATAGCGACATAGAAAGCAGCCCTCGTTTTGTTCTTGTTGTGGAAGCAAAAAAATCAGAGGCATGTTTGCCGTTAACCTGCGTCGCAGACGCTACCTACTTGCCGTTTGTCATAAATGTCATTTCATTGAGTTATTGGGAGTTAAATATATACGTTTAAGACAAATTGCCCATGAATTTGCTTCGAACACCGCGATGGCGTTTTGACGTCGAGAAGAGAAAGAAGAAATAAAACTTTATCGGGGTATTTTTCGCTTGGCTAAGAAGAGCGGTTGCCAGCGCTATTATTGGTGGTTGTTTTTTTTTGCTATTTGTACAGGTCAGTCAGATGAATGCCCCAAAAACGAATCCAAGTGAAAGAGAGTTCGCAGCTTTGACGTGAACTGTTCTCATAACATGAACGTTTGGTCCACGATAACATCTTCTGCACCCACCCCCCCCCCCCCTCCCCTCCTCCTCCATCCCACACACCAGGCAAGCTGCAGCAAAGATACAAGAGTACGCCATCTGATTCCCACTCATTTTATTAAGAGATCAATTTCATTTTCCTTAACCTAAAGCTCTTTGCCTTTGCACGTTATAAGCCTTTCCTTAAGATTTCACTTAGGTACAAAAACTAACTTACGGATAATCAAACCTTTTTATTTGGAGATTTCAAGAAGAGAAAATGCACTCAACCAATTAAAAGTAGACAATTTAGGGGTATTATCTATTTCATCGTTTCTTTTGAGGAGCTTTTTCGGAAATGCTTTCATTTTCCGGTAAGCGTCAGGGCTCCTGCTCCGGCACCATATCCGTAACCTTTGGGACCATATTTCTTGCCATAACATCCTCTGCAGAAGATCTCGGCTGTAGAGAAAATCACTTGTCAGCATTTATGTAAACAATACTGCACGCGCAGTTGATTGTATTTATTTCTACTTGTATTTGTCTTTTTTTATATACGGGGGGTGAATAGCGGTATATAAATCCATCGATCCGTACCATTTTTTCGCCAAATCCGTCGATCCGCCGATATTTTCTAATCGCATTGTTTGAAAAATGTCTGTGGCGTATTTTCACTCCAACCGAGAGCGAGGTCTTTGCGGGAAGATCTCAGACCAAGACCTTGCCATGTTGACCGAGCGGTAGCGAGGTCAATACGGCAAGGCCGAGGTTTGAGATTTTCTTTAAAGATCCATCATTTGAGGTTAATAAGTTTTTTTTATTATATGGCTTCTTGCTTTGCTCTTGCAGGCCCGTAATCGGCCCGTGGGCATTACGGGAGAATAATGCCCTAGTATTAGCCAATCAGAGAGCGCGTTATATCAGCTACAAACGCAAGTCATATCATAAATTGTTTTCAAGTGCCCTTCTCTCCCTGGGTGGGTGGGGTACACATTCATATTGGCCTTTTAAGTGCTACTACGATCAAATTTTTACCCCTTGATTTTTTAGGTTAATCACATAGAATTCTACGAAAGATTAAAAACGCCATTTACCGTTTACAAATATCTGCATTGGTTTAGGAGATATTAAAGTTTAAAAAGTGAGTAAAATATGCAAAGTAATGAGATTATTGATGACGTCATACCCTCAACCAAATATTACATGACGTATATTAATAGCGCTATCTCAGTCAATTTGCAGCAGGAACCATTGAACTATTTGTTCATGCTTTAGCGTGCACTATCGAGTTATGGAGCACGTGAGAAGTTTGGAGAGGCGATAGCCGAGGGCAACTCTAGCTTCTTAGAGTGCTCTCCAAACTTCCCACGTGCTCCATAACTCGATAGCGCACAGCTAAAAGAATGAACCAATTGTTTTATAACATAGCCGGTGGAATTGTGCATCAAATCCGACGCGAAAAACGGACTACAGTATCAGTGATTGTTGCATTTCACCCTCGAACAGTGAAGCGAATCGTGACGGCGCTGATGCCGAGTCTCCTTTTCCGTTTTTTTCTTAGTCTCTGTTTGTAGCCATTATTGTCGCGAAATATAATATTTTTCCCCGCGCTAACAATGGCCTCTCGCGCGAAAAAAAAAACTTCTGGCGAAGCGACTTGCTCACGCTATCAGCGTGCACTATCGGGATTTTGAGCACGTTTACGTATACTGAATTTGATTGCGCGGCTCAGTCTGCTAGCTATGTTATAATGAAACTTGGTAGGCTAATAGTTCTAAATGCAACACATCTTCAGCTATAACAATTTCCATTCCCATGGCAACCCACTCTTTTCCTGTCCCCTCTAGCCTGATATCAATATTTTAGTAATTTTAAGCTTGGAAACATTAAACTATGAACTCAACTTATGTATTTATATGCTTGCTGGATTATGCAGATGAGGCACCAATGACAAATATCAATATAGAACCCTAAAAGTGTGAACCTAGTATGTTGCCATGGTAACAAAAATTGTTAAGCTCATATTGCGGAGCACCTCTAGTAGAATCTTACTGTAAAAATTCAAACATTTATTATACAAATTGACTGAGGTATCCTTGATCAAAATGCGGTTGAGTGTATGACGTCATCACTTGGCTAATTGCATATTTAAAAAACTTGAATATCTCTGCTACGAAAAGAGATATTTGAAAACATTAAACAGCATTTTTACTCTTGTACAGACTACTTGTCTATGTCTTACAATGGCTCAGATTTGAGGGATTTTCGCCATAGTGAGAAAAGTTTTTTGATTCGTTTTTGTCTGAAATAGGTTATACTGACATTTCGTAGGAAGGTATTATTAGTTATTGTTATTCATCTCTTGAAAAGTGAAGTGTAATTAACCCGTGAATTAACATTGGGAATTCGAAGCTCTTCTTAAATTTTGTCAAAACAGAAGCATATCTCCACTTACCTTCGTGCGAGTTGCAAGTTGTGCTATCCAACTTTTTGCCACATTCTTTACAAGCGAAGCATTTTTTGTGCCACTTGCCTCCGGCGCCAACCACTTGCTCCGCCTGGTACACTCTGTCACTGCACCGTGGACATCTTCCAGGCCCTTCAGCGAATGTCGACTTTGGAGGCATTCTGCAAAGGAGACGAACCAATAAAACGTTTTAAAAAAGAATTCTATTCAATTCGGTTTGGCGGGAAGCGGGATGAGAGTAAAACTGAAGGCGGGATGCTGGATGCGGGATAAAAATATTTCGTTGGGAGCGGGTTCTGACCATTTCAGACGGGATGGGATAGTTGTAAAATTGACGGCGGGGATGCGGATAAAAAGCGGAAAATCACACGAATAATCTAATTGTTTTAGTATAACTGTACCAGTCGTTCAAAACTTTATCCAAATTCTCTTCACAGACAATTCGAAAACGCAAAAAAGCGGCAGAATAGATAGTGAGTAGAGTAGCCAGAACGGTATACGTGAGAGAGCGCTAGTAGATTTATACTAAAACAATATAGGATATAACACACTTCTGCTTTCGTCTGGGTGCGAAAACAATTCCGGTCCCAAAGGGTCAAACATTGAAATATCGTGTTTTGGTTCAAGTACTTACATGATGGCTTAAATTACTCGAAAAATACGAAAGTTGCGCGAGAGGATAGTGTTCTAATGGGGTTTCCCCGGGGGTTTTACATGAAGTCCGCGGGTCCACTATTTTTTTGGGATGACGCCAACGGTTCATCTTTGCCGCATGCGACAAAAGCTTACCAACAGTTCTACACTCGGCTTCGCAAGCAAGTTATGATTTACACGAAACATGGTTCAGTGTCATGATCTCAATGTCACGAAGCCGTTCTCGACTTGACTTTCCAATAAACTTTCAAAAAAGACTTGCTGTCTTTTACCATGCTGCATGTTGTAATTGCGTGACTAGAATAAACTGACATTATATTACTTCTTTGTTGTCTGCTTCGCCATCTGACGAATCTTATCTTTGGTCACAGGTTACGGGCACCGCCTCGCATAAACACGAAAGAAATGTTTACATATATTTTCTGACGGTTTAAAAAACAACTGAAAGAAAACTTCTAGAAGAGAGAACTTGTCTCGCTCTATACGTACTTCATTTAGTTTTACTGATGTTTTAAAAAACGATATTTACTTGAAATAAAACTGGAATGGAAATAAAAAGATCCAACGCAATCAAAAGTGTTTCACTCAAAGCTCACTTTAGCTCGATTGTTTTGTTTGATTAGAGAGACAAGGAAAGTAATTATGGCCATTGCAACAATTTTGTAAACTGTTACCAATTAACCAGAATTAACATACTACGTATCAAGTCACATTCTGACTCGTATGGTTAAAAAAGATTAATTTTTGCTGGCAAATTTGCTCGAGTAAAATTTATCGAGTGAGTTTTTAGTTCATGTCTTCCTCGTAAAAGACTGGTAAGTTTGCCAGGTTTGTTGCTCGAACACGCAGATGTTTTGTCTTTACGAGGGACAGCTTACATACGCAGAGCTAATTAGTTGCCCCAAAACATCACTGTTCTTTGCATCTCATTGGATGCAAGATTATTTTTAACAGTATGCTTGTGTCTAGCTTAGATGTACTGAGAGTACTCACGTCTTTTGTAGTAATCCGCAGTGAAATCTGCAGAGTGGCCCCAAAAATTGCAACAGGAATTGCTTGTACGAAAACGTCTAAACAGAACACCTTAAACAATAGACTAGGAAACGCAAGCCACAAATGAAGTATTTATTGCTATCAACACGCCCAAAATACCCCATCTTCCGAGGGATTATGGGCTATTTCCGACCATTTGAGGGATTGTCTAACAGTGACGATGGCCGAGTCATTAAATACCGCACGTCCGTTGTTTGCTCTAGATGAAACGTCTTCCTCCTTAAAAGGAAAGAAAATGTTTGGTATGAAGTATTTCAACTTGAAAGCGAATTCCCATTCACCCCCTCCCAATTTTATCGTTTCGACCAATTGATTGTCAATCATTTATTCTATACAAAAAATCTAGTCGCCTAATAACTGTTAATGAAAATTTTAGTTTTTTAAGCCCAACACTCGAAATTAAATGACTTCTTTTAGTTAAATACAAAGTCGGATTTGAGCCGTAGGAAAGTAACAGATTACAGAGCGTGACAGAGTATCACATTTGGTTAGACTAAGTGTAGTCCGTCTTTGGCTTAGTCCATTGTGCGTGGTCTCGCTCGAGGAGCTACGCGTAGTCTAGTATTTGATAAACAAAGAAAATCAGTGGAATTCAGCCCAGCTTAGGGTCTCGAGAATCCGAAAATAGCTCGTTCAACTGTCGCAGGTAAACTCTCTCGACCCGGCCATAGAAAGGTCATGCTTGTTGTTTGCCAGTCTTCAAGTGCCATATTGCATTGTATTTGACGTGTGAAAAGAAGAAAATAACAAATTTGCGGCCCGGATACACCCGTTTCGGTACCCTTAAAAGATCTTGTAAAACCTTTTATGAAATGTTAATACGGCTGAACTTCTCTATCATGTTCCCGCGAAAAGAAAATCTTACCAAAAAAGGAAAAACCATTATCCCTGCGGAAATGTTGAACCCAGAAATGTGTTATCCAAGATTTGGGTTTTCACATCATCATAAGATACTTTTCCACAAAGCCTATAACTAATTTACAATCCATAGAGTTTTAGCATTAGAGTTTTTACAAAAGCGACATTCTAGCTATATCAATTTTGTCCCTTATTGGCTGACTTTTCTATATACGGAGAGTCGGTAATAAGCTCGAGATCTTACCTGCAGGGGGATCACGCCCAATATTAACGGAGCTCCTGCACGTCGAAGGCGGGCGAGTGGAGCCCCATACCCATATCGGAAGGACAAGGAAACCCATGAGTTGATTTTCTCATGGTTATCATCGCTAGCAGAATTGCTCGTGGGCGCGTACGCACGAGGACGACGACGGCGACGACGGAGTCGCGCAAGATGGCGGCCATTCTCCAGCTAATAAGTTAACATACATACGTCCTTGGTTTATAACGCCCTTCTGTTCACCAGTATCACGTGACCATATCGCGGGCTCAAGTTTAGGGCTCATCCAGAGCACGTGTTTCTCAAGTTGACCGCTGACTATCTGCTGGTTTTCGATTGGATCGCGGGCGCATGTCAGGTTAATTTGTTGTGAACAAGGCTGGGTTGCTCGGAAGTCTAGGATTTTAAAAGTTAACCCAATTATAAACTGTTCTTTTATGCAAATGTTTTTCATGTACTGCTTTTATTTCGTTTATTTTGAGGGCCTTAAGATTATTCAAACTCAAAACAGCAGGACAAACAACATAAACAGAAAACCTCACCGTAAAGTTACAAGCCTCAAATCTAAATTCTCGCTTATCCTGGGTTAACTTAATCGGGCTTTGAACAACCCAGCCCAGGAGCTCCCCTTTTAGGCTTGGTTAAATCTATATATTTTTTATTGTGAACGACCAAATGCAAAAGTCAATAAAATATAGTGCGTCGACACAAGAATATTACAATACAGTTTCATGAAAAACAGTAAAAATCAGGACACGCCATAGACGGGTACATGTTCCTTTGGCAATGGCGATTTCCCTAAAATGCAGTCTGCTGCTTTTTCCGCGATCATGATCGTGGCCGCATTTAAATTACCGCTGACTATACTAGGTATGACAGACGCATCCACCACCCGAAGATTGTCGACTCGACTTGATGACTCGTGTATTCTTGTCGACAACAGTCGTCGGATCATCATCGGCTCCCATCTTGCACGTGCCACAGGGATGATAATCGGTCTTGGCATATTGTCGTACGAAAGCATCTATGTCGTCCTCTGTTTTACAAGCTGAACCTAGAAGAGTGGCGATCAGTTAAATATGTTACAACGGTGAAAACATAGCGCTCCCAGAGACTGAGAGAAAGAGAAAAAGGACTTTTATCACGAAGTAAAACGTGGAAAACGTTTGGATGTCGGAAAAAGAGCGAGTTCCCCAGCGCGCCTAAGGTCTTTGGCCTAGGAGACTAAAATGACCCAAAATGTATTGAAGAAATGTTTAGAGAAACAAAAAGAACCTTACTGAAAGGCAAACATGTCTATCAATAGAGAAATGCCAATGATGCTTTTTTAGAAAATTTCGCGCAAAATGTTACAATTTCGAGGCATCAAAGCGCCAGAATCATGGTGATAAACCCTATTACATCTATGCAAAGCAACCCATTACAAATTTTTCATCACAAACCTGGTCTCAGTTCTTTCCCTCTGTAAGGTTCAAAGGCCTTTTGGCTGAGCACGTGACGCGCTATTCGTACGCAGGTCCTCATGAGCCGGCGATCACTGTCACGTGTCAAATAGTTTGGTTGAATGACAGGATGAGTGAGTGGGTCACGTGACCGCAGCTTGACAAAGCCCCGGCTGCTGGGTCTAAGTAATTCAACACAGAGCTGAAACGAAATATTTAAAATAAAAGTGTTATAGAAACAGCAGCTTGGAATATGGCAAAGGAAATATTAACACCTGTTTCCACAGCATGAAGGGACAAGGCGTTTTTTCAGAGCGCGCAGACAAAAACGAATCTCCAGTACCCCATTAAAATCTCCTTAAGAGCCTCTTAGCTCACCATTACCGTTAAATTTCGGACCCTTTTTATCTTTCAGACAAATTTCAGACAAAAATTCCGGACAATTTGCTGAAACGTAGTTAAGGTAAATTCATGCCTATAAAACACAAATTAGACTGAAACAACATCTGTGATAATGATAGTTTTACTGCACCCTTAAGGTTTTACAAATACATCGACAAGATCGAAAATAAGACATATTCTATCAAGCCATTACGTATCTCAAGCCGTGTTTCAACTAGAGATCGCTCCATAAAGGAAACAAAGTATTTTACAGCTACTTAAAAGTTTCATACTGTACTGTAAATAATTCAGACGCTTTAAAAGTCGGACGCTTATAAATAAGTAATTGCAAGTAATGTTTTCTTTTGTTTAATATAGTCTTCGTTCGCGATCCCACCAACGAGCGTGTGAGAGGTCTTCCCGAATGTAAAGAAAATATGGCTTTATCATAGTTAGTGCATGGACAATTTACCTGGTATCCGTGTTGGATTATCTCAGATTCGCCCGCTTCTTTCATGACAACAGGAATAAACTGTATCTCTATATCCGGGTGAGCCACACCAGGGTCACTTTTGACGAAGCCGCAGCTTTCAAAATGGTTTGTGGCGCACGTTCCGTTCTTGAACAAGAACCACTGTGCTCCCGCCATGATCATGTTGTGAAGTTTAAACGCGCTGTTTAGTGTTACTGGCTGGAGGCATTCCTGTTTGAAAAATACAATGATTACGTTTGATTACAAAGACGCCTATCATGTGACACTAGCTCTCACTGCTGCAGGGATATTGCCACTCTCCCCTGAGTGGAATGCTAGTTCATCAGAGGCTATTCCCCAGCTAACAGATTGCTGCCAACTATAACTGAGTGTCTTCCCGGACGCGCTTTCCAATATCCGTTTGCACGCGCGAGAGATCATTCGAGGCCACGTTCACTAAACAGAGAAAACCCTGGCCGTGCGATCGAAACCAGAAGGGACAGTAAAAACAGTTTCTTTGAAAATGAGGTATTTTTTGCCTTTATTACGACAAGATCTAGGTCAAATTTAACATTGAAATTTTTTTTTATAATGCCCGGTCATTACAAGAAAATAATGCCCGCTCAGCAGCCAATCAGAGCGCGCGTACTATTGTAGCCATATAATAACACAATTTACTGCGGCCTAACGTGGCTTCACGCGCACAGAGAAAAGGTAAATGGCATGTCTCTTGAAGTCAGTGACAAGGACGTTTAACTGATTAGTGAGCTCAAATCAATTCATGAAGAAATGACTGATCATCGCAGTCACACACAACTTAAGCAGTTGTGAAATTCGAACCCATGACTACTTCGATATCGCTGCAGTGCTCTGGCAACGGAGCTATCAAGCCAACTGGGAGCTGGTCGGTGAAGAATAAAAGTGAATATATAATGGTAATTGAACTGAGTGGAGTGCAATTTGGTCTGAAATCATACGCGTGATTTCAAAATCTAACAAGCGCGCAGCGCGAGTTCGATTTGAAATCACAAGTATGATTTCAGACCAAAATTGCTCGACCCGAAGTTCAATTACCACTTTATTAGATCCATTTTTAAATCGCACAATTTAATAGCCTAAATACAGGAACAAGACTTTGGTCAGGACCAATATTTATTGAACCAAGTTGTCAAATTTGCCAAATAATGGCTTTCTTGTCTTTTATTTCCCTCCCATGTGATTGGTGAGTTTAAAAAAGCCTTGAAATCTGATTGGTTGTTGTTTTACTGTCCCTATTCTCATTGGCTGAGAAAAAGATGCGATTTAGAGCAAAAGATAGTGCGATTCGTGAATAAATCGCATGAGAACCAATCACATGACAAGGATAACCAGTAATATCAAAATGGATTTAATAAAGTGGTTAATTCACTTGCGAGGTAGAGCAAGTAGCGCGAAAGATCTGAAACAAACGTACTTACAAACTGAACATACACTTGAACGTGATCTTGCAGATTTTTTCCTACTCCTGGTAAGTTAGCCACCACAGGTATTCCCAACGCTTTCAACTCGTCTTCATCTCCCATACCAGACAACATCAAAAGCTGAGGAGAATTGAACACCCCGCCACAAACAATCACTTCTCTTGAAGCGCGTGCGCGTTTCGTTGAGTGCCCAGCGTGATATTCTACCCCGATGGCTTTGTCCTTGTCAAACAGCACTCTGTTTGCCAGCGCCCTGGTTTCCGTAACTAAGTTACTCCGTTCCAGAGCGGGCTTTAGGTAAGCGGTCGCCGTACTCCATCGTTTTCCGCCATGTACAGTACGATCCAAGCGCCCAAATCCTTCCTGTTGGTAACCATTAATGTCGTCTGTGAATGGATAGCCAGCCTCCGTACCAGCAGTGAGAAAGACCTCGTGTAGAGTATTGGAACATGTACCACGTGACACGCGCAATGGACCGCTTCCTCCTCGGTATTGGCTAGCACCTAATAAAACGTGTCGGTTAGTAGAGCTGTCCGCTTACAAGAATTATTCCCATAAGAAAGAAGGGGAAAAAGGTAAAAAGGGGAATTGAAAACAGTGTCCGTAAGTAGAGCTGTCCGCTTACGAGAGTGTCCGTTAGCGGAGACTTGAATGTAGGAAGAAACTTTACTAAGAGGAAACGGGAAGCAAGCTGAGTGGCAAGTTGGCTAATCGCTGACGGTCTCGCCATTAGGGATTACAAGCTAGGGTGGCGGGAGGTTGAAATTTCCAGGGGTTTCTTTTAGAGAAGGCCTAAATCACACGGTTCAAATTCCAAGACTCAAAACCTGGGTGTGATCAAACCTGGGCTCTGTACTTCTAGAAGCTTCCAGAGATAAAGTCGCTTAAATTTTGATTCCCGTGAACAAACATACCAAGCTCGAAGGTTTCTGATTTCTTGAAGTAAGGCAGACAGTCTGCGTAAGACCAGCCTGTGGCCCCTTCTCTGTCCCATCTGTCAAAATCAAGCGCATGTCCTCGCGCGTAAATCATTGCATTTATGGACGAGGATCCGCCCAATATTCGACCTCTTGGATGGTACATGGTCCTGAAAAATGCAAGAAAACGATTTGATTTTTTTCCTGCAAAAGGCATTTGTCAAATAATAATAATAATAATAATAATAATAATAATAATAATAATAATAATAATAATAATAATAATAATAATAGTACTTTATTCAGAATCAGTCAATCCTGAAACGGAGAACCCAGAGGTTATCGCTATTAAAGGGCCTCCTACCTATAAATAAAAGGAAAGAATATTTAAAAGCGTTCACTTTTGCAGATTTCGTGCGTATTTTGAATAAACAGTAGTTACAGTACTCAAAATAGTCACGACATTCTAGCCCATTTAACTCAAACACTGTCTTATAACACTCCACTAAAAAGACAAGTATTCTCTTTGACGCTCAAGCATGCTCCAGCCCAGTAATTCGCATCTCTCTTTATATGACATCTCACATAGTTTTTGACCAAGGCAATTCTTGATGCTCTTTGTTGTATGCTTTCAATGGTCAGTTTGTCTGTCCAGAATTGTGACTCATTACGTATTGCTTCACTGTTCACTCAATCTGAGTCTAGATTCGGCCAACCTAGTTCCCAGGCTCTCTCCTATTTTCTCCTTTGGCGACGTGATGGAGAGGGAAGCTGGGAACGATGTTGTGATCCGACTCTAAAATATTGTATAATGACTAAATAGTTATACAGAGCCTACAGCATGACAGAAAAATAATCACTGCAATGTCATGAAAGAGTGGAAGTGGGAAAGGGGTCTATAAGTGCCATTTTCCGGCACAAAGTTTGCCCAAATCCCATTTCCCAACCTGTATTTTTTGCCAAATTCCAGTCTCATTTTCATTTTGTTTGTTTATGATCTGCAGCCGAGAGTAAAATACTCTGACAAATTATGCATAGCATTGTATTGTATTATATCCACATAACAATAGATCAACAATACAATACAATTAAGAACGACGCAATATAATAGACTACAATACAATACTATGCATAAATTTGTCAGAGTATTGGACAAGTATGCTACAGCCCCAGTGACCGAAATCTGATTTTTCCAGTTCAAAAAAAGACAAATCGCAGTTCCCATTTTACACCTTTAGGACCCTCCCTCAATGCAATCACAAACACTACAAGTATGTCATCAGTTTGGATTTTTAGACACTGAAAGTGTTAAAAGCCAAACTGAATAAACTGTTATTACCTGTTTTGCAAATTTTGCTGAGGTTCTGATGTATAGCACCAGTTATGGCTCTCATCATCCAGGTTATAGGGCATTGCTGCTGGCATCTGGATTCTCCATGAGTTGTCTTTCGGTCCAGCTTCAAGGAGAAGCACCTTTAAATCTGGATTTTCTGAAAGTCGATTGGCCAGCACACAACCGGCAGATCCTCCTCCGACAACAATGTAATCGTGGGTGGAAGAAAACGATAAAGTCGACTTGAAACTTTTTGGTTGCACATGGCTTGCTAGATGAATAATGTCAATCATTGTGGTTTAGTAAAGTACATAACATTTTCAGTATTGCCATACTTTTGTAAAAACAAACTCAAAAAAGTAGGCAAAATTGAGAAGACCTACCCCTTGATTTCCATTGAAGCGCATGAGTAAACCTCAAGGAATACCTCAATATATTCATGGCTGTAGAAATTAACAATACTAAGCAATTAAAATTACATTAATTCATATCCGGAACGTTGATTAGTTTGTGCTTACTGGACCAGAAGAAAATAAACTTTTTCTAAAATCATAAATTGTCACCAAGGTGCGTGGATGCAAAATTGAGCCAATTCTGCCATAGCCTGAAAAGAAATCTTCCAATTTTTCCTAACCAGACACAACACAGTCATCCAACAAAGTTTGATCCTGGAGTTAAGCATCATAGCAGTATGACCTACCCTGACCTACCAACCAAAATTAATCAACTGCATTATTGGTCTCCCACAACAGTATCAAAAACTCTCTTGCAAGTGTACGCAATTCCTGGGACCAAGGGTATTAGGATTAACAATTATTATATTATTTACTATATTTCAACAAGTCTGATATGGCAGGTAATATCACACTGGTGCCATCAGTGTGATATATATGTTGCATTTTCAGTGGCGGATCCAGACATTGAGCTAAGGGGGGGGGGGGGGGGCGGTTTTGATTTACTTGACATGGTGGCCATTTTCCCCGCAGTCATTTCTTCTTTTTTTACCCAAAATAAGGGGGGGGGGAGCCCGAGCCCCCCAGGCCCCTCCCCTAGATCCGCCACTGATTTTGTCAAGATCTCCTCACTGATCACTGAGATCATGGCATGATCTTCATAGGCTTTTACAAGCATTTCCAAGACTTTCTTTATAGTCATCAATCTTCTTGAGATCTTACAGTCTTGGGATAACTTTGTACAGTTTACCTGTCCTAAAACACTGGTTTACTTGTTTCTTACGTGTCTTTTTTAGGGGGAGGGGTGGGGGGGGCGTTTTGTCTTGCTGATAGCAATATGTACAGTACATAATATGTACAGTAAACAGTTCAATGACAGTTATTACTGGGTTTAAAAAATTGCATTCCTGTCTCTTTTATCCTCTCTGGATCGCTAAAGCTTATCTAGAGCGCACTATCACACGTTCTCTTATTGGCTACGCTACTCGCTACCTGTAAGCACCGTAGCCTAGAAGAGTGCAGTTGTTAAAAAAAATGGCGGCCCCCTCTTGGCGTTTTCGAAGTCTGTGAAGAAAATTTGGATAAAATTTTGAACGACTAGTAGATTTATACTGGAACATTTATATTACTAGCTCTCGATTTCTAAGAGTGATAGTTGACTCTCGGCAGACTCCGGGAGCTACACTGATCGATACGGATCATCACTCGATCAATTTATGTATTATATTACATATCAGCTCACGAAAGTTGACTCTGGGGCAAACCCCGGTGGCCACACTAATCGCCAAATACCACGCGGTACGGATTAAACAGACACATACATTACCGCAATTTTTATAATTTACTCAAAAAACTAGCTAGATGATTTCTAATGTTGATGACAAAGTAGTTTCTGAGTTGGATATACAGGAAGAGGGAAAACGCATACAAAGAGCATGCAGGGGTGTTGATATAAATGAAAATTTCGTTACTAAAAATCTCTACATATATAAACAAAATTTAGCCATTAACTGCATTTGAAGAAATTATTTTGCACTTTATTTTACAATTCCAATTCTCGCCGTTAACTAACGGCTAAAATTTGGAATAATATTAAGGCGTGGGTCCAATTCTCGCCGTTAACTAACGGCTAAAATTTGGAATAATATTAAAGCGTGTTTCCAATTCTCGCCGTTAACTAGACGGCTAAAATTTGGAATAATATTTAAGCGTGTTTCCAATTCTCGCCGTAAACTAACGGCTAAAATTTGGAATAATATTAAAGCGTGTTTCCAATTCTCGCCGTTAACTAGACGGCTGAAATTTGGAATAATATTAAAGCGTGTTTCCAATTCTCGCCGTTAACTAACGGCTAAAATTTGGAATAATATTAAAGCGTGTTTCCAATTCTCGCCGTTAACTAACGGCTAAAATTTGGAATAATAATAAAGCGTGGGTCCAATTCTTGCCGTTAACTAACGGCTAAATTTGGAATAATATTAAAGCGTGTTTCCAATTCTCGCCGTTAACTAACGGCTAAAATTTGGAATAATATTAAAGCGTGTTTCCAATTCTCGCCGTTAACTAACGGCTAAAATTTGGAATAATAATAAAGCGTGGGTCCAATTCTTGCCGTTAACTAACGGCTAAATTTGGAATAATATTAAAGCGTGTTTCCATATTCTCGCCGTTAACTAGACGGCTAAAATTTGGAATAATATTAAAGCGTGTTTCCAATTCTCGCCGTAAACTAACGGCTAAAATTTGGAATAATATTAAAGCCTGGGTCCAATTCTCGCCGTTAACTAACGGCTTACAATTGGAATAATATATAAGGGTGTCGGGGATCTATTTTCACCGCTGTAATGGCGAAAAACCGGGGCAATATATGAGTGCGAGTCCAGGTTTCGCCGCTAACTAAAAGCTTAAAATCGAACCTAGGGTTGCGACCACCTCTCGTAAATGACTACCTCTCCTCAGCGACCAGTTCTCCAAAATAACAAGTTTCCAAATCAAATCACTATATTTGGAACCTCAATTAAGCGACCAGCTTCTCGTAAGCGACCGCGACCACTTTTATAATTATTAGTTAAAAAATTTCTTTTGTTTTTACCTTCCTGTAAGCGACCACTTGACAGATAACAGAGCAAAAAAGGGGATTATAAGGCGTTGTAACATTATCGCACTCCTGAGTAGTAAAGGGGCGGAAATTTCTCAGTGGGTAGTTCACATTTTTCTCGAAATTTACCGTTCACAGACCGTTCACAGGAATAAAATATTTAAAACATGGGTTAAGTTTCTTCAGTTACCGAATGCTAACATGAGGCAAAATCCGACCCAATATGGTCTAGGCTCTTGTAAGCGACCACCTAAGCTTTACATTGTGGGTGGTCGCTTACAGGAGGTTCAACTGAAGTACTTCAATTATTGTCTTAAATTAGTTTTGTTTAGTCAATTAGCAATGGATATTTGGTCCAAGTGGCTGTAATAACGGGGGAAATTATAAAAAAATGTTATAAAGAAGGTTGGGAATTCAGAATGTGACCATTGGCTGTATTTATGGCCGGTGGCCCCATCAGCGGTGTTTTCTTATAAGAAAATATAAGGAGTTCTCGCCGGGAAATTTCTTCGTTGATTAAAGGCGAAATTTACACCCAAGAGATATATTGTTCCTGTTTTTAGCCGTTAGTTAACTGCGAAATTTTTACTCAGGTTTCATTATGTTCCGGTATTTAGCCCTTAATTAACGGCGAAATTTATACTCAGGTTTTATTTTGTTACGGTTCTTAGCGTTTAATTAACGGCGAAATTTATAGGCACAGGTTTTTTTTATTTTCGGGTATCTAGCCATTAATTAACGGCGAAATTTATACCCTTGGTTTATATGTTCCGGTATTTAGCCGTTAATTAACGGCGAAATTTATACCCTTGCTTAATTTTGTTCCTGTATTTAGCCGTTAATTAACGGCGAAATATATACCCTTGCTTAATATTGTTCCGGTATTTAGCCGTTAATTAACGGCGAAATTTGTACCCTTGCTTAATATTGTTCCGGTATTTAGCCGTTAATTAACGGCGAAGTTTATACCCTTGCTTATAAATAAATATTGTTACTGTATTTAGCCGTTAATTAACGGCGAAATTTATACCCTTGGTTTATGTTGTTCCTGTATTTAGCCGTTAATTAACGGCGAAATTTATACTCTTGCTTAATTTTGTTCCGGTAGTTAGCCGTTAATTAACGGCGAAATTTATACTCTTGCTTAATTTTGTTCCGGTAGTTAGCCGTTAATTAACGGCGAAATTTATACCCTTGCTTAATTTTGTTCCTGTATTTAGCCGTTAATTAACGGCGAAATTTATACCCCTGGTTTATGTTGTTCCTGTATTTAGCCGTTAATTAACGGCGAAATTTATACTCTTGCTAATATTGTTCCGGTATTTAGCCGTTAATTAACGGCGAAGTTTATACCCTTGCTTAATATTGTTACTGTATTTAGCCGTTAATTAACGGCGAAATTTATACCCCTGCTTAATATTGTTCCGGTATTTAGCCGTTAATTAACGGCGAAATTTGGGTAAGTATAATATATAAACCAAGCTTTTGGCTAAAAGTACCTCACATCTATAGAGAAAATTTAATGGGAAATTAGCAATTATCTAAACACCGAGCATGCAGGGATAATAAAGGTCAAAATTCTTGGGTTTATGTGACTTGCACACCAGCCAAGTAATGAAAACTCTCATCTGAAACACAATAACGCGATATTGGAACACTTACCAGTAGCATGAGTTCAGTGAAGGACTGCAATGGTACTCAATGCTCGCATAGTTAAACTATGATGCTCGCTTTGTTTTAGAGATCCATGCGGACTGTCACGCCATGTTGATGTCGCGGCATGTTGATGTCACGAAGAACGTCTTCTTCCGAAAAAAAAATTGGTATGAAGTATTTCAACTTGAAAGCGAATCGCCAATCCCCCCTCCAATTTTTATCCCTTCGACTAACTAATTGCCAATCATTTGTTCTATAGAAGAAATCTGGTTGACTTATAACTGTTATTGAAAATGTTAGTTTTTTAAGCCCAAAATTAAAAACAGATTACAGAGCGTGACAGAGTATCACATTTGGTTAGACTGGGTGTAGTCCGTCTTTCGCTTAGTCCATTGTGCGTGGTCTCTCGCTCGAGGAACTAATCGTAGTCTAGTATTTGGTAAACAAAGCAAATCAGTGGAATTCAGCCCAGCTTAGGGTCTCGAGAATCCGAAAATAGCTCGTTCCATTGTCGCAGGAAAACTCTCTCGACCCGGCACCCGGCGATAGAAAAGTCATGCTTTTAAAGTCAAGTTGTTTGTTTTTTTTTTAAATGCTTTCATTAAAAAATTAACAGTTTGCCATTCTGTTGTTTTCCAGTCTTCCAGTTTGCAGTTGCATTGTTTCATTGCATTGTATTTGACGTGTAAAAAGAAGAAAAATAACAATGTCGCGCCCCAGATACACACTTTTCGGCACCCTTCAAAGCTCTTGTAAATTTAAGTACGCCGGTTGAACTTCTCCGTCATGTTTCCGCAGAAAGAAAATCTTACCAAAAGAGGAAAAACCATTATATTCCTGCGGAAATGTTGAACCTTGGAAGAATTTGTGTCATCCAAGATTTGTGTTTTCACATATCATCATAAGATACTTTTTCACAAAGCCTATAACTAATTTACCATCTATTGAGTGTTAGCATTAGAGTTTTTAAAAAGCGACTTTCAGGTTGTAGTACCCATTGGCTTACTTTTCTATATACGGAGAGTCCGTAATAAGGCGAGCTTGTTCTGCGGGCCAAGCCTCGATGTGGCTACGTTGGTCGTAATCCCTTGCAGTCCCGTGCAGGCTTGCCTGCACGGGACTACACGGGATTATGACCAATATTTTTATTCGCTACTTGCACATACCCATAATCCTTTGCGTTGTTGGGGGGTAACCAGTAGAAGAAATGTATGCGCCGACGCTTTAAAGAACATTGCAACACAGTTTCACGAAAAAACAGTAGAAATCAGGACACGCCATAGACAGGTACATGTTCCTTTGGCAATGGCGATTTCCCTAAAATGCAGTCCGCTGCTTTTTCCGCGATCATGATCGTGGCCGCATTCGGATTACCGCTGACTGTACTAGGCATGACAGACGCATCCACCACCCGAAGATTGTCGACTCCGATGACTCATGTATTCTTGTCGACAACAGTCGTCGGATCATCATCGGCTCCCATCTTGCACGTGCCACAGGGATGATAATCGGTCTTGGCATATTGTAGTATGAAAGCATCTATGTCGTCCTCTGTTTTAAAGCTGAACCTATAAGAGTGGCGATCAGTTAAGGGGGCATGAATAGGCGTGAAATTTGAAATGATATAAAAAAGAAAATTGATAGGATTAAGATGGGTTGGAAACACTACCAGACAGTTGACCCCGCAAAAGAGAGCGCCAGGTTGCTAGGGGACTGTTTGGTATCCGTCTACTAATTCTTCACTTCAAATTTCAATTTTCCAAATCCATCAAATCTTCAACATTTCATATTTTCCTCAATTTAACCTATCCTTTGAGAAAAAATATCTCTTTCCCAAAATGCCCAAAAATCACCCAAAAATTTACACAAAACCGCCAAACAGTGGTTAATGAAATGAGCAGAGCGTCGCTTGAAACGTGACCGAGATATTGGCAGAATGATACATTAATGGAAGCTGTCTGTCTGTCTGTCTGTCTGGGTGTCTGTCACTGTGTATGTGTGTCTGTAAAACACTGGGATAACTTTTTACATTTTACCTTCCCTAAAACACTTATTTGTGCAAAATGTTAGAAATAGTCATTCTGCAAACAGTGACAGGGATGTACAAAGGCAATTGTAATGTTTCCTTTGATTTTTTCTTTTTTTTTTCTGAGAGCGGGCCTGAGGGGGTTTATCAGTTGCTGGTAGCAACATGTACAGTACCAAAACAGTTCAATAAAAGTTATAATTGAAAAATGGCGTTCCTGTCTCATTTATCCTTGTTTTAACGTCTCTGCATCGCTAAAGCTTTATCTACAGCATACTATCACAAATGCCGTATTTTGCCTTCACTATACAACCGAACACACTCAAAGGTTGAGGCATGGGCGCGTTGGTCAGCGAGGCCCAAGATATGTTTTAATTGTGACAATAAGCTTTCAACAAAGTGGATAATAGAAACATCAAATAAGATCCTACATGCGCCAAAGCCGGACGCGTAAACACCAAAAACCTCTTATTAGGAAAAATAGGGACCGTGTACCCCCGACAAAATGCAGTGGCGCCACCTTTGGGGTTTTAAGGTCGATATATAAACAACAAAATGAACGATTAATCAGACAACGCTATTGTGAATCGCGTTGCAGAGGTCTCCATGATTATTTGAGTCACTTGGAGTGGTCACGCAAGTCTTCTCCAGAAGAGTTGCGTGATACTGCACAGAGACTACACATGTTTTGTCCTGTATCCTTCACACAATATGCTGGACATAACCTCCAATTGCAGTCCTTCTCAGACTCTCGTACTACGTCAGAAACTAGTGATAACGGCAAAACCTGGGACACGCTATCTTCCGCTTGATTGCACTGCGCCCCGGGGGGGTATTTAACAAAGTTTAATACGGGGAGGCTCCGCCCCGAGGTCCAACCCCTTACCCTTTCATATACCATTTTGGCAGAAAAGGTACCCCTTTTATATACCTTTTATTGAGAAAAGGTACCCCTTTCACATACCTACTTTAGAACACTGCGCTCCCTTTCTAAGCCCTTCTTGTTGTCATTTTCATGTAGTGTTTAATAAATAAACTGATACAGCCATAAGTGCGTCTATTCGAAATACTTTAATTAAAGGCCCTTGTAAATACCTAAATGACCGATTTCCCTACCCTTTTATATACCTCAACTTGTGAAATCCCTACCCTTTTATATACCTGAAGCCTGAAAAAGGTACCCCTTTCGGGCGGAGCCTCCCCGTATAGGCCATTATAGGGAGTACCCCCCACCCCCCGAGCATTGCGCTGCCTCCTAACACAGTAACGTCGTCACGCAACGCCTTTTCGTAATAATTTTCCACAGTTTGTGACCTGATAACAGAACTGATGCGGAAACTACTACAGAAACGAGTTCGGAAAGTACATTTGCTGCGTTCAGGCTAGAATGTTCACTATCGGTTTTAGCACATAAATGAATCTTAAAGTTTATGAGCCAGACGCAGATTGCATGGAACTGATGGGAGCCGAATGCAAATGTGAGTGAAGTGACGCTGGCGCGAGCTCCATTGAGCTACCTTGCATCTCACTGTTGCAAGATAAGAAACGAATCGGTAAGTATAACTGAAGTAAGTATAACTGAAGCAGCTTCAAAGGCAACTGGTCATATCCTCGAATCAGTTTGCATGGACTTTTGCAACCCACCAAGGTCCGTGTAACTTAATAAAAAAAGATACAAAATTGTTTTAACGTGGTTTAACACTTACTGATTGCATCAGTGGAGAATTGTGCTAAAACTGTTTGATATGGCCAGAGAGAAGCAGGACGCAATCAAGACTCAAAGCGTAGAAGGGTCACGCAATCGAACATGAATGACATGGCTCATTGTCACGTCAGTCTCGTAATGTTTTCACAAAACAGAAAAAGAAAATGCTAGTGCCGTAATTTTTAATCTTAATCTTCATATGAAGACTTGTTGTGTTTTTATTTTTTGTTGGCTTGAAACAAGGGTCTTTATAGTTTATCTTCGCTTACCCCTCGTGAAATACTCGCACCCAGTACCACGTCGTGATATCCCGGTACTAGTTTCCAGTCTTCTCCCAGGTCTTCTCCTGTATTTGGTGCTCTTTCAAGATACATTTAGTTTAGTTCATCTTCACAAGTATTTTTTCCATCTCGACAGCCCTGTGACGATCTCAGGTAAATGTCTTTTACTTTTCTTGATTTACGAAATCGTGGATCTTTTAATTTTTTTTTGAGGCCGGCGAGTTGAGTTCAGAGTGCACTTCGATTATGGGTAAGCTTTATAGAGAGGCCAGTGGTTTTACTGAGATCTTCCTTTGACGCTAATATCCAGAAACAACTGTGGTCGTGAGAGTTAAGTATTTTCTAAATCACTGCTTTTTATATTCAGACATGGATATCAGTGTTTGAAAGCTATTAACTAAAGCCTATATTGTATATCTTACGTAAGACTAGATTCTGCTCAGTCAGTAAAACCACTGACCTCTCTCCACAGTTTCTATACGTGGGTGGGGAGGGGGGGGGGGGTTGTGGGGACTACAACAGTCTCTATAAGAGGGTTGGGTGGCCATCATCTTGGAAGCAAAATGATATGTTATGGAATTATTATAGAAACTTGGTTTCATTTCTGTCATCTTAATTTCAGGTACTATTAGATAAATATCATGACCTCCTTCTTGACGCTCCAAAGATACTTCTATAAAAGCCTGGCACCTACACTTCACATGATAAAAGGTAAGCACCTGTTGTTGATTAGTATTTTTACCAAGTTGGTTTGATGAATGTCAAACCAAAATCATCAAACATGAAAAAAAAAACAAACAACTCAACCAATCAGAAACAGTGGATCCCAAAAGAACAAAATCTAGCACTCATGTTAGCATGTCAGCCTCTCAATAATGGTTGTGACTGAGACAAGACTTCTCACCCTTCACCTCTCATCTCTAACCCTTCACTGCCAGCCTGCCTTAGACCTGCCGGGTTTCAGTGACTGCCTGTAATGTACCACTAAGGCTTTTTTTTATACATTTTAAATGAAAGATAGTAAAGAAGGTTGGTAGGGTGTATATGAATTTTTGGTAAATGTATAATGTTCTTCTTTTCTTTTTTACACATCAGTTAATAGCCCTAATTTCCAGCAAAAATGTTTTATTTCTGGCTCTGGTACGATAAAGTTTTCGTCATTCTATGACTACATCATTTGTGGAGCAGGATCAGCAGGCTGTGTTCTTGCAAACCGGCTGTCGGCAAACCCTGAAAACAAAGTTCTTCTACTCGAGGCCGGGCCTAAAGACTGGACATGGAAGATCCACATGCCGGCTGCTCTTATATATAATCTTTGTGATAACAAATACAACTGGTATTACGAAACAGAACCACAAGAATTTATGGACAACAGGTAATAAAGGTATAAGTTATAGTTAATTAATATATTCTAATCAGATTGGTATTCTACATATAAATGAAAAATAATTCTGGCCACACTTTTTGAAGATGGGGGGAGGTAATATCTGCATGAAAGGTGACTCTAGCCAAAGTTTTCAATGAATGGTGCTGCCTGCGGCTTTAGATGCCTTTTCAATTTTCGTTAGCTTATTTTTGAACTACTCAGTTGAAAATTAATTTACAATTTAAGCAGAGAGCTCAGTCATAGGTTAATGTTCTAAGTTTTAACAATTTAATATAGAATTTTATGAAGAGTTAGTCATGATTTTCTATGTTGACTCCTTTTCAGGCGCATCTATCAACCCAGAGGGAAAGTATGGGGTGGATCATCATCTCTCAATGCCATGGTGTACATCAGAGGTCATTCTTATGATTATGATCGCTGGGAGAAGGAAGGTGCTGAAGGCTGGTCATATGCTGACTGTTTGCCATACTTCCGAAAGTCACAGACTCACGAACGAGGTAAAAGTTTATTAGGTCATTGCTTCCCATTACTCTCTTAATTAATACCCACTGCTCCGTCTAGAGCATGGATCACCAGTGATGTTTTCCCAGCTTCCCCATCTTGAGGTAGCCTCTCCGGGTAAACCAAATCCTCTTCATCTCCTTCCAAGGTCCTGTCACCAGGTGTTCCTTGGACGGCGGCTCTTTCGTTGACCCTGTGGATCTCACTGGTGGACTGTCGTAGTAATTCTAGGTGGCTGGTTTGTGCAATGTGTGATCCAGCATTCTCCATCTCCTTTGCAGAGACGTTTTATCAACTGCTAGTTGTTCTACACTTTTCCATAAGTCTCTCTTGCACATAGTCTCCAGCCAGTAAAAAATAAGATTCTTAGGATTCTGGATTCTCATTACCAATTGTCATAAATGTCTCTTAGTGTAGGTTTGGAGACTTGATTGGAACATCAAGTATATACAGATTACTTATCAATAACTGCAAAACAGTCATTATGATATTAATTAACTGTCTGCTTCCTGTTGGAAAATATTGATATCACTGTTTAAGACGATTTCCGCACAACATTCGAGCAATAATGATAAAAATTAAGTTACCAAAAAACCCTCTTAGCATGGTAATATTTTGGATAAAGGTAAGAAGGTCTTATTGAGATTTAAGTTCTCAAGCTGACCCCGCGAGGGAAAAATGAACTTCAAGTTATCTATAGTTCAGTTAAAACGGACATTTCGCATTAGTTGAAAACAGAATTACACTCGCATTAAGCATTCTTACAAGGTTTTACATTAATTTTCTCGAGAATGCTTGGAGATTTAATTGCGGGGTCACCTAGAGAAATGAATTACAGTGAGATGCGTTAAACAGTGTTTAAAAAGTTACCGTGCCATGAGTACATTTTTAGTAAATAATTTTTGCACTTATTGCTCGAACCTTGAGCGGAATCTGTCTTAATCGTTTAATTAGGCTTGCAGTATTAGTGGGAAAGTGCATTTTGCTGCATGATGTTCGTAAATAAAATTATTCATTTGATGTTTATATAAGAATTCCTGCAGGTCCAGATGATTACAGAGGTGGAGAGGGTCCTCTCCATGTGTCACGTGGAAAATCAAACAATCCTTTATACCAAGCATTTATTGATGCTGGCGTAGAAGCTGGCTATCCCTTCACAGAAGACATGAATGGCTATCAACAAGAAGGATTTGGTTGGATGGACATGACAATCCACAAAGGAGTGCGTTGGAGTACAGCAAATGCATACCTTAGACCTGCGTTGAAGCGTAAAAACCTTCAAGCACAGACAAGAACAATGATTACAAGAGTAGTGTTTGAGAAAAACCGTGCTGCAGGTGTGGAATACTTTGTTGGCAAACAAGTGAGGCGTGCTATGGCTAGGAAAGGAGTTATTTTATCTTCTGGGGCAATAAATACACCACAGATATTAAATTTGTCAGGTATTGGAGATGCTGATGACTTGAAAAAACTTGGAATTCCAGTGAACGTTCATCTTCCAGGTGTGGGGCAGAACTTTCAAGATCATTTGGAGATGTATTTCCACCAGGTTTGTATTAGACTGTGTAAAAAAAGTATTGCATCAGTACCTAGTATGTCATAAATTACAATATTTAGAGAGGAACCACATCAGCCTTAGCTGGTTTTCATGCTGGTCCTCTAATAATCCTGATTGAATCAATTGGAATTTGGAAATGTTGGTTTGGTGTAGGGAGGAAAACTGGAGAACCCAGAGGAAAACCCCTCAGAGCAAGGCGAGAACCAACAACAAACTCAACCCACATATGGCACCGGGTCAGAATCGAACCCGGACCACATTCATTTTTGGCAGGAGGTGAGCACTCTCACCACATTGTATCATCCCTGCTCCCCTCCTTGTACCTGATGTGTAGTTCTTTCAGCTGCCGACAAGCCTGTATATAGTGCATTTCCATTGTTCTTGTGTTTTTCAGGAATGTACACAGCCCCTAAGTTTGTACCGCTCACTTAAGTGGTATAACATGGTTCCTATTGGAGTCAAGTGGTTCCTCACTAGGACTGGACCGTGTGCCACGGCACATCTGGAGGCTGGTGGCTTCATCCGCAGCAAGGAAGGCCTATCTCACCCAAATATTCAGTACCACTTTCTACCCTCAGCTTTTAAAGATCACGGTAGAGTAACTGTAGAGAAGGAAGCCTTTCAAGTAAGTACAGGATTTACCAGTAAAAAATACCAATACCAATTTCTCTTTTTTGCATAGTGAATTCACCCATACATGTAGATGTTAACCTATAATGTTTACTATAACTATGTTGAAACTGTTAAGACATGCCCTTCAAGATTAAAACTTTTACATACTTATATTAATTAATAATAGATATTAGTATATACCACACAAGTGAATAGTACTTTTCGCGCACGCTGATTGGCTAGCTCGGAGGTGATTAGCCAAGTACTATTCACCTCCGAGCAGCCGAAGAAATTTACAAAGTGGCTTTTTTTGCTATATTTTAACTAATGAAGTTACTCTTTGGGCTGTTAGTTATTCAGCTTGTGTGGTATATACTAAAACAATTATTCACCTCAGTGTCGGTGAAAGTGGTGGATATTTACCTCCACTTTGAATAATTGTTAACTATAAAGCTGAGGAGGTTGTCAGGTCAGGTATACTGTAGGTTGAAGAGACAAGTCAACAGTAAGGAAGGGATGGGATGGGGAGGAAGAGAACAGGTAGAGCGTCTGTCAATAAGGTAAAGGAGGTTTAAAAAGGTGTTGGTCATAATTAGTTTTCAATTAGTTTTTAATATTTCCCTGGGAGGGGGAATCTCATGTGAATAGACCAGGATGCTTGTCACCTTGCTTAGGGACTGTGGTAAATCATGGATTTGTGCCTCGCATAGGTTTTTCAGGACAAAATGCCGACTTTTTTTTAACTGTCAAGGTATCTTTTAGGGTTACACTCAAACAAATAATAAAGAACTGCTCTCTTTCCGTTCTAAAGAAGTGTTTTAGTGGTCAAATAAAGCTTGATCCACACCCAGATTGGTCTCTGGTGACTGGAAATAGTTTTCAGTACTTTCAAAGACTTATATTTTGATTGGTAATTACATCCACTCTACATGGTGCCTTAAATTTTTGAAAATGTAAGGTGGCTCTGAACCCAATTCGTAAAATTGTTTAAACTTTGCAGAAAGTTTCTTCTTATCATGCTGATTACATATAATGAAAAGGTGCAGTCACTGAGCCCGTTTTTGAGTTATAAGTGCTTAAAGCTAAAATTAAGGGTGTTTTTAGCAGGTTGTATTGTTGCTATGGTAACCTAATGTGCCACAAAATTGACAGTAACTTGTTCACCAATGATTGGGCAGTTTTTTGATACTATGATTTTGGTATCAACCTTTTTAGTGGCTATAATGACCCGTCAAACTCTAAGTCTTGAAAACTTCTGGAAACGGTTTCAAGCCATCTTAAGGGGTTTCAATCAAATTTCAATCAATCAAATTTTCCTACAATTTTTCAATTTTCTAAAGCGGTCCTGTTCCCCACGGGAAAATTTCCTCTAACCTTCAGCACCTTGTATTGCTCTTTTAAGGTACATGTTGGTTCCATGCGGGCTACAAGTCGTGGATATGTGAAATTAAAGTCGTCTAGTCCATATGACAACCCCATTATCCAGGCTAACTACCTCTCAACAGAAGAAGACAGAGTAGAGTTAAGAGATTCTATCAGACTTACCCGTGAAATATTTAATCAGAAAGCATTTGATCCATTTCGAGGAAAAGAACTACAGCCAGGTATGCAGTTTGCAGATGATTTTTTGATGCACCACACACAGCCTTCTTTGCAGCTTTTTATCCAACACACAATAATCTTGAGCAGGAGCGGTGTTGCATAGAAAAATGTATGTTTTGTTTTAGTGATTAGATTGAAAAAACATAAACGTTATACACACTTACTAGAAAGGAATCTTTATTTTATTCTTGTGTGCAGGTATTGTATTATTAGGTCGTTTGTTTTGTCATCAGTGATAGTACCACCAGGCAGTAAATTACCCTTGCTACTTTAAATAATTATTAGCTTTTATCCCTCACATTTTCCGAACCTTTAGAGATGATTTCCAGTCCGTACTGCGTACTCTTGAGAGTTTGTCTACATTTTTTGTTTGTTTCATGTACAACATCACAAAATGTAGCATTTTGCAACTACTTACATGAAGTAAATTCAAAATTTTAAGTCAACCTCCATTATGGATGCGTAGCTTTATAATTCGTTCTTTCCCATATCACTTGATGAAACAACTTCGCCACTGCAAAAATCAATGAAGCTGTTGAAAAAAGAATTTGAAAGGCCTCAAAGATAAGGTAACTGTGTGGTTTGTAACGAATAACATCGATTTGTATTCCATTGAGTGAGACTTATAAACATTAGGGTGCTGAGACTGCACGGTACAGACCAAACATTAGTTAAGTAAGCAGTTCTAATCAGGTTTTCTAGTGGAGTATACTAGTTCAGTTCTGGCCCTTTCTTTGTCATGCCATGTTATGTTCTTGTGAAAGAAGGTCCCCTCTATCCTGAAAGTGTAGTTTTGCGTGACACAGAGAGGGCCAGAATTGAACTAAGAGTATACTAGATCATTGTTTCAATGATAAACTACACTCGTCTGATTAATCATTGTGTTATTCTTCACCACTTCTTTTCATATCTGTCTTTTAAGGTGACCACGTTCAAACAGATGAAGAAATTGATGCCTGGGTAAGACAGAATGCCGACACAGCATATCATCCATCGTGCACGTGCAAGATGGGCTCTGAAGATGACCCAATGGCGGTTGTCAATAACAAATTGGAAGTCTTTGCAGTAGAAAATCTTCACGTTGTTGACGCATCAATCATGCCAAGTGTTGTGAGTGGGAATCTCAATGGACCAACTGTTATGATTGCCGAGAAGGCAGCTGATATCATCCTAGGAAATCCCCCATTGCCTAAATCAAATGCGCCAGTGTACGAGACACCAGAAACGGGACAAAGATAATTAATATTATTTACTAGTGACTTCGTGATACCTTATAGATAATTCCAGTTTACGAGATTATTGCTCCAGACCCGAGGAAGCAAAGTTTCAAAACTGGATTACAAAGTGCTCAATAGCACACAGTTTAATTACTATGCTATTTAATATATTTTAAATTACCATGAGGTCTCCTTATTCTGAGGGAGTGTGTGAAGGGATGGTGCACAAAAAGGATCCTGTGTTAAATAACCAAAGTACACTGTAATTGAAAAGGCTCTGGCCAATGATTTTAGCAGTCAGTATGAAAATTAATTTTAACAATAACAGGCAGTAAGATTCAGACTGCAAAACCACTTCTAGATTTTCAGAGTGCTTTATTAAGGAAATAGCTATCATGCGATTGTGATAGTACATTGTTGAGTTATTTATGTGGGGAATTCGTAAAAACAAGAGAAGTTTGAAGCACTACCAACTGGTTCTTGTACTTCTAGAGTGTCATGAATCACTGACAAACTGCTTGACACTCGCACACATACAATTTTTCTGCTCAGCATGGACCAAGACGGTGAGGTTAGTAAGATTTTTATTATATCTCTACTGGATGTCTGTCTGGTTCGGGAACGATTTCTATTCACGCAGAATGGTTTCAAATTTCTGACGCACATCAAAAGCAAAGTGAGTCAATTTGAAATTGTTGTTCAGTCGTTAGCAAGTTTTAATACACAATTCAAAGTATAAGAAAATTTTCAACTTTTACTTGCTATACTTGGCGTTACATCACCAAACATTTTGCAACAAAACCAGCCTTAAATTTTAGTGGGCCGTACAGTAGAATACGGCCTGCTAAATTGACCACTTGCAACGTGCATACTAACTGAGAGATGCTGGATGATATTAATGGTCTGTATCATCCATTATAAACAATGGAACAGGGGCCAAGTGCCACAGTGACACCTTCCCCCTCGCCTAAAATCTAAGGGTGCGTTCCTTTGGTGTGACCCGGATCTGGATCAGTGATCCAAGATCACTCGGATCATGGTACATCAAAGAAGCCGATGAATCCGTGACCAGAGTGGATTCATCGGTTCCTTTGATGCACCATGATCCGTGTGATCTTGGATCACTGATCCGGATCCGGATCACACCAAAGGAATGCACCCTAAAACGAAACAGTCAAATTGTACAATCTATCAGTTTTATTGATTGTTCAAAATTGTATGAGGTGAACTTGATTCATTGTTTTAAGATTTACAGTATATATTTTTTTGCTGTATAAAAAGTTGGTTTTACAATAAATAGAAATAGCATCATTCTGAGTGAATCTTTTCACGATTTGAAATTAGGAAATCTCAAAAAATAACATTACTGTACATTTAACTATACTACAGATCTACACAAATTGCATTTGTCACACGTTCAACAAGATTTAAAGTGAACAAGTCATTTAACAAAACCATCATTCAAAACCTTGTCTTTCAAATGCTATGAAACCCCTAAACTATAAATACCTCAAGAGTAAAAGTGACCCCCTTCTGCTGCCACACCTCCTCCCCCTGTCTCTACAAAACAATAAATAGTAACAACATCTACCAACAAACAGTTTGGTTGCAGATCTAAGGAAAACTAACCAACAGCATGGTTTACATTTCCCTAAGCATTTTGCAAATCTTGTGAAATTAGTAAATGTGCACACTACCTGCAATTGAACAAATATTGCTACTTAATCATTGCAAGAGGATCTGATACACTCAATTGTCAGTATACCAAGGCCCAAATACCTAATTTAATTGCATTATGTATGAGGTGCGCCACTTATTGATAACATGTAAAGGAGGGATAAATATCCCACTTGTTGATGGGTAGATCTAAAAATCATACCATTAACACTGATAAGGCTTACAAATGTTATGCTACAAAAGCCAGTGATAATGCTGTGCCCCTTCACTCATCAAATTTGCCATTTTGTCATGCTTTTGAATCATTTGCTACAATTTGTCTAGAAATAAGGCTTTTGCCACAGTGTTATTAATTTGACCTGGCAACTCTACTGTCCACCATAGATTTTGTAAACAAGCTCTGGATGTTTTGATCACAAAAACAAGATTTTTAGCAGGTTGATTTGTTAGTACAATCACAAACCTTATAACAGAGTCTTGGACAAATGTTTAGTCATGAATTCTGCTGATAAAAACTGGAGTGAGTATTACACTTAATGGACTGCCTTGAAGGGTCTTTTAAATAGACACTGGCATAGAATTTGCAAGCCTTCAACAGTTCTAAAGTTGTTACATACACATACGATAACTATACTGGTATCTATATAACAATTATTCCATGAGCCCGAGTTGGATATGAAGTGATAAAATAACCAATGAGTGCATAGCGCGAGTTGGTTATAATCACTTTGTATCCAACAAGGGAGAATGGAGTAATTGTTTTAGTAAATTCTAAAACCGGGTTTTGCAGTCGATTTTTATTTCGGCCAATATAGAGGGCTGAAGTTGAAAACTTCATGCTGAAAATTTTTAAAAGTGGTGCACTATTTTCCATATGACGTAAAAACCCGACTATTGGCTCATAGTCGGAGTTTTTTAGCCAATCAAAAAGCTAGAAATGCAATAGTTGGAGCTGAGAATTTACTAAAGATTCATATCATTGCATGATTATGGAACAAAAATTAATCAGCCAATATTGTTGTCAAACAGTTTTGCAGTGCTTTTGTTGAAGCCGGTTGTTCTAAGGCTGGATAAATTTGATCTGTCTTGGTTAAGTTCAGGCTGTATTCATTTGACCATCCCCAGTTCCTGGATCTTCCTCCATCAAGTCTGGTGCTAAAAAAAAACAGTATGCCATTATTTTAACTCTGGGTATAATTTCCTTAAAATTGATTGTCATTTACAAGTATGCTAATTAAGAGAAGCTATTTTAAAAATACATTAACACAAGCTAGAAAATTGGTCATGCGAGAGCCTGAAGAACAACAGTGGGCTTTCTCAAAACATTCCAAAGTACTGTGCATTGTCCATGAATTGCATAAAGCGGCACCTGCACTCCAAGTAATCTTTTCTAGGCTTTGGTAGTATATGTTTGTTAAATGAGTTTCTTCAACAATTATTAGTATTGTAATTACAAAACATATCGGGGGATATACGGGAGTGAAATTATGTAAAGAGTTGAAAACTATAATGGCATTGTACATGTCTAGAATTTTGGCCTCAAATGTTTATGAACTGCAGACTTACAGGCAATGTTGAGATCGTTAGAACTGAATACCGGAGTTTCAGTTGCAGTAGGAGAGGTACTGGTATTTGGCTTGACAATAACAACTTCTCCATCTTTGTTGAAACCAAAGCCATGCTTGTCATCCCAAATAAAACAGTTTTCCAAACCTGATAAAAAATTATGTTATTTCAACTTAGATTGTATATGGTCAATGTTATCTATTTTTTTGCAAAAATGAGCCTAACAACAAAATTATTGCTAACTTAAAGCAGGCATTCATGCCACATACAAAAACCTCTGAAAAAGGCTCACTGTTCCTTTCAATGACGGGCTAACTCAAGAGTTCAAACCCCAACCATCGATCGTATTTTTCACTGTCGTCAACCAAAAACATAGATATAATTGATAGTAAACTCTAACTAAAAATTACAGCATGCAGTTATGTACCTGTAAATTCGCTCTGAGTTCCACCAGTTAGTAAAACTGATGATGATCTAAAGCATCTGATACTCGACTGTCTTGCTACATGCAACATCAGTTTATGTCCTCGTAACAGTGCCATTGTGAAAGGATTGACTTCTCTTGCACAGTCAACTTAGTTTACACTCTACAAAATAATGAAATATTCTTATTTTCAATGTATCCCACCTATAATTGATCACAATTTGTAGCACAGCAATCTTTTTTCCAGAGACTACATGTACATATTTTTCAATCAGTGGTTACCAAAAGCACAACGGCTCCGGAGGGAATAAAAACAGGAACCAACAAATCCTGCTTCTGATTTGATTATGCGCATGCATGCAAGTTCAATAATAGTTTTTGAAAATGCGTAGAGAGAGTGGCCCCTGTCGATAATGCCGGCTGTACTCAAAATTTCTCTCCTCTTGGTGCTAACCAAAAGGATCGCAGTTTTTGGGAACAAAATTGGTGGAACAATAGAATCCCCACTATATGCATGGCAGTCATTTCTTTGATTGCCATTATCATTATTAGAAGATATCTAGCCATGTAACCAAGCATGCAACTGACAAGTGAAACAACATGTAAAGACACACAGTAATCCAGTAATCAGTGTTACTCTATCACAATTACATCGTGCTCTTGCACGGAATTGTAGATGCTTTTCTCCATAGAGAACCTTCAGACGATCCTCTCCTACATGTATAAACCATTTTTTTTTTCCAGAATGTCTTGTTTCTGAACGAAAGAGGTGTTTTAAATGGAAGACTCCACTTGTGAAGTTTGTATGTATAGTTTCGCCAGTGGACTAAACTTCTGCGGGAATTTTTTTGGCGGGAACGTTTTTTTTTGCGGATCGTGGAAAAAAAAACCGCAAAACCCCGCAGAAATTAGTGCCAGTTACATGTAGTGCTCAGTCACAAGTGAGCGAACTCGTGACAACCACGAAGTACATATGCATGGCACATTTTAAGATTTGTCCACGCTCATCGTGTAGGCCATTTTACATGTAAGCTAAACATTTCGTAAGCCCTGAGGTCGTTAACCTTATACTCTCATCGGACGTTACGTAAGCTCGCTAACGGCTTCGGTATTTTCCCGAATCAGACCGTGCGTATTAAATTTCCTAGCAACTTACACCATTGCTCATTCTGTTAAGCAACTAAGACTTCTCTATTGGAGTAAAACAATGCGTAGAGTTTAGCACTTAAACTTAGCCATAACTCTTAAACTAAAAGAGCAGAAAAGCTTAAGCTAATACAAGCATGTTTTTAGCTTACGTAAGCGTCAATATGCACGGTCAAACAATATTATGAACTCGTATTTCAAAACAAGGTACTCCAACTACTACACTGTACACTAAAAAACCAGCTGGCGAGGCTATTACATCCTGGTTTATGGACGTCATTTCTACAAAACAAAAACTAAGAACTTACCATCAACATCAATTTATCAAATACATTCACACTCGAGAACAGCAGGAGACCGCTAAGCACGAAAACAACATCACGTGACAGAGAATTCTGGTGGGGGAGTGGGGTGTGGCTTCTAGGTTTTGTGCGTGCTGGAACGGTTGAATTAGGAAGAAAATTTACAAATGATTTCCCTCTACAAAAATTATTCTGTCTATGTAACGGTATTCTACTTTGAAAATAACACGACTGCTTAAATGTTTAGAAGCAAGAGGAATTGCCGCTTGATTCCCCTCTATACACCCCACAAAGTAACTTGACATGCTCATACTGACATCGCTAGAGAAACGGAGCTAGAAAACAAGGAAAACGGGTTTTAGAACAATTGCGCTTGCCCGAGGGCCTACCTTTTGCCCTGTTTTCACATTCTGTTGGAATTCAGTAAGGCGAAACTGACGGTTTACCAGTTTTAGCTCATTATGGCTACATATTATGCCGGCATTAGTTTGAGGCAAAATAATCTAGCATTATTTTTAGCGACAAAAACTGGAAGACGGTTAGAAGCAAGAGAAATCTGCATAGAAGTCGCTCGAGTGCACAGAACACACAGCACATACCAAGATATCTTGCTAATTCAACCCTCTTCTACTACTTCAGAACAACTTTTTTCACGACTAGAAAACATAAATCGCAATGACCAAGCCAGAGCAATGGACATCCCTCATGTTTAAATGACTTAACTTAAATAAACAAGCATTAAGAATAAATACTAGCTTTTTATATGAGCATACCATTAGTATAATAATGATGCCTTTTGAGCACCATACTATACAGTGAGCTTTTTTGAGCATCAAGCATTAGCAAAAACAGTGAGAAATGTGAGCACAATATGCGACGTCGTATTGCCAAACCCCTATATTCTCCCTGCCGGGCATTTGTATTTTGTTTGGAAAAAATTTTGCTAGATGTACATAATGGATCTCCCTCGGTAGAGCTTCAGGAAAGACAGCAAATCCCGACCCATGGGACAAGCTCAAAATTCTATTCTATTTCTATCTTGAAAAAAATTGCGCACATTTTTCATGTTTTCTATCAAATTCTGTACCTTTTACTTTGGCATGGACAAAATCATTTCATTTCTACATGTAATTCACTTTCTTTTCTTTTAATTTCTAGTCATCTTCCGCCCAGCCAATCAGAAAGCAAGACATTTCTTTTTTATTAATGGCCGTCATTTTCTAGTGAGAGATGAGTAACTGATTTTACTCTTTCTCGTGTATGTATTAAGTATTGTCGAGCAATATTACTATATTTACATTGTAAAATTCTAATTTACTGTTACAGTAAGTTTTTCGTTCGGTGTCAAAAAGGTACTAGAGTTGTAATAATTTTTTTTTAATAGCGTAATAGTTTTTGTAACGTTAGTATCTAAAATTGATGAAGAAATCTATTCTTATCCTGGGCAAACAAATGCAAGACTTTCAAGTGATTATATTTTTAACTTTGAAAAATCCGTCTTTTGTTTGTAAGATATATTAAAATCCTTTGAAGTAGGCAGCCATGTGCATTTTTATTATTATTCTCTTATCTTAGTTTATTGTCACCGGTAAAGATCGTTTATGAAATGAGACGGAATTATTCACTAATTTTCTCTCAGATATTTGAAATGAGCCTCTTCGCTGAAGATTCCGAGACTTCTTCGCAGAGATTTGTACAGCTCTCAATTTGGTCACTTAATTAATTAGAAGCGAGAGGAAAAAATTAATATGAGTTGACTCAATCGGTTGTTAAGATGGCAAAAAATAAAGCGGGAATGGATTTCGGCACCTAACTGAATCATTTCTTATTTTAACAAACGAAAAAGTATAAATATATAGCGGTTAGTGGTCGAACCTCAATTAATCTCAATTAAAGAGACGAACCGTCTGCGAGTATACTTTAGTTTTATGAATCAACGCTGGTAGAGCAACTTGTACGGGATCGTATAAGACCGCAAATTTGCATGAGGCAAACCTCCTTCTCTGGGAATTTTACACACTGTCATCTACTAAGAGGGCGGTCTTTTTAGTTTCCCGAGTCAACACTTGATTGATGTATGACAGCGCATGAAAAAGCAAT
Organism: Micromussa lordhowensis; assembly: GCA_964020085.1. Lineage (NCBI taxonomy): Eukaryota > Metazoa > Cnidaria > Anthozoa > Scleractinia > Lobophylliidae > Micromussa > Micromussa lordhowensis. The sequence goes on from OZ026605.1 coordinate 3,377,818, forward strand.
TGGTGTAGATCTGAACAATTTACAAATCCTCGGCTGATAAAGGCTTATCAAAAAGCTGCCTTGCTGATCGATCTTAAGTAAAAATCGAAAACGTCAAGTAAAAAAAGATAAAATTTTGGCGCTTTTTTATATTTCCCATCGATTATTGTTAGTTTTACAGATTGACCCACGTCATAATTTCTTACTTAAGTCTTTAATGGAAATCTATATTGAATTCACGTCTCTGAAAATCATACAAATAATAGAATAATTGTGATAGTGACGTATAAAAAGGGAGAGGCGATTCTTAAACCTGTCAAAGGTGAACAAATGTTGAAAAATACTGTTTGGGGCAATGAGATAAATCAAATTTAATAACTTTGCGTTGAGGAGAGAACGGTGCAACTCTAGGTTTCGTGGGAAACATTCCATATTCTAAATACGGTGAGTAGCATTTTCTTTCCCTCGTAGTTTCGTCTATTCGATTCTTACTTTCCTCTCTTTATTTAAGAAGTCTTTTTTACCCAACGGCTGGAGAAATGATTAGTGCTGCGTAGTCATTAAGTACGATTTCTCACCTTATGCTATAGGAGAAGGGTGAATATTACAAATTAATGATTATAGGTTTTGTCGCTCGCCAGGAGAAAGACAATATTTTAAGAGTCTTCCTTCTTCTACGTTTCATGGCAACCTTATACACTTTTCAGTTATGAAGTAAGCATGTATTTTCCTTCATCCAAACATCATAGGATTAAATGTAATGAATTTAAATATATGCAACTGTGTTAATAACCTAGGTTAGACCGGCAAATTTCTTTTATGAAGACCAAAAAGAACAGAAACGAAAACGAAAAATAAAATCTTAAACCGTAGTTGGAGGAGAAAATAATTCCAGTTAAATGAGAAAATGCGTATCGACCATGTACTTTTTCGGGACAAAAAAAGTCTTATCTCGCGTCATTATTTTAACAGGCAAGCTCATTACTTCCCTCTTAAGATTACAATATCTGTACGCTTGCTATGCTTTTCGCGTTACAAAAACTGTACTAGTTTTCACTATATTTCTTGTTTTGTTTTATTTTCTAAAAAATAGACAAACGTTCCTAAATCCACACCTTCCGAAATCATTCTGTGCTAATCTCGCAGCGTTCACCGACTTGCCCAAAACCTTTTCAGCTGACCAAAATTAATCAAGACCTCATTTAATACTGAATAGCTATTAGCGTTTTGTTAAAAGTCAAGCTTGAACTATGTCTAATACGCAGCTGACAGAAAATCAGTTTTTGAATATTTTTTAATTTATTTTTTGTATCATGCGATATCTAATATACAAAACAGGACAGATATGAGATGTCCTCAGTGACTCAGGCCCATCAGATCCTAGTTCTTTAAATCATTTTTTCGCCTAATATTGTTTATTAATTGAAAAGAATAATAGCCTCTTCAATTCTGCATGCTGTCTTTCACTGGAAGCTCCCGTTCATTGCCTTTAAGTTTATTTTTTTTCACTCGATACTGTTGTGGTCAATGAATGTTAAAAACCTGACCTAACTATTGGAAAGACGGAGATGTCATATAAACCTGCCGAGAACTTGAAGGTAAATTAATTGCAATATCCAATTTTCGGTTGAGGATATTAAAAGCTGAATAAAAGAGTAATTTTCCTTTACAGTGAGGATCAAAGCTCACATTTAAGCATTCTCGTTGCACGGAAAAAGTGCATCTTAGGACGCTTGAAATTAATACAGTTTGTCCAGTTAGCATTCTGTTCTGTTCTGATGACAAATATGGATCGTACATGAATATTTACAAGGCCAAGCGATATTAAACAACATATCCTTCCTAAGCTTCCGAATATATTCCTTTTTGAAAGTAAATTGAATTTGGCACAATGGAATTAAGAGCAAAGGTCTATTCATAATAACACAATTTTCCGGAAACAATTAACCTTATTTCCATTTCTCAGTTATGGCTGACTGAGGTTATTTTCGATCAGGCTCCATCAATGCCCATAATCTTAAAATCCTGTTTTTTTTTTCTTCGTAAACGCTGCAATGAAAACAAAAGAGTATTTTTTCAAAATTAGAGAGTAATTATTATAGATTCATCAGCGCCGGTTCGTTGATTCAACTTTGTTGGCTCAAGTGGTGAGGCCCATATTAGAATTTTTACATAAACATCTTACAGTCAGCTTAAACCTTTCTGCGCGCACATCCCCATGGGCATTTCTTCCATCGTCTTTTTTAAAATTCTCTTTCAGTTTTCAAATTTTTTTTCGGGCACTTTTTTTGTTTGATTCTTGCGTGTGTCTATAGCTGTAATACGTAGATCATGTGTAATAGTTCTTTCGGTAACTTATTTCAACTGTTATACTTTTTATAAGTTGTAACACTTTAATTTTGTGATTGTCCATTGAATGTTGTCAGTGATTAAATCCTTTCATCAGGAAGCATTTCTGGGAAGTTGAGAGGAGATGAGAGGAGAAAGTATTTCATGATTACACTTTCGCTGTTCACTTTTAGATTTCGTCATGACGATAATGAGCATATACACGGAGTCACTGACAGCACAGATCAGCATTACCACTGTCTTCACAATCCTTGTTCTAGTGGGTGTGGTCGGAAACGCACTGTCCTGTGTCGTCATCCTCGCCAACCGCTCCATGAGAACACCCATGAATTATCTCATTCTTAACCTAGCAGTAGCGGACATCATTGTGGTAGCGTTTGTCGCACCTCGCTTCATTCTAATCCACGCCTTCGAGCACCCGGACGGCTTTCTGGGATCGCTGATCTGCAAAGTGTTTACCGGAAGCAATTTCAGTTGGCTCGGGGGCTCAGCTTCCGTGTTTTCTTTGGTGGCCATTTCAGTTGAGCGATACTTTGCCATCATCCACCCTTACGGCAACCGCAAGCTGACGATGAAGAAGCTGAAGTATGTTGTTTGGGCTTGTTGGGTGCTCGCTGTCGTCTTCAACCTTCCGTTGTTCCTCACAATGCAGTACAACAAAGAAATTAACTTCTGCACCGAGTTCTGGCCTGAGCCCTGGATGTCCCGTGTTTACAGCACTGCTTGGCTTGTTCTGTTTGGCGTGATACCTATAGTTCTTATGTCTGTGCTTTACTGCAGAGTCATTCGCCGGCTTTGGATTCGCCCAGAAAAAAGCCCTCGAGTCACGCAAGCTGCGATTCTCAAGTCGCGCAAACGCGTGACAAAAATGGTGATTGCAGTAAGTGGACCTTTTCGGCGATACGGCGGCCATTTTGAATTCTATTGTATAGTAGCGTCAGTGAAAAACCAGGGTCTGTTATATAATAACGCTACTAATGCCCAAATATGGCGACTACCTGTATTATCTTTGCATTTGTGAAACTAGTGAAAGTCAGTTCTTTGTTCCAACTGGACTCCATCAAAGGGCTTTACTGTTTTACAGGGCGCAAGGGCTTTCAGTCTACCCTGTATTACCTCACGGATCCATTTACGAGAATATTTCACCAATATTTGCCCTGGCTTGAGAAACAAAAAAGCCTTAAGCGTTGGGCTTCAAAGAATCCCTTTCAGGACCTCAGTAAATGGTTGTTTCGGTGGCGCCAGATAGCAAACCAGGCGTGCCACGAAATTTCGAGGTTACGTCCATAGAGTCTCTATTTCTACTTTGTCTTTCTTCTTCTTTCGTTTTTGTTGTTCGTCTTCCGTATACAAGGCTGGCCCCGCTATCGCACCAGAAGACCGCAAGCTTCTAAAGGTTACTTTAGTGCTAATCTGTCTCAGGTTTTCTCACAGGTTTTAGTTCATATTAGCTTCATTGCGGTAGTGCGACTGATTTGTTTCATTTATTTTATCACAAGCGTGCATGCTTTCATTTGTTTTCAGGTTAGCGCTGTGTACAGCATCACTTGGTTTCCAGTGCTGATCATCTACATGCTGAATTATTACCTTGAGAGTCAGGAGTACGGAAACATCACCTACATCATCGGCATCGTTATTGTCACCTTCAATTCCTGCGTCAATCCGTTTGTGTACGTGTTTGTCAACGAGCGCTTTAGGAATCACATCAAGCGACTGTTTGAGTTGCCATTTCAAAAGCAAAACCGGGTGCAGCTGGAACAACGGATGGCTCAAGAGAGAGGGGAGAGTAGTTCACAGCAGCGACGCCAAGCTCTTGAAATAACAGATGGGAACGACTGTTAGGGCTTATCACAGTTAGGTTGCTGTCAGAGGCATTCCATATACCAAAGGGTAATCTAGAGAACTGATGTTTCATTTATATACTCAGTGTATATTCTCATTACGCAGTAAATCTTTCCTTTGCAATCGATCTTTTTAACCAAGACCAAGATGTAAAATTCTACAATAAACCTTGAATGCAAATTCTGCAATCTGATTGGCTGAGCTATTGCTCTCTCCTCCGCTGAGGCTCAAGGGTTTTCTTCCGGGTGGGTAGAATCCGCTGACCGATTTGATACGGGCTTCAGGCTACGTGAATCGACTTTGCGCTCGCCCCGATCTCGCATAGCGGATTTCTATAACAAACGATTCGAACCTCTGTGGACGAGACTATAGTATGCTGTCAACCATTAGTTTGCAGTGGTTGTAGATCATCTACGAGATCGATAGCCACTTAAATTTTCTCATTTTTCTCAAATGTTGGTGGAAAATTTGGAAACAAATCATGGGTTAATTAAGTTCTCAAGAAAGCTGAAAACAGGGAACTCACGGTTTCTTGACTTCAAGAACGTCAAGTGTTGAAAATGTGATAAGCGCACGTATCACTGCAAATTTCAAAGGACAATTATTGCCGCGCGATTTTTCTAAAAGGGTTGTATAAGTTTACCACCACCTAACGAAACAACTAGAAACTGTTATTTGAAATTCTACTAGAATAATCAGATTATTTGCTCTCAATATTCTTTGAGGAGGAATCCGTGTTCAGAAAGCCGCTATTTAGCTTTAACAGCCAATCGCAGCAGGTTTGACGCCGGATAAACTTCGTGATCATGTGACCAAGCGAAGATTTATCAATATGATTGCATACAAATATACCCGGGGGTGAGACAGAATAGAGAATGTTGAAAACTGGCTCGAGAAAAAAAAATATTTGTCCCTGAAACTAAATAATAAAATATCGGTCCGGAAATAGAGAACGGATAACGGCTTGGAATAATAATTATGGACAAAGGATTCCACTTCAGGCCGTGAATAGGGGTATGCTTATAAAACTACTTGTATAATTTTAAACAATAATTGGACGAGATTGAGTAAAATATTGTGATTTGTCAGTGACGAGCAGATCAATTATTTCTCTCTCTCTGACAGCTCAGGAAAGCGATCTTCCATACCATACTTAAAACAAGAGCAAGCATGGTTACAATTACGCATGAGCAGAATATTATTTGCTTTGTAGCAAAACACGTTTAGACGGTATTGCGCATGAAAAGACCATTATTTGTAGGCAGTTATTTAATGTGATTTAAATATGAAAACTTAGTGATCGAATGATAAAACAGTTATTGAACTCGGTTATCGCAAAATATCGTGATTTGTCAATGTTTCGCAGATCAATTATTTGCCCCAGCCTTCAGGTCGGTAAATAATTGATCTGAGTGCTCGCCAATCACGATATTTTGCTCAACCACATCCAATAATAGTTTATTATTTTACCTCTATATTACTTGTTCTGTTGTTATTTTCTGTTATAGGGTTTCCCATAAAAATAACTTTAGCGTAGGTCAGGCTCAGCGTATATTATCAAGGCACACGGGAGGCTGGGGCTGACAAAGAAAATAAAACTTGTGTTAATTTCGTTATCAAACGGGAATGGTCCAAGAATGTACATAGAATAAAAGCTTTACTGGCTCTGCCTAAAATCAGACATCATTTAAAAGGATCAGCCGTTCAATATAAGAGAGTGACGCGTTTCGCTAACTTTTATTCTCGTCTTTCAAGCTTTTTGAAATCATGTTAATACAAACACTCTAATATGTATTTAAGTTTCTTCCAGATTGGGTGTTGTTGTTTCAATAATTGTAATATTGAACATCACATGGATGCGAAGCGGTCGAAACTTTATGCTTCATCACTTGATGAAACAACTTCGCAGCTGTAAAAATCAATGAAGCTGTTGGAAAAAGAGTTTGAAAGGCCTCAAAGATAAGGTGTGTGGTTCGTAACGAATAACATCGATTCGCATTCCATCGAGTGGGAACTAACAATGTTTATAAACATTAGGGTGCCGAGACTGCGCAGTACGGACTGGAAATCATCTTTAAATGCATCTCGTTAGCCCAGCTCTGGATTCATAGCTCATTAATTCAGTGGTTAACAGCCACCTCATGTAGAACCAAGAGGTCTAGTCATACATTTAGGATTTATCTACTGCTTCTTCCAGCGTTGAAGCTCTTAAGTTGCTTTGTAGCCTAGCCTGCTGTTGTATACGGGACACTAAATACTTTAAATTCATTAAGAAGATGTAAAACATACTCATTGTACCCGAGCTATCAATATTCACACTCAGAATTAAACAATTCTTTAGCAGCTAAGGTACTTATTATTATTTGCAATATTATTGAATTTGTCATACCTTGACAGTATGGACCACGAAGGGAAATTCTGAGAAGTAAAACTTATGCAAATTTATCTAAGTTTCAATGGCTCGATTTCTACAAGAGACGAATAATTAGTCTGGGACGAACTCTGGCAAGGACGAACTACCGTGGATAACAAAATTTCAGACGAACTACCGTCCTTTGCCCAACTTTGGTATATAGTTTCGTCAAAATAGTATAAATCGATCCTACCAAAATTTCGAGCTGCGATTGAAACCTTGCTCAAGGTTCGATGCGTGATTGAAACTCTGCCCAAAGCTTCGATGCGCGATTTAAACTCTGTTGAAAGTTTCGTTGCGTGATGGAAACTGTGCCTTAAGTCTGGATATCCGTGGTCGAACATTGACCAACCAGGTAATTGTGGTCAGAATAAAAGGACAATTTCTCAGCTCTTTCTTTTCATAAACTCATCCTACACTTTAATAATCATCATTTGCATCACTAGATTTCTCTAACACCTGCATCAGTCTGCACAGTGTTGTGCGTTCATTTAAAGTTTCTCTTTTAACGCATGTCTTTTTGAGCAAATAGTTTACACATTGACACATAATTTACAAGTGTGATTTAGAATTTTTTCTTTTTTTCTTTTTATTCCTGTAAATTACATTTGCGTGCAAGTTGGAGGAGATTTTTAAACTGAGGTTCGCATCGAATCCTTTTATCAACCTAATGAAGCCAAAAATATGTTTTAGTCAAAATAATGGCCGATAGTCGCAGGATTTTGTTTTGTTATCTTGCCTTTATATCTCCTTGACCAGATGCCAGCAATTACGACAAAATACTTATGAGTAACATTTTAAAGTCAAGAGTGTAAAGTTTTCATTTTTTTCTCGAATTCGATGTCCAGGATTTCTTTGAATTTTCGCTTTTGACTGAGAAGAAATTAAGTTCTTGATTATTTCAAGCCGTGAAAACGGCTGAAATCTGGGAATACGGCACAACTGAAGTTGAAGATAATTCTTTTGTCTCACAGAAACTGACTTGTGAGTTGGTGAGAAATCTGATAATAAAAAATACATAAAACGCAGAAAAAACAAATCACGCAGTTTTAAATATTTCATGAACATAAGCAGTCTTTTGCTTGTCAAATGTAATTAATTTTTGGCGATTTTAATTCGGCTTTGACCGCCCAGTATAAGTTAAGAACATAGTTTTGTTTTGTGCTTTTAGGGAGCACAAGGGTAAAACAAAAAAAAGTGCTAAAAAAACTACCATAATTGTGAGACTGGGCATACGCGATGACCACGGGCAGTACGTACAAAAGCTATTATCAGAGTATTAACTATTCTATTATCGATGACTTCTACGAAAGAGCTCAATTTGTCAAAAGCTACGTGTATATACAATTTAAACTTCCAAACAATTCACAAACTATTGAACGTTCTAAAGAAGACATATGCTGATTGTACAAAGAGCAATCGCTGGCTTACACGTGCACATTGTTCAAGCATATGTCCCCGAATTTAAACCGCAATTGATCTCCAATGGCGCCAGAGAAACATACGAAAGTAGCTATCAATTAATAATAATCTCTTTTGTGTTTTTGAAGTCAGTCGTATTTGATTCCGTGCATGTAAGAACCAATTTCGTCTTAATTTGCTCAAAAGACGAACCCACGTACGACAGGAAGTATAAAAAGCGGTTGAATGATTTCAGGATAGCGCTTTCTCTAAGCGAACCTACACGAAAATTTTCAGGAGTTGGCCTGAAATTTAAAAATGGGAAAATTGTTTGTGACCGCAGTGCTTCTTGTAATCTTCTCTTGTTCGTGGCGTGTTTTTGCTCTTGGGGAAGAGAATGAAAAGAGTCAGTTTGACTTCAAGATCGAAGAAAACCTGGCGGAAGACAACGACAATGGTTTTGACGACCGTGAAACAAGGCTGGAAAGGGAAGGGAACAGAGAGTTTGATGTTGATGACGGTGAAAATACCGACGACGATTTATTTTTCTCCCAAGATGACGGTGAATTTGAGAAAAGAAAAAGGTAAAAAGCTCTTGAAACGCATGGTTTTCATGAATACATAAGGAATTATGACTTCGTGTAGTTTTTCTACTATCATATGAACGATCACACCGTTGCAAGACTGAAGTGAAATAGGAAATTTATACATTTTAATTTAGAGTATTAGCACTGACAAAACATGGTGTTAGTCTGTTGTAGAGGTTGTTTGGTCTATAGCTGGAAAAACAAAAGCGAAAAAATCCATCAAATCGTTGACTTCAAAAGAAAATGATCACCTATTTTTAGAACACTAATTCCAATAATTGTTTTAATTTGTAGCCAGGATCGACTCCGGCGACACATTCCAATGAGGTTTTTAGAGTTTTCTTTTGAACTTACGTTCCTGAGGGTTTACTATTATCGAGATTCTTGGAAAAAAGGGTGTTAGAAATTAAATAATTTCTATTTACAAGGCTAAAAAAGTTAAAAAGTAAAAACACCAGACACCCTGAAGATGAGCTAGTGTCGAAAACGTTCGGTGTTTTTACTTTTTAATTTTTTTAGCCTTGTAAATAGAAAATATTTTTAACCAAAACGAACATTATGGACGAATATTATTGAATAAAATGAATTGAAACTGTCGCTGTCAACCAGTATTGTCTCTCGCTATTGTCAGCAAGCATTTTATGTAAAGATCAAATTAACTACACATCTGGCTTCATAGGCGACTCTGTGTTATCTGTATTTTCCCCCAAAAGTATTGGTCGTTAAGGGTTTTTATTCATTTTTGGATTGAAAAGCAGCCCAAGTAGACCGACCAGCCATAGATCACAATAGCTACCTTTTTTTGGAACACATTTAAAAGTATTAAATTTCTAAACAAGCATGACAATTTGTATTAATATTAATTAATAAATATTTAAAGTGACCCTCCACTGGGATATCCCCAAACGGTGGGATTGCCCTCGACATTAAGTTGCTTCTTTATTCGCTTTCAATAGTGTGGATTATAGTGAATGGGACTCCAACGAACAGTTCAAGTTAAACGACGACACCGAGGAAGCTGAAGAAAAAGAAGAAGAGGAAGAAGAAGAGGAAGCGGAGAAAGGCGTGTTCAAAAAGTTGTTCGAGAAGTTCAAAAACTGGGTGCGCAAGATTGGTAAACGAAAAACGCACGACTGATGCGGGAAATGTCGACTGATTAAACTACCAGACCCATCTAGAAGTGTTTTAACTGAAGTCCACGTCATTCTTAGCTTGGACAGAAAAGACATCTTATCATCGACAAGTACTCGCTTTTTTTACAAGGCTTTCATATGAAAACTGTGAGTTTATAATAGTTTTAGGATGTGGCCTCCCGACTTGCATATATGGTGGCATTATCAGCTATCTGAGGTAAAATTATTGAAAATTAAGCGTCTTTGGCATGGCGGTTTTTAGGGCCAGTTTCCTTAAAAATGAATTTTTAAGATATAACCAAATAAATAAATTTATTAATGCATTAAAGTCAATCAATAAACAAATAGTTTGTTAGGTTCAGCCATTTTAATTCAAAGAAAAAGGCACTTATGTCCAGGATTGACCACTAATGAGATTCAAATTCCTTATGATAAGCATCACAAAGTGTCCTCATTGGTGAAAAGTCACCAAAACACACACAATTCTGTCAAATATGAAGTAATGATGAAAATGTCAGATACCCCTGCCTAATATGAAGTACTAATTAAACAATACTCGCGTTCAATCCTGGACATGAGTGGGAGTTCAGGAAGACAGGACAGGTTAAGTGTACCTGAATGTTACTGGTTCCTAATTCTAGCTTCAACAACAATCTATTTATAATTAGTATCAGTTTTATACATCTCATGTAGCTGCAACGCGCGCTAACTTGAGAAAGGTTTCCGATAACCAGTTTGACTCTGACCATGCTTAATAGAAAGAAATGGTTATGAAACCTGGCAAAGGTCTTTGTTGTAAACGTTTTTGTTGGCTATTTTGGGGGTTGACCCTGCACAAAACCTGGCAAAATACAAACCAATAGAAGCAATGCGATTATGTAATTCATGCATAGTCTATGAGCATATATAAACAAACGATGTGCAGGGTCAAGGACCTTCCAATATAAATCTTTGCCAGTTTGTTTGCTTCTTTAAGATGTTTACCGGACCACCCTTTATCATTCCCTCTAGTAAATATGCTCTGATGGTAACACTATCTTATTCCAGTCAAAAAGGCTTGTACACTTGTGTCAACGTAGAAACTCAATAAAGCTTGATTACTGCACGCTGTATATTATTTTTTAGTTCTGTAAATCATTTGACAACAATAGAGAATACGAACCTCACATGCCACATGGGTGTACCAAATGTCTCGCCGCTCATGTTGAATTCAGAGAATTAGAAGCCTTCTTCACAGACTGCCCAGGTCTCAGCAAACCTGGTCAAACTTCCTTTGTGGATCAAAAGAGCTCCTCTCGTCCGAATGTTTGGTATAATTTTAAACAAAATATCGTGTGAAGAAATTAAGAAAACCTAGTCCTTATACATAACCCACCTCTTTCCTTATTGGCTGTGTGTTTTTATGTCAACTCAGTCAATACACTGCGAGCTCGACTTGTCAATCTTCCCAATTTAATATGATAAATTCTAATTCAATTTTCCCAAAATTTGAGGACATCGTTTATTCGGTTTGTTCTAAAAATGAAGACAGGTAAATATGATTGGATCATTTTGTTTTCCGTCAAAAATGTTGCTCACCCAGCCGGTAATCACCCACTATTCCACTAACCATAGATTACTTTGACTTCTAGCATCTCCTTGAGTTATATATATAGTTATAAGTTATACCATACCCTTCGGGCCGCCGGAGCAAACCACGACGGCAACGGCAACGAGAACGCCACCAAAAAAAAACCCGTTCAGAATGAGCAGAACAATGGCTGTGCACGTGCGTTGTAAATCTTTGTACATTGTCCTGTGCAAAACAACAATGTGAAATGACTGAGTTCTGCGTATTTTGGGGAACGCGAACGGCGACGGCTAATTTTCCGTATTTTAATTTGGAATTCAACGAAAGGGATGAAGAAAAGATGGATCTGAGGTTATCAAACGACAAATGAAATACCAAATGATAATGGGCTCCAGAGGGTGATTTTTCCTGGGTTTTTCAACGAAAAAAAAAATCGAAAAAACGGCAACAACATCAACAAACGACAACTGAGTGCCATAACTGTCCCGTTAATTACCAACCCTACCGGCTCTCTCTCGCTGAGCGCCCCTAGTCACCCGACCCTCCCTCCCTGGCTGTTAAATGATCTGCACAACGGCATATTTACATTTAGATCAATATTTCAAAAGAATTGATTGTGTTTGTAATCATAACGGTCGTACTGTTTCGTACAACATTCCAAGCATAAGATCAGTTCTATTCAACGTGCAGGCAACTTAAGAAATCCTTCAATTTTACGGCTACCAAGGAAGAATATTCCCAAATGAAGCTCACATGGCTTTATATTGGGTTAGCTGTAGTGCTTCACGCAATATGTTATTCAGGTAAATGACCGTGTAAACAATTCCACATTAGTATATAAATTATGCCCGGGTTTTCTGAAATTAGCATCGAATCGCAAAGTTCATTGTCGCTAAATACTTTTCTGTGCTCTTTTTGAAGCAGTCATCATCTCAGTCTAAAGTATCGTCGTGTTTACATTAAGCCGCCGCTTGAAAGAGAGCAGTTAGCATTTACTCCAAACTACTGAGTTAAAATTATTTTAGAATCATGTAAATTTGAAAAGTTTTACAGTTGACCAAACACACCACATTACGCGCGCACAGACTTCATTTGTCACATTCTATGTTTCTAAGGCAGTTTTCTTATTAATTTATACAAGCACTTCTTATTAAATAGCAACAGTGTTAAGTTATGTTTTTTAGAGACAGTAAAGTTTCAAATCCTTTTTTAAAAAATTCGTTAATCAAAAGTGATTCCTATCTACTTTCTTCTCATAATATCAATATGCTGTGAAGCAGATAGATAATGAGAATATAAAAATTCATCAAATAATTAAGGAAGATCAATATCTTTGAATTCTAAAAGTTACGGAATATTTAAAGAGTTGTCCGTAATGTTGCTCGATTATTTTTCCGCACGAATGTCAGAAAAACCGATCGCGCGTGATGTACACGAAGCCCGCGAGATGCTCACGTACTCAGTAACAGCGAACTACATGTAGCTCTTGTAATATTGCCAACAAACATATGATGCGTCTAACCAAAAGAGTTAGCTGGTAATTTGTCTTTGTATTTCTTCCTTTTCAGTTTCGGAACAGAACGAGCAGTTGCACAGAATTTTCCGCAAACATAAACGAGCGGCTGTGCTCTATCGCGGTCATCTTTGGCCAGCTACCTACGACGAAAACAGAGAGGTGACTAATGTCATCATCCCTTACACGGTCAGCACTGGGGGCTGGTTCTCGGGACTTGGTAAGAACTAACTTTCCTCTGTCATTAATGAGAATCGAGTCGGCGATGTGGTTGCCATATCATTCAATCAACTGGGTCTCACCGAATTTCTTGTTATTGAAAATTTATAACTACCGTGCCGTTTGTTAATAAGAGGGTCGTAGTCATGTGCTTCTTTCATGTTTGCGCTGCGTTGTATAAGCATACGCGAAATGTATTATGTCTGGTTTTCATTAATGTTAGTTATAAGTTGAGTTTTTTGTCTCTTCAGACGATGGCGACAAACAAACCATCAGAGAAGCAGCAGACGTCATCGCGAAACACACCTGTATTAGATTTGTGGAGCGCCATGATCAAGAAGACTACATCGAGTTCTACGAAGACAGCAAGTAAGATATGATAATTGTCTTTTACATATAGACATATCTTATTGGCTAAACTCGAGAAGCGTACTGAGAGCATATCAGTCCCAGGCTTCTAGTACGCAGGTCAAGCATGGCTTGCATGGCAAGGTCCGTACCATTCTCGTCCCCAGTGCTACTCGTTCTAAAGTGTCGTTAAAAACGAAACGGAGGCTCTGGGGACGAGAATGGGTCTGTCCAGAAAATACTGACGGGTGATCCGATGGGAGAGGGCGGTACTTTCTAAGTATTGGTCCTGAACAAACCTGGTAAATGATTGAAAGATTTATAATCATAAGACTTTTGATGATTGACTAAGAGCTGTAGAAAATTTACCAGTTATGTCCGGTGTTTTAGCGATGTGATGATAACTGTACATTTTAATTTGACTGGCGCTTTTTTGTAAAGTTCTTTTTCTCTAATTCTTTACAGTAACGTATGTCAATCACACATCGGCAAAAAAGGCGGGAAACAGCTGCTGTCGCTGGGGAGCGGCTGCAAGAACAGAGGCCACGTGACCCATGAGCTCATGCACGCGCTGGGTTTTTTCCACGAGCACACCAGACCGGATCGAGACAAGTTTGTCAAGATTTTATGGAATAACATCAAAAGTGGTAATTCATAATATTTCAGAATTTCGTAGACTCAATATGGTGCATAGATTTTCCTCTGAAAAATGGATTGTAATGGACATTTCAAGTGAATAGAATAAGTAAGACTTAAGAGAATCTTCTCGACACAAAAATTAGCGGAAGTAATAAATGACGTTTCGACACCGTCCGTTGGGATGTCATTATCAAGTAAATGTGTATCATAGGTTAGTTTTTGCATTTTAAAAAGATCTACAGTTGCGCGCATAAGGTGGCAAAATACGTTAAGTGACAAGAAAACAAGAAAAAGTGACTATTAGGAAATTATGTTATAACAACGTTGCTCAAACATACTGAGTATTGACTACTGGCTTACGTTCTCTGATATTTAACTTTTTTAGTATAAATCTACAGGCGTTCTATCACGAATGCCGTTCTCTGATTGGCTGCGCTAAGTTGTAGATAGTGAGTAGCGTTGCAGCGTCCGCTAGGGGCCGCTTCTTTGCGTTTTCGAGGTGTCTGTGAAGAGGAATTAGATTAAGTTTTGAACGACTAGTAGATTTATACTAAAACAATTAGATTATTCGCTCTCGATTTTTATGCGTGATAGTTGACTCGGGCTGCGCCCTTGTCAACTATCACCCCATGTAAATCTGGAGCTCACAATCTAATTGCTAAATATGACAGATCAAGTGTATACATGTAAAATTTTCGCATGACAAACTGCCATCACAACAGAGCGAGGTTTAGCATATCTATCTTTTCGTCAATTTTGCTTTGTGCTATGGAAAACCAAAGTTAAGCGCCAACCGGTAAATTAACGTAAGCCAATAAATCTTGAAGACAGCTTAGACTTTTGTACGCTTTTTACCTAATTTATTTCAGACCACTTACAGGAGTTCAAAATCCGCAAGCGTGGTGAAGTTACAACCCTTGGTCAGCCATACGACTTCCAGTCCATCATGCACTACTCCAACAAAGAGTTCAGCAAGAATGGTGTAGATACCATCCGGGCAATATCCGATCCCAGCATGCCACTGGGCAATGTCAACTCTTTATCTGCTGTTGACGTCATGCAGCTTAACTTGCTGTACAACTGTCCCGAGGCGCTCAAACAAGGTACCAACATAGGCACGCAATGCTTGCAGACAGAATTATGCGACATTTCGTTACGATACAAGATAATTTGAATTTTTTTCTATCCTGTGACATTGGCTTATTTTGCAGTTGACAACTACAAGGTCACCGTGTCCACAGGAAACAAATTTCTAGCTGGAACAGATGCCAGAGTGTTTGTAGAATTGTTTGGGCAGAACAATGGACAGACGCGAAACTCAGGAGAGGTGGAATTGGCAGGCAAGAAGGAAGCCTTTGAGATGGACAGGTGAGCTCGTACCTGAGGTGGGCTTCGTAAGCTTTCTTCGCTACTATATGAATAGTAAGAAATACCATGTGACGATTTTCAGATTGTTTATTCCATTTTCTTTCTCCTACTTTTGTTTTCAGTGTGGATGCCTTTAACGTTATTTCACCAAACTTGGGAAATCTGATCAAACTAACGATCAGAATCAGCAATGGAGGATATACAGGAAGCTGGTATCTGAACAAGGTATGGATGTGGGCAATTGCATGTACCGTGCTTTTAACAAATACTTGGACTTATTCCCCCACACGGCTTTCGTATTTTAATATCCTTATGTTCCATCGGTTCAATGCAAAAAGCTTACGTAAAAATAATTTATGTGTAGCTTGAGATGAATTGCCATTTTGAATTCATCTCCCCAAGAGATTAGTTAGTTGTTAATTTTAATTTAGTTTAATTTAAAGAGTACAGTTTTCGAGTTAGGAAATATCCAACTCAAACATATACGCTCACCTAACTTGCAATCTTTTTATTTTTATTTTTTTGATTTGGCAAAGGACATACAAATGCAAGGAAATGTTAGAACTAACAGTTTCTTCCCAAATTAACAATTGTTTTAAAAGGCGCACTCACTCTCTGTCCTGGCTCCGGCCAGATGTTGAAATACTCCTCTGAAAACATTGGCTCTCTTTTTTTTCAGGTTCACGTTCAGAATTACAAAAGACGAGTCGACGTTACATTCTCGTGCTATTGCTGGATGAGTGAAAGTCGTAACGCCAAGACACTGGAACCTTTCTAAGTCTTTTTACTGTTTGGTCATGATCACCACTGAAATAAGACACTTCCAAGTTGTCCTTACCTCCTCTTTTTCAAAGCGCGCCTTGGTGCACAACGTTTCTTATGGAAATTAGCCATTAGCTCCACTGATATGTTTGAAGTGTCCAAAAGAGTGTGTAAAAAAGAGGTAAAAAGCTCAAGAGCTTGATAAAAATTGTATGATAAACTGTAGGAGAATATTTTTTAAAGTCATTTTTCCTGATTGTTGTACTTTTATTGCCCTATAATGTGACCCACGTTGTCTAAGAAACGTAGCTAGGTTTCTCGTCCGCAGTTTTGTTTTACATTGTCAATCCTCTGCGAGACAGACTGTCGGAGATTCCAGCTTAAAACAGTCCATTATGATGACGTAACGCTACACGGATCCCTGCGATTTCCCCGATTGCATGATTTTACTTACGCGTGCCGGCGAGAATCCCTTACCAAATTTTAAACCTCTCAACATCTCCTGCATCTTTCTCTAAGGTGAAAATAACCGCGTAAAGAAAGAGTCATGTTTTTCCAAGCTGATTATGATGATGACGATGATGATGATGACAGTATAGTGCTGCTGCATTTTATGTACCATTACGCAAGCCACTTTTTGTAAGAATTTGTACTGCAATATGAAGACATCATTGGGCCCTATGCATGAACCGGTCACATGCTACAGGATCAGGCGCATGTTGAGGCGAAAGTCACACTGGGTCATACCAAGAGAAAATGATCATACAAGTGGCCTCTAAAATAATTAGCACCGTTTCTCCCTTTGAACAAATTCAAAGGTGTCCAGTAACACGTTTTCTACCCTTTTTGATGGAAACGTTTCTAACGGAATAGAACGGCGACGCGACGCGAAAAACATCCCATCAGCACAAGACAAAACTCTATGCTGTTATATTGCCAGTGAAAAGAAAGATGATCCTGTAATTTCAAAAGGAAGGAACTCAGAAGACCAGCAACACCCTTTTTGCTTCCATTAGAGGCAGGCTGGGCGAAGAGCCCGGACCTCCCTCCTTTCTGGGTCCGCTACTATCACCAACCTATGACAATCCAAGAACAACACTGATTTCGCGTCATGTCGTTAGACAATGTTTTATGTTAAACAATCATTCAATGCTACATGTTTCCTAGTGTTCCTAGATTAGGGAGCGTGGAGGTTTCACTGGAGCACAACACTTCACGGTCCATCAAGCTTTTATGTCTGAAAAATTTGCATTATTGTTGTGTTTGAATTTCATAGTTTGTACAAACGGTCGCTCATCCGTGATATCAAATCTCCCGCCTTATTCTACAAAATAATCAATACTAAACAACAGCAGAGTGCGATAACACATCTCTGGCATCGAACACGAATGCAACGAAACCTTCAAATGCCTGAAACGTTTTCAGAATCACCATAATTTGGCATCGAAGGTAACTTACTGTATTAAGTGTAGCGAGTTGTCCCGGCGAGACGCCGAAGAGCAGTCATTATGAAGAAGCTTTTGGGAGTGAGTATTTTGGCGGTGATTGTAATCTCAAGCTTAGCTGCTACAGGACATGATAAAACAGGTATCAAACATTTTTTGCTTTGCATCTTACAGTTACACATTGATATCTCAGTTTGTTTTAATTCGTAAACTTGTTTCCTATAGATAGATAGCTTAACTATGTAATAACGGTCTGGACTGAATTGGAAAATGTTTGTAATTCCCAACAAGCATGACCTTGTTCGTGAAATTTTAGCAGAGAACGTGAATTTATTCAGGAATTACTCCTTCAGTTACACCTCAAAAGAGCATTCTCTAATTCAAATAAACCTTTTTTTAACGGAGTGCATTGTTT
>OZ026605.1:3400800-3405800 GCA_964020085.1 Micromussa lordhowensis
AAATCCCATCCTTTTCTCTTTGAGCCGCCTCATATCCGCTTTCAGTGTTACGACCATTTTTCGACATGACATCTCTCGCCATGCCATGTAAACGGACCGTTTAACTGTGAAACCATAGTTTACTATGGTGAAACTGGCAATTTTCCGGTTATTAGAGGAAGAAATGAGAAATAAACGATAACTACTGACCTCAAATGGCTGAAAAAGATTGTATACTTTGCATGTTTCCCGATTTACGGGATTTTAATCTTGGTCCTTTTTTTACTTTTCTTTCGCAGGTGGTGGTGCATGATCTAAAGCTTGGCACTGTCCAGACGTTCTCATGTAGCTGTGAACTAGCAGGATACGAAAATGAAGTCACTTTACCGCCAATTTAGACCGGATAAGACTGTGCGGATAAATCCCGGAGGGGGCATGGACCCCCCAATGAAAAGGTCGGAGATGCTCGTGTTCTCGCCCAGGGGTATAAATCAAGGATACCCCTCTCACTTCAGCTGTTCATGACAAAACACCTCTATCTTTAGCTGTCAAAGTATCCTTTAGGGGGCACTCGAAGAACTAATAAGCGGTCTACTAGCGCTGGCTCCTTTCCTGAACAGCGAAAGCTTATTCCGTTTAAGTGGTATCTAAAGCTCTAGCCACTCCCAGATTGGTCTCCTGTAGGGATATAATTCAAATTTTCCGACGAGCCTCCTCGACCCGGCTTTTCATATGGAAGTCTCCCCCCCCGGGAGTTAAATGTCTCGTCAAAATACCACAATTCATGGTAATTCCTTCGCCACAAGGCGTATACAATTTTAGGTAAATATGGGGGTTTCAATTAATCAAATGCATGCTATAAAGTTTGTACTGCGTATAACGTATAGTTACTGGGGCAAAATTTAGAATTCTTGCAGCCGTCGTTTGTGACCCTTGTCTGAATTCCACATGATTCTGACGGGACCGCAAGAAGTATACGTTTAATTTCTTCCACTGGCTGTAACTTCGTCGAAATTTCCTCGTGTTTGTTGTATGGTCGTTATTACAAAAACCTCCGCCTATGTCTGCCCGTCACACCCTATGGGGCAATCTAGTTTGACTAACCATTCTAACCAGTTTTGGAATACTCATTCATTTAGTCTCGATCGTTCTGACCACATACAGAGAGACGAGAACAACTGGAGCGAGTCAATGGCTAACTCCAGTCTTTATCGTACCTCTGCGTGCGGCTCAGAAACTTAGGGGAATGGGCACCAGCTAATAAGAAATGTTCAATCGTCGCGGATGTAAATCGTCGCGTCGTGTTTGCTGTTGGATTTTAAAGGGTCAGTTTTTTAAAACTGAATAGCAAGCAAAATAAACTCTCATTTAATTAATCATTCGTGGATCTCAATAAAATATAATAAAGTATATGAAACACTCTTTTTACTTTGCATATAACTGTAAATACCATCAATTCCAGTTAGTTCTTCAGCCAAACTTACGTACGTAAGCGTACAAATTCTTCAATGAGTAAGAGTTATATTTCTCTTCGTGAGTGTTTTACGAGGTCTCGTGGGTGTTTTACGTCACTCTGCGGCCTGCGTTCATTGTGCTTTCGTTCGCAGTTTCGGTAGCACGCATGACCTGCGTGGCTGGCGGGATATCCTGCGCAAAAATTGACTTATTTAGTCCCCGCGCGAGGCAGGAAAAACACGTCAATCACTCTAATTAGTTAAAAGGCCGGTAGATACTTTGCTTCTGTCACCGTTCTGCTGGTTATCTTCCAGTACACGGGAGTACTATACACTTGTCACAGCCTTCCAAACCATCACACCGCCTTTTATAAGACGAAAACCGGCCAAAGTCCACACCCAATGACGTCAGCGGTTCATACTTCTCCAAAATTTATGTGACCAGTGGAGGCAGCATGATCTTGAGCCGCTTGCTGTCCGGTCAGCGGTGAGCCGCAAACAAGACAGCGGATAGAGAACTGGGACAGGTTTGTGAAATGACGTTTCTGGAATGGAAAATTTGGCGCATTACAATAAAAACGTGGCTGAGATGCGAACAATTAAACCGCTAAGTAATCAGAGAGCTTATCACTGGACATGGATTAAAACCAATCAAATCTCGAGGTTTCAAACGCGGGAAAACGTTTAACTTGCCCTAAGCGCGGGAAAACGTGTAACTTGCCCTAAGCGCGGGAAAACGTTCAGCCATTGGAAAGCGCGGGAGCGCGGAGGCGCATGTAACCAGTGCCAAACGCATAAAAATCCACGCAGCTCTATTTCTGCACCTGATTGGCTGGGAAGAATCATCTTAATTAGTCAGTCTCAGAACATGTTGTAACCTTATCTGAATTTAGAACGCCGTCATTGCAAGATCATAGCAAGTACCAAATTTACATTTGGTTTGTTACTTGAAATTCACTCTGAGTTTGTAAGTAACTAACCGAGGCTAACAAGTCTAACCTGTTTGGCATCTGCAGCTATTTCAAGAGCTTCCGCCAGTCGCATGTCGTCATCAACAGGAAACACAGTCTGTAGCGGCACTGCTGAATTATCAGAGCTTTGTACAGCGAGGGGATCATAATGGATGCCATCATATATCAGAAATACACAGCTGCTGTAGCCGCTACCCTCTCCTGCAAATAAAACCTGCTCTAATAATGAAATTAACTTACTAATAACGAAAACCTCAGCTTTTATGCCTTTTCCTTCACTGAATCCGCCAAAATGGTGAACACACATAACTTGTAGACAGGAAAACAATTTCTAGAAGTAGCTATATTTTATTACAATTATTACATTGAAAAACAATGTATTTTCAAAAAATTAAGAGGGCCAAATTTGCGACCAAAACCTTGCCTAGTTCCTACGACTCATATTTCGCCGCGGTCAATCATTTCGGGTCACGTGGTCTGGGGCAAAGCGTGCTCGTTTCGTATACGCCACCAAAATCAATTGACCGTGAAGACCTCGGAGAAAGCCGTATAGGAACCACTAACAAACCACTATCTTTTAGAATAAATCTGATTTGATACTTTTTAAATTGAGTTGGTTTAGGCTCCCATGTAGTCATGGAGGCCACATTGGTGTCCCCAAAGAATGAAATTTCAATCCTCTGGGAAATAAATTCTCTTCTTCAGGGCTTGTAAAAAACCCTAATTCTAGCTTGCCCTTCAGACAAGCAGCTCTCAAAGTTTGCTTGCCCTGGGCAAGTCGTCGTTTACTCTTTAGCTGGCAGACGACTTGCCTGGGCCCTAGCCTAATGGGCAAGTGAGAATGAAATGTTACTTGCTCGGCAGGAAAATTACTTGTCCTGGACGACCAGACGGCGCTTTTTTCGAGCTCTGTTCTTAAACGCAAAAAGAAAAATCCCGTATGGCCACCTTGAAATCGCTTTATACATAGAGCTGACTGAAATTCCAACCAAGTTAATAAACTCTGGCAATAATTACTGCAGAAATGTGCAGTTCCAGAAAATATCCATACTCAACCCAAGAAACAAGGCCTCGCTCAAATAACAGTAGATGGAAATTAAAGATTTTATAGGAAAGTTGATGGATATATAGACTTTATTTAACCATGGTACAATCAGCTTAAAAGGTGAACTAGAAATTCCAAATAGGTGAAAGGAAGGGGGGAGGGGGTAACATGCTAAAAAGCCCTTTCCTAGGAGGGGTGAGGATATTCTGGAGAAAACACATCCTTAATGTGTAATAAAGTGAGAGAAGTGACTGGGTCTTACCAAACCTATCCACTCTTTCTGACTCAATATCGACAACAGCAATTTCTGTCTGGTAGTGCTTGCTGAGGATTGACAACTCTATTGCTCCTGAGTAAGAAAATCATAGCAAAAGTGATATCTTGAATGTTCACAGCTTAAAAGGAAGAAAAGTCCACCACTCTAAAGCATGAATGCCATGAACTAGACTGCATGTACCTCCCCAGTTTTCTGTTTCCATTATCCAGTTGCAGTAATCTGAGTTATCACGGCCCAGAAACACTTTGTTATAAGTTTGAAGATCACTTGAAACACACCGTGCAATGAGCTTTCGTAACTCTGCAGTGCAGGTTGTGTCACCAAGCATAACATAACTGCAAGAGAGGGATTGAAAGTCATCAGTACGGCTGCTCTAGCCTGTAGAAATGATATTGAAATGATCCTTTGCAGTACAACTAAACTATCAAATGTTAGTACATTACTGAATTATGCTGACATACTAACCTTACACTTGCAAAAAGACATGAATTATCTGCAGGGACAACTCTGATTTGCAACAACAACAGAAAATATATTTTACCAAATTTATTTTAAATAATAGGGTGCTTTACAAGCGCTATAGTGAGAGATGAGAGAGAAAGAGGTATTATTACTACAGTGGAACCTCGATTTAGCGAACCTCTATATAACAAAGTCCTCAGTATACTTGTTATAGCGAACATATTTTGCCAGTCCCTTGGCCCTTCGTTATATCGAGGTTGCACTGTAAATGTACAGTAGTTCTGTCAGTAATAGTCTGTAATGTGTAAAGTTGTTACTTACTTACTAACTAAACAAGCTGTCAAAAAGAGTCTCCAAGGTTGTGGTCTAAGAAAAATTATGAGGAGCCAAAGGTTCCTAGTCATTAAATTCTGGATGCCCTCGCACTTAGGCTTACAATACATGTATATGGAAAAAGAAAGTTTTTTCCAGTTGCAAAGGCAAACGTTAGTCACCTTTGGCACACAAATGCTTCTAAAGCACAGCCCTGGTCTCTCTCATTTTTGTAAAAAAAAAAAAAACCAAACTGATTGAATAATGTAATAATGACATTAGTTAGCCTCTTAAACTTACTTTCTTGTTATCTTGCCAAGGGCTGCACTGCTCAGGGATTTCTTGTAACTATCTAGTGATACTTTTGGTGCTTTTTTGTCCTCCTCAATTATAAGAGTGTCGCCTGATCGAATGTCAAGTGATGATAATGAATTACCCTTATCTTGGCAGATCAGCTGCTTTGGTGGAAATCCTGAAAGAACTTAAAATTATCAAAACAA
>OZ026605.1:3410800-3420800 GCA_964020085.1 Micromussa lordhowensis
AATGCACTTACTTGTACTTGCTGCTTGATGGTTGTTTGATTTTTCAAGTTCCCTACCCCCTCCACCTCCTTAAACCTCCTCCCTTCCTCCCAGGAACAGAAAATTGATAAGAAGATATAAATTTGCCAGTAACTACATGTAGAAAAATTGTTTTATTAAATACATACGGTGTAAGCTGATTTAACGAACCTCTATATAACAAAGTTCTTGGTATTACAAATGATTTTCCTGGCCCCAGTAATGGTCAGTAATACTAATAGTAAAATATATGGAAAAGAACCTTGAAACAACAAAATCTCATTATAGTGAAAATATTTTGCCAGTCCCTTGACTCTTTGTTATATCGAGGTTCCACTGCACTTATTTACTTATTTGTTTAGGGCTTGAAAAAGGTGTCGTCCGGTCGTCCAGGACATGAAGATTCTCCTTCTGGGCAAGTACCGTTTCCGGTCTGGCTCACCCAATGGGCAAGGGATCGGCAAGCCATCTGCCAACTAAATCCTTAAAAGAGCAAGCTAAGACTTGCCCAGGGCAACAAAATTTTAGAGCTACTTGTCCCAAGGGCAAGCTGGAATTCATCCAAGTTTCTTTTGAACCCTGTGTTGGTTGATTATACTGTACATTTGTGCTTGGCAGACTACATAAATTATATTAATGATCATGAAGTCTCCATCAAAATATAAAGGTTGGAGCCACAAAAGTAAAAAAAGGCTCCTTCTAATTATCTGGCGTAGGCTCAGTCTGTGGTATAACAGTGTCTTGAATCCCTTGGAAATTTTATTAATGCTCTAACTAACCACTCTGGATAATGAGACGGGATGGGAGCATTGGCCCAGGATTGCATGGATTGCACATTCATATACATGTACATTTTCTCTGGTCCTTCTCAGGTGCCACTGCCATGCCCAAGACAAAAATATTTGTAACTGAAGCTACAGTACAAACTTAGTCACAAGTATTTACTTTTTAATTCTGTAGCACACCTCGAAATGTATGGTCGCCAGAAGGCAACAATTGCACAGCCAATATCAAAAAGGCAAAGAAGGAGAAGGCTCTAGAAGCATTGAGGAAAAAAAGAGAAAGACAAGCTGGAGGACTTTCAGGAGAACTCTCACCTCTATTTAATGATGATAATAGTGAAGGCTCTGTATCTCCTAAGGTACTTACAGCTACAGTAGCTCATCAGACCTATATCTGAGGTGACAGTTTTCCAGCAATTAATGATCCTGCAGTTTTTAATGACTGACTATTTCTCCCTCTTTAGTGATGTAGGTAAATAGATTAAATAAAACTTAATGTCAGGACTTAAAGTATTTTGTGTCTCGAGTGCTGAGAAACAAATCTATGCAGTACTAAATATTAGGACTGGCCATTAACCGGCATCCACTCACTGAGATTTTTCTAAAAAATACCCTCTGGTAATTTGATGCTGCTGCTTCAGCAATAACTAATGGTGCTTTCTATAAGATTTGAAGTAGGTGGCTACCTTGGAACAGCACCCGGTGGAGTAATATGAGAAGCCCAGGAGAATTTCTTTCTTGAGAATTTTAAAAGTTAAATACACCTGCCGTCTTTCAACAGAATACCTGCTGGAGCTCCAGTGGGTCCTATTGAAAGCACTGTAACTAGTCTAAAATATCAATTTGAAGATTTTTTTTTGTCTTCTGCAGTCAATCATGGAAGAAGAGGAAGAGGCCGACGAATCAGAGTCAGATATGGATGATTTTGTAGTTGAAGACTCTCAGAGCCAGGAGTTGGTAAGTGATGTCAACTCCATCAAGAACCTCAAATCATGGTAATGGTATAGTGGTTGATTTAAGAATGCTAATGGGATAAGTTGGTAATGTAAAAAAGTTACATTGTAGAGCATGCCATAAATATGATGATGGACTTTTATTGTGTCGAGAATCTTGTTTTATAATAATTACACATAGCATGATAAAGTACCATGTACAAATGAGCAAATTATACAGTACAATACACTGACATGCATCATTTCAGTTCCTTATGTGTACTTTGTTTCACTTACTAGATCTACAAAATAATATGTGTTTCAACAAAGTAATGAACATTGTCAACATTGTAAAAATAATGATGGTTAAGTCTGTGCCAGGCCAGTGGCCCATCAGACCAGAACTTATCCTGGTTTCTGTAGCACGATCATGAAGCGACTAGGAAGAGGCTTCTCCCCCCCTGGATGGGATGCTAGTCTATCACAGGGTTACACCCAGCACTAAGGTCACCAGTACAGTTAAATAGATCTCACCATCAGTTCACTGTTCTGCCTCTCCGTATGGATGGATCTTCTGGTGGAACCAGTTATATACAGTAGATCTAGCAATTATTAATTATATGCTATTATTTGATACTTTTGAATTTTTTAGCCGGTCATTGCCAAGCTAGAATTAGACGAAGCGTATAAACGACTTGTGCAAATGTCCTTGAGCAGTATTTTGGATAAAACATTCTTGTCATCATTGAAAGATAAACCAGGTAACTTTTTATTTTTCTGTCACATTATGCTATATCAGGGGTTTTATTAAAGTTTAAGCAGGAGGGCAAATGGTTTTCACAGGCAGGCAAAATGTTCAATAATTAACTGTATTACTAATAAAAGAAAAACTTTCCTCGCAGATTGTCAAACCAGGCAGACAAAATGGCGAAATGACGGAATGGCACTTAACAATGTGGGATACGGCAAACCCATACAATTATTGAGAGCTAACTACCTTTAGGCTAACCGAAGCACTATTTAGGCTAACCGAAGCGCAGTTTAGGCTAACTGGAGAGACAGTTTCGTCATTTCGCCATTTCATGTTTTAAGCACGCCCAAACTCATCCTCACAGCCAGTCAATTTGCCCTGGACGTGTCCTGCCCTTAATGGAACCCCTGGCTGTTATCATGGAAAACGCATGCCATGATTGGCAGTAGTCAGTTACACTCCTCGAAAATTCTACTGTTCTTGAACCTTGTTAGATCCCTACTTTGATGAAGCGGAGGCTTCAATTGAAAAAGCCGTAGAAAGTAAGAAGAATCTGGTAGCCAGCACTACTTGGAATCAATTCAAGGTAATTTAATGGATAATGCAACTATCAAACTTTCTATTCAAAATACTGACCCCCTTGGGCCATGTGTTAAGCTAAAATGGGAGATATCAAGCATTCTTTTACGGAGAGAAATTATCACTGAGGCAAAACAGGAATAGTAGAAATAATTTTAAAAAAATTTACCAACTGAAGGGAAGTACCCTGTTGTTCTCCTGTTTATTAAGCTACATCCCTGGCTACCCTTGAACTTCAAACAAAGTTAAATAGTGGGAGTGGGCATACTGGTAGCACTGGACTGAGAGTAGAGGTCAGCTTAATTAAAGGGCTCAAATTGTAACTGGTTGCCTGGGTACTGCAAGTAATATGCAAACAAAAGCTAGACACTGTTTTATTTTATTTCCGAACGCGTTTTAGAGAATTTCAAGGTATGACACACTTTAAGGTATTTTTGATGAACTTTGATTTGCAATGTATGTTCTTTGAAGCTCTGATGAAACCAGGGTTTTCAAATTTGGCCGGTGCCTGGTGCCCGGCGCAAGTCACCGATGTGGTCTAAAAGTACTCACGAGTGACCACGAATGACCACGAATGTCCACGAGTGACCACGAATGTCCACGAGTGAGATTAAATCAAAATATCTCAGTTTTGTTACTATGACGTCATTACGGAGTAATTTTCACATCATTTCATCAAATAATACTCCTGGTTTTCAGTCGGAGCAGTGGTCATTACAACTAACAGGCTGTGCCCGCTCTACATTCTCAGCCACCATCTATCGGATTCCCACACGGCAATCATGTAAAGCAGTTGTAATTAGTTTTAGTTTTTAACTTAAGCTTAACTGATGACATTGTGACATAATTAAATAGAAGTTTTGCTGTAGTTTTAATATATATTTTTTGGCCTTTTTTTCATTCCGCAAGTTAGCAAACGGGAGGACTGAAATTCAGGCTAGGAGGAAAGGGGATAGAAGAGATACACCACATGCACTGGAAATTTGTTGAGACTAGTCAAATAGACCGATTTCGATATATTCAAATTCAGCCAAAAACCATAGACCTCAGTACGAGGCTCTGGGGAATAACTACAGAGTTTGTGGGGTTTATTCCCCAGAGCCTCGTGCTGAGGTCTATTGTGTTAGGCTGAATTTTAATATATCGAAATTGGTCCATTGGGTAATCTTCATTTTCGAAAGAATTCCGCGGAAAATTTTCGACCAATAGTCTCCTTTTTAATAGATGTTTCATGAAATGATGTGAAAATTACTCCGTAGTGACGTCATAGTAACAAAACTGAGATATTTTGATTTAATCTCACTCGTGGACACTCAAGGTCACTCGTAAGTACTTTTAGACCCTGTCCAAATCACCGGCTACTTCAAGCATTTGCGCCGGGTTCTTTTCGTAGTCCAAATTTTATTAATACACAATTCTGTTTCACTATTGTAATCACAATCAGATCTTTTTTAGGAAATAAATAAAAGCTAACAGACGAAAACAAAAATAAACAGTTCGGCTACTATATGTATCTTTCGAACTTCGAGGCGTGAGCATCTTTTGGCGGAAAGTCTGCCCGTGTGCACGGACTGTCACTTGAACGTGAATGTATCGGCGCGGCGGCAGATTTCTTCTCACGTGCACAGTTTCCAGGGGTAAAACGCGGAACACTGAATGCTTGCGATTACCTTTTATTTGTTGGCCAGGGCCATCCATATGTGCCGTCCTTAACAAATAAAAGCTAACCGCAAGCAAACAAGAGTGAAACTAACCGCAAGCAAACAGTGCATTCGGCGTTCTGCGTTCGGCGTTTTACCCCTGCCGTTGGACGGCGAGTTTCCAAGACGAAGCGGAGGCAGCAAACGATGCTGTCTTTTCTTTCCACAGCCGAGAAGTCAATAGTTTTAGCAATCAGAGTTTACAAATATTACATGTTGTTCCAGTTCTGAAAGCGACGATACAACAAACAGTATCCGTGGCTGAGCCCCGCCGGTTTGCGTGCTGAATGCGAAGGCAGTCTTCCTCTTGAAATGTTACTCATTATGGTCTTGACCGCACCAAACGTGTTTTCAACAAAAGGTTGAAAGAAGTTTTAAGAATAAAACCCTTCCACAACGCGAGTGTTCAGAATTTCAGACAAACGGAACTGCGAATTGCCAGCGAATCGATGTAGAAACGAAGCGAGACCCTGACTTTGTTGTGATACCTCCTGTATGTAAAAGGACAGATATCAACAGAAGTCGCCTTCAGTATTTAGAGGTACAAGAAGTCAAATGATACTGCGATGTAAAAAGTCCTAAACCTTTTAATAAGTGTACAGTGGCCTTCAACAAAATCAGTTATGGGTACAAAAAATGCACACTGGAATAAAGTTCAAGGCACCCTAATGTTCAAAATTTTCCCAGGGGTGCACCCCATTCCCTTGTGCAGAAGGGGGGTGCTCCTCTGCAGCACCCAACCCAACAAAGCCGCCCTTATCGCTCCGGCTACTTTGTTTCAATTTGAAAACTTTGAAAACCTACTGCAGTAGCAGTAGTTACATATGTATGATTTTGTTTTTTAATTAATTAAGACATGATAATCACGTCCAAGAAAATTTGATGGCCTGGAGAGGAAGATTTTTGTTGAAAGGAATTTCGTGCTTATACTCTACTGTTGTTTTGTGTTGTTGCCCTCAGAAAATGCTAGAAAGTTGCAGTGTCCTCAAAAGTCAAGCTATCATGCCCATGATACGGAGAGCCAAGTGTCAGGTCAGCTTTGAGTTCGTGTGAAGATTTTAGGAGAACTACATGGAAAAACTATTTTCACTATGTTCTAGTTTTCTTGTTCATGTGGATTCTTGAAAGGCCCATATTGCATTCACTGTAAGTATAGTTTACACATTTTAAAAGTTAAAATTTTAAATAAAATGTGGCTGAACATCATTTAGGCAAAGCTAGACTCAAACCAATGCAGCCAGTGGTCTACCCCTCACTCCTGTGGGGTAGCCCTAAGGGGATTTGCAGGGCCCTTGTGGATCATTTCACAGCTCATGCTGGCAAATCTTTGGGATCCTCTCATTTGTAAAAATAAATATTTAACGGCCATTTATATGCCACTTCTCCACTAAAGGGTTAGGTAACAGTGTCGATCTAACATCTAATTTCTTAAAGTTGGTGTTCCATAAAGTTGTCTTAAATTCTGAAGCAGAAGAAGGGGGTCAGGCCCCGTCCAAGTGTTATTGTGGCTGGCCTAAAATCTAGAAGTCTGAAATTTGAACCTTTAATGATTTACTATAGTACAGAGTTCTCATAGTACCTCTAGCAGTCTCTCTTCTCGAATGCAACAATAAATATTTTAGCACCAAAGCAAACTGTTGGAGAAACCAGGCAGACATGACTGGGGTAACCATCTAAATTCCAATGTAACTACAGCACATGTAGTTGATCATGTGTATTAAAGGCACCCACAGTCAATTGTCGATGAATACTCTCGATTGATACCCTTGATCACCATCTCGATCGATACTCGGTGGACACTTGATTAACAGGCGATTGATAGTGTTGACCGACTCATATGCATCAACTGAAAATTAGTTGACTCCCAACCGGCTGTTGACCGACATGTCGATCAAGTGTAGATCGAGTGTCAACCGAGGTGTCAAAGGAGTGTCGATTGAGTAAGGAAGTTAGTAACTTTATTTAACCAGGAAAGCCATTCAGCAACGAGGCTGGTATCTATAAGGGGCCCTGGGGAATAAAGATATGTCACCTCACCTCACCTATCTTCTTCGCGTTCTGTTGCTCATAAGGCCGCTAAAGATATGTATAATTTACAAAATGGAAAAAAAAATTGAGTACAACTTAAAAATTTAAAATTAGAGTAAAAATGATAAAAACTCAAAGGGCCGATTTACACGGTACGACTTTGTCGTATGCGTCAAGGTTACGACAGGCCTACGACATGAATTGTTTCGTGTAAATCAAACCTACAACTCGCTTACGACAGTTGTATACGTCCAAAAATATGTCGTAGGATTTTAAAACATGTTTTAAAACGCTGCGACAATCGTAGCCGAAATCGATAGAAATGACGTATTTTGTGACAAATTTCTTCTGAGTAGGGGACGAAGGTGACGTCAAAATGGCGGACGAAGTCGTTGTTGACTGATACCACATGAAGTCGTTTCTTGAAAAGTACTGAACGGATTCAGTTAAAGCGAAAAACATCTCGTTAGAAAGTTTTTTCAAAGCGCAGGACAGCTAAAATATTTGTTTACCGTCTGTTAAAACTTTCGCTCCGAAAATCCTGGTGCAAACTTTTGCATATTTAATTTTGTAAGTGAAAATGTCGCGCGCGTGTAAATGGTCCCAAGTCATGTCGCAGGCCTGTCGTAAGATTGTCGCATGCGACAAAGTCGTATCGTGTAAATCAGCCCTAAAGATGCTAAAATGTACAAATATGATAAAATGTTTAAAGATTTCCAAACGATACAAATTATAAATAAAGACGCTTAATTATCAAACTTTCAAAATTACTCAAGGAGGTGGCACACTTAATTAATGAAATCGATGAGTATCGATCGAGTGTTGAGTGAATGTATAGCTGGAGCGTGTCGATCGAGACTGTGCAGTGCATTAACCATCATGCTACCATACCTCCAAATACTCCTAGTTCCTATCCAGATATTGCTAGCATTTTTTGCAGTTTATTGCACTTTTGGCATGAGCTGTCATGAGTTGTCCAACCTCAATTGATTTGGAGCAGATTTTTTCCTTTGCGTATGATAAAAGTTATTAAAAGAATACTGATTATCCTATATATGAGATTTCTGATACACGCATCTGTTGCAGGCCTGCCGGAGAAAACCAAGGCATTTGACAGAGAAAATGATGTTTTATTCGGGAGACGGCAATGGAGTAAAAGAGCTCCATTTAGAAATGGCGAGTTACACTTTGCACCGGGATATATAACAATTATTCCATGAGCCCGAGTTGAATATGAAGTGATAAAATAACCAACGAGCGCGTAGCGTGAGTTGGTTATAATCACTTCATATCCAACAAGGGCGAATGGAATAATTGTTTTAGTAAATTCTCAAACCGGGTTTTGCCGCCGATTTTTATTTCGGCCGTCATAGAGGGCTGAAGTTGAAAACTTCGTGCGGAAAATTTTTAAACTTGGCGCGCTATTTTCCATATGACGTAAAACTCTTGGCTCATAGTCGGAGTTTTTTAGCCAATCACTGAAAACGCTAGAAATGCAATAGTCGGAGCTGAGAATTTACTAATATCATTTAATTCATAGTTAACATTTTCACACGATTTTATACAGTTGGGTATATTAGGCAAATTTTGGATAGTAGTAAGCAACCTTCGGAAAGTTCACGCAGCAGTAACAAAACTCTTGTAATAAACCTGAGTGTTTTGCTTTTGGAAATCAACGCTACCCTCATGGCACATTTATGTTTCCTTTCATACATGGATTATATTTCAATGATAGAGCGGTTATCAACTGAGTGTCTGAAAAACCAAAACCAAAGTAATCACTCTAGCCAATCACAAAGGACACCTAGACAATACAGGGAACCAATCAAAACTTGAGGTAAGTATATGGCGCAAAGCGCGGAAAAACGTGTGCGCACGAGTCACGATTGGTTTTGGTTTTACTTCTGATTGGATGAAAAAGTGGCGCGAGTTTTTTTAAGCCAATCGCGTAGCGTAGTTAGTGTAAAGTCGATTACATAGGATCATACTACGATATTTAAATTCGCCTTTAAAGCTTTTTTTTTTGTCATTTTTTTCAGGAGTTTTCTGTTGGCTGTTATTGCGCCGAGCGAGGATCATTATATCATGATCTACATCATCATAATTCTCAACTAAAAGAGAGTTGTATTGAAAAGGTAGTACTTCCTGCGATGGCGCAAGCAGTTGCTTTTTCGCTTATATGGCATTCTCCCCTTTGCAACGCTTTAATTGCCAAGTAAAATTGTCCTTCGGAGATTTTTCGTTAGAAAAGCCTTGGCTTCCAACTGTCGTGTTCCAGCTAATTTTTTTGAGTTCTTAAAGTTCCTTTCGGCTTTATTCTGAATCTTGAAAAACGTATTTGAAGGACAAGGCTTGGAGAATCCACCGTAGGAAAAAAAGATGGCGGCTGTAAATTTTACCACAATAACTTGCGAACCTAACACAGCATATAAGACACAAGGAAAGCCCAATTTTTACCATAGTTGTCCCTGTACTAAGGACATTGTGTTTCGTAGGTTTGAAGATTTGACAGCCCTTCTTTGCCTTTTTATGAACGTTTTTAAAGTTTTCGTGCGCTAAGAACTGTGGGTAAATGTACCAGTCGCCATCTTTTTTTCTACGGAGGATTTCGGAACCACCATAAATCATTAACGTTTAACACCCTTTTCAGTTTCGGTAGCTTTATCTCTAGCTGCTTGTCACAGAACTGATGAAGAGGAGCAGTTTTGTGACCAGATCTTTTGCTGGCTTCGCGCTTAATTTTGGCTTAATTGTTCTTTATTTACACTTTTCAGATAAATAAAGTGAGAGAAGCCATGGGAACTGAAAGCGACGAAGCCATGGGAACTGAAAGCGACAATAACATTGTCGAGTTCTGCATAAACGATGAAGAATGGCTAGATATGGTAAGCTAACATTCTTGGAACTAGTTTTGGAAACTATCATGCCATGTAGTACTTTGTTTTCAACCCAGTCAACTCGATCTTCAATATTGACGGAGAACTGAATTTGGAGACAATTCTATAGCAAATCTAGAACCCAAAACTTAGCATCACCACGATCGTCGCAGACACCTCCACAGCATCTAACTTCACCAACATTTTGCTCCATGTTTGCTCGATAATTAGGAAGTTTTAAGAAAACCAGAACGGCAGACGACTGAGAACTTGGTCATTTCACGTTGAACAGGGACCTTAAGCAAACCACGGCGGCAACGAGAACGCCACAAAA
>OZ026605.1:3426000-3433500 GCA_964020085.1 Micromussa lordhowensis
AGAAATTTGCCATCTTAATACCCAAAAATATGAGCACCTGTTAAGCCAAGCAAGATAGAGCAGGTTCTTATATGTGGGTTACAATTAAATTATGAACTCTTGCCATCCTGTAACCAGTTTTGCTAGGCCTATCATAATACAGTTGTGAGAATAAATACTGTCAATTTAAGGAGCAGCCCCAAGTTTATTTTTCTGGTAATCAACAACAACATATCTCCCTCAGAAATTAAGAACCTACTGCCAAAACTAGCTCAAAATACAAAACCCTATTTTGCTAGACTTCACAAATACATCGTCTTGTAATTTTAAAGACGATGTATGGACAAAGAAAAAATTCTCTACATTTAGTTATAAACTAGTACAAATTTCTCCTATCATGATTTTGGTAAATTCTGGTGCATTTTTAAGCATTAGTAGCTGGTTTTGCGAGCTCACCGAACTAATTTTTGTCATGATACCATACATTTCTTCTACTGGTTACCCCCCCCCCCCCCCCCCCCACCAAACGCAAGGGATTATGGGTCATGTGCAAGTAGCGAATAAGACTAATAACACTTAATAACTGGTCCCTTGGTGGACAGCGAATACGAAGTCGAGGGAAACATTGAGATTCGAAGGAAACAAAATTCGCTGTTCTTTTAAGTGATTTGTTATATAGCAAAACAAATAGGTCGAACTGGTGGAAAACAAAAGCACACTTTGAAAAACGCCCTGAGATTCCAGCGACAACATCAGGCCACCTTCAACTG
Organism: Micromussa lordhowensis; assembly: GCA_964020085.1. Taxonomy (NCBI): domain Eukaryota; kingdom Metazoa; phylum Cnidaria; class Anthozoa; order Scleractinia; family Lobophylliidae; genus Micromussa; species Micromussa lordhowensis. Next base: position 3,426,750 of record OZ026605.1, read on the forward strand.
CCCGCTATGATCAGGTGCAACAGCGGCGTAGGTCTCAGTGAACTGTTTCCCGTTTGACGTAATAGTTTTCGTAATCTTGCCCGGTCATGGCATTTGGCGGTAAACAGTTTCATTGTTAGATGTCATGTGACCATGAACTAGCCAATGAATGGGCGCGCTGTAGCGGGAAAAGTGCCAGCTATACCGGACATATGCTTACTTTTGTAATATGCATTGGAAACATTTTCGACCTTATATTGGTCGCAGTGCATTTGTGATTTATAGGCGCTCAGTGCTAGCGCTGATACTTGTGAACTGTAAAGTTATTTGATGTCGAACAATGGGAATTGCTGATACAGAGATGTTCATATCCTTAAGATTTCGTGGGCAATGGTTTCTTGCGTCGGGCCGGGCTTTGGATCAGAAAAGTCCAAGTTTAAGGTCGAAATCTTGAGGCACTACAAGCCAAATTTGACGGCGTTGTTCGCGCCCCCAGAGTAGGGATTTCTGAATGCTCCGTCGAGCAATGGGAATTGCTGGGACGCAGATATTATTATTATATCATTGAGAAGTTTCTACGGGCAATAGTTTATTACGTCGGGCGGGCCTTAAGATCAGAAACGTGCAAACTTAAGGTGAAATTCTCAAGGTACTCAAAACCAAATAACGATCGACAAGAGGCAATCCGCTCTACATACCGATGGCACTATCGTACGGTGGAGGGTTGAGCTCCTAAAGTATTATATTTTGGAAACCAAAGCGAACAGTTTTGTTGAGGCCACCGTAGAATTTGATTTGTCGAAAATACTCTAAGAACACTGCGGTCTTGCGAGCCTCTGTTATAAGAGCTCTTGATATCGTCAGATTATAAGTTTTAACCAAGGGCGTGGTTCCACCGCGAGAAAATCCTGCTCTTGAGGACAAACTCTACATGTTACGCAAATAACAGTGAAGAAACATAAGTCGCATTGAAAGAAGAATCCCATAAAGCTGGAGCGAGGAAAACTAGCTACAGAGCATTAAAATAGGCCATGTCCGAGTTCCCTTGTGCCTCTGTTTCAAAACGAGTCTAAAGTGCGAAAATGGGTTTGATTTGCAGGAAAGTGAACCTGTAGGCGGAACTCATTTTCATATGAATGGTTTCGCACTTAGAGTCGTATTGACACGGAGGCAAAAGGGAACTTGGAAATGGCCTACTTTGCTCACAGACAAACATTTTTGGACTTGTTCAACAACAACAACGATCATATCGCAAGGCCACAAAACAACTCTCATGTCTAGTTATAGAGGATTCTATGTAACATCGTAAAAATCTCGCAAGGTCCGCAAGGCTCTAAAGCTTTTGACAACCGGAGATTGTTCGTTTCACAGATGACGAATTGGGTTCAATCTGAGACACTTAGACACTTGCGTAGCCTGCGAGAGCATCAGGTTTTCGGCTCTTGCTTCAGGCGCGCACTTGTGGGAGTAGGACGTATGGGGTTAGGTAAGGTACTTTTTACAATTGAAATTAAAAACTTGACAGTATTTGTACTTTCCTAAGAGCCATCGTAAATGTACGAACTTAGTCTTTCTTTCTTTAATCTTTAGTCTTTTACGCAGACGCCCCAAGGGGTTCATCAAGATGATATTTGTTAACTAATTCGCGTATTTGTTAGCCAATTTGAGATAAGGCTGGAGTGCTTTGTAATTTTTCCTCTTGCAGGGCCGTAGCCAGAAAAAATTTTTGACTGAGGTAATGTCTATGAATAACTTATGACTGAGGCAATCAGTCCATGGTTGAGTTCTCTTCCTAGGTATTAGGTACTATAAACAACAAAAGCCAAAGAAATGACCGAGGCAAGTGCCTCGGTTGGCCTGTTACTAGCTACGGCGCTGTCTTGGAACAAGGTTTCTTTCGTGTTACAATGGATAGCACTCGCGTTCCAATCTAGTGAACCCGAGTTCGATTCCAGGATGGGTTTCTTTAAGCCACTGGTCTTTTTTTGTTTCACCTTTTTTTTCTGTGAAGAACATCCAGGTATCTTTTCAGGTTTGGAATTCTTTGATGTGACGCGACCTTGCTGTTTCGCATAATCGAATCGTACCCGATGGCTTACATGATGTGTGCATGTATCGACATGTAATTCGTAAAAAAATCCTCGATTTGTCTGGAAATCTTTCGCAGCTATCCTGAGTAGTTTCGATGGAACCGACGAGAAGGCAGGGTAGAGTGGCGCAATCGAGAATATATAAATCCATCGGCGCAATGCAATTCATGTAACTAAATAAATGTAGTATGCACGGAAAGTCATTCCAGATTGACAAAGAAAAGCACTGAAAATAAGAAACGATTCACGTGGTTTTCATCTTTTTTTCTCTTAAAAAAAACTGCTGCTGTAACGAGTATTGCCAGAAGACAATTAAGTAACTCGAATAACTTGAATAACCCATGAGCCACACATGTCCGTATCCTGCGAGCAGAGTCTCCTGCAATCTTGCCAGACAAATAGGGCTGTCTAGGAAGGTCGAAGGAGACTCTGCTCGCAGGGTAACATATCCGCAGTGCGCACCTTTTTATGAAAAAAGTATTTCCATTTTACGCAAAGCTTAGCTTATGTCAGTCAGCATTCACTAGAAAATCTACGGTTTGTTTATAGAGCAATTCGATCGGATGAAATTAAATAACCTTTCAAAGGAGGTTCGTGAGAGCTGCATGGTTGTGTGACTTGTGTATACAGCGATGACGTCCAACGTACAGTGTTTGTCATGTGAGGTTACCGGCTTTGTCCAAAATCATTTGTATGCAGAGGATACACGACTGTGCTTGACACTGACTGGGGACTTGGCGATAAAAAAGCTGAAGCACCAGAAGGGGTAAGAAAGAATCCATCTATGTGTAACATCACATTTTTACTTTTGTGTTTCTGCGACCGCCTCAAAGGGGTATTATATTGAGCTTGTACGAACTTGACATGTCGCGATATTGCTCATTCCGTTTTCGAAGCGGGCACTTAAGTGAAATGATCGACAGCAGCTTTGATTCTGCAGGTGGAAGTTTTTTGGGGAAAAGCGAGTAGTCTTATATGGCAAGAAAAGTTTCTTTCAATTGAAACTTATTTTTATTATTTTAACGTTCAAAGCGAAAGAAATCTTGAAACAATTGCACTTTCACGGGCTGCTCTCGCGCCCCTCGAGCTCTCGCGTGCCTGTCAGCTGACGAAGGTGTTGTCTGTCACGCAATATATTAGGGATCTTAAGGTTTAGAGTAGAACAATGACTGTGCACGTGCGTTATAAATCTTTGTATAGATCGTTTTCACGTAACGTCATCGTTTCAAAAATCCAAAACTAAAGAGCCACCAAACCTTTTATCCTCATCGGGCATAAGAGACCGTATATTTATTTCTGATTACAATTTTACAGCTCAATAGCGTGCTTCGTTTGGAAATCAGAGCATTTTGAATTTCAGAGTTATGTCGGTGCGTGACACAAAGCTGCGATCGCATCTGCCTAGAAATATATACCTATCTCATGATTTGTAGCTTTTTTAAGAAGTTAGAACATTAGGAAAAGTGCTTATGTAAATGCTTGTTTGTTAAGTACAGATAATCAGTCGCCTAGATAGCCAAAGTTTACACTATTTTCCGGCCGCCATGTTGGTGCACCATAGATGTGCACCAACATGGCGTTTCCATACTAAGCTCTGTAAATTTCCGCGAAACATTTCGACGAATATCTGTGGTTTGGGTAAACGCACAGACCTAAAACTCGGAGAAGTGTCTTCTTTATGTATTTCCAATAACATCAGAATTTCTTGACTTTATCCACTGAATGGTTTTAGATTTATTTTTTATTGCGTGACAGTGAAAACGATCTATATTTCGTAGTAGTCCTCTGCAAAACAACAACGTGAAATGGCGGCTAATTTTTCGTAGGTTTGTTTTTGGCATTATATATGAAGCTTGAGCAAGTTCTGAGACCGATAGGTGTACTGAACAGATCTAGATAAATGCGAAATTCTAAGGTAAACTGAAAATCCCCGTTTTACTAGATGTCGTCTTCGGCTTTGCTGTCGTCATTGCTTAAGGTCCCTAAATGTCATTTTAGTGTTATAGCACTTTCACCCGCAAACCATTTCAATAAAGAGCTATTATGCCGTTGTAGTTCGATTTTACTTGGTTTAGTTTATTCATTGAACTTTAAAAAAAGAGTAACGCCTTTCAGTTTTAAATACATTTTTCTACAATAACTTCTGTCATCGTCAGTTACAATTGGAGTGAGTTAATAAAACAAGTTTTATACAACAGGTGTTACCTAGAATAACTTTCATAACATGAACAAAATACGCAGAATTGAAAACAAAAGACACTGGAATGCAGAAAAACTTGCTGAAAATTTTAAATGAAAGAAACAAATTAACATGCATGATAAATTTGCTGATTTAAAGAAGGCTTCTCCCAATTGATGTACATAGCTTCTTTAATTTTTACTTGACACTTTGTGGCGGTAGGGTCCAAAATGGTGAAAGACTCCGTAGAACAAGAGTTACGGCATTCCTCTGAAGCCTGTAGATGTTTGAAAACGTCAGAGCTTTTGTCTGAACACGTACGCCTGTGGAAAAATGACGATTGGTTTCGCCAATATATAGTTAGCAGCACTGTACGATAGCGCACAGAAATTTGTAAACCACCAGCGAATTCGAACGAAACTTCCCTGGGATAGAAGGATAAATTTTATGTATTTTATTTATTTGAATCCAGTGAATTGATCTCATTTGATTTTATTCCATTTCATTTTAACAAGGAACGATCATCGTCTCTTGACAAAAATTAATATTTTTTTCACAACGGACGAGAGGAGGCAAGTCTTTATGCAGGCTCATACTGGCCTTCCCTTTTGTCTCAGGGTTGTCATGCAACGCTTTCACGTGGCGACATAATTAATTGTTGTGTAGTGTACTGTTTCCTCAGAGTGTGCCATTTTCCAATTTTAGATTGATCACGAGTGGCCTTGTGTGATAGGGTATCGAAGCAAGTTGAAGCAAGTTGAACCAAAGCGAAGACAAGCTCTGAGAAATAAATATGGCTCAAACAGTGAAACTCGCGCTTTCCACCTTGGTAGGGATGCTGGGATGGCATGGTGTATTTCTGTTGTTCCTTATAGTTTCATTCAAACTTTTCCTTGTGGAACAAGACAGTACAGTATGTCCATGCAATTGGAACGTGGGCTATAGCACCCTTATGTTTGTCATCCCCTCTTTGATTTCCTATGCGATTGCCGTTTTCGCTTATTTGCGTCAAGATGATGATAGCGTACCGTGGAAAGCGTTAAGGAGACTGTACGTGTTTAAAGGTGCTTGCCATCTCTATGATGAGCGAACAGATTGGGAGTTTCACGCAGAACATTGCATTTCCTGCAAGCAGCGCAATCGTGACTGGAGCCTGGTCAAGATTGCTGTGTCAGCAGTTTTCTCTTTGCTATATCCTGCAGCCTGGCTGTCCCTGAGTTTTCTGCAAGCTTATTATTACGTGTGTGCTTACGTTGGCCCACCTAGTTCATCGCTCACCACTTACTGCGATGTTAAAATTGACGACGTGCCGAAAGACTACGATAAAGAGCATGGTCTGGCTATTATTCGCTCAAAGGTCATTGGCGGTGTTCTGTTTATAAGCACACTCTTTTGCCTGAGTGTGTTTGTGATCATTTACGGCGAGATAGAACATTTCTTGAAAAAAGTAGATTTCTCTTCAAATGATAATAGTTCTAATCTGCAAGTTGACATTTCCATTCATCCGAGACGTTCATCCGGGACAGTAGAAGCTGCAGGTTCCCAAGGCAACCAGGTTCCCGCTGTCTTAAGGGTGCAGGAGGCTACTGAGGCTAGAAGTCTAGTGAGTATTCTTAAAACAGTTCTGTTATGGCGTACGTAAAAACGATTGTAAGAAAATCCTTTGCACTATACGCTTTTCGAAACGTTTAAACACTAAGCAGTAGGAAATAATTTTCGCCTTTTTAGACTCACTTTGAGGTACACGGAAGGCTTTTTGAGAAACACTTCGAAGAAAAAATTGTATGTACCTATCAATCAATGTTAAGCCCCAGGGTGGGAAGGAGACTACCCACGAGAAGTTGACTCGGCAAGCCTCCCCCTGGGTAGGGATTGTGACACTAAGGTGCTGCCCCCATATAGCCACTACGACCGAGAGAACCTGAAAGGGGCGGGAATTGGACTTTTACTAGGTACTCAAAGGTGGCCGGGAATTCCCCTGGGTCTGTCACCCTCCACTTATAGTTCACCACTACATTTTCTCCGATTCTTATTGGTTTAAACTGATCACGTCCACGATAGTGTTCATCCGCGGAGAGACACTATCAGCCCATAATACCCGTCCGAGGAAAATACCCGGATGGATAGTATTCGTCCAGGAAAAGTTTTCTGTAAACAAGTGGGCTTATAGAAAATAAATAATTGAAATTATATTATTTTAAGTGAGTTTTTGTTTTTCAAATTTACTTTTGGCTTTCACAGTTTTCATTTAAAAAAGTTAAAAATAATCGAATATGACTTTTGAACTGCGTGTGGAAGAAAATTTAGTGGCGAACAGTAAAGACAATAAAGTGTTTATGTCTCGGAACTATCAGCCTGATTGTTGCTCTTGGAAATTTGATGTTCTTAAAACTAGCATATTTTTTTAAGAACATCATATTTCCGCGGGACAACCATCAGTCAATAGTTCCTCGACAGAAACGCTGTCGTGGGTAGGTAGGTAGGTAAAGTCTGCATACAAGCC
>OZ026605.1:3443500-3451000 GCA_964020085.1 Micromussa lordhowensis
ACGAGTGCACGTTGAATATGAGATGGTAGATAGCCAAGATTGCTATAATCATTTAATATCCAACAAACACGAGTGGACTAATTGTTTTAATATAATCGCCCCCATGACAAGATAAAGAAAACTAAAATTGAATTCAATTAAATTAAAAACGCCCCAAAAAATGACGCGTATGCTTTCCATATTTCTAGAGCACGGTATAAGTTAACAATAAAACCCGCTATACTCGGCGAACGAGTACTTCAATATCCTTCAATATATGTTTTGGGACGTCTTGAAGGGGAGGTGGAGGAGGAACTATAAGACTGGAGGTAGAAATTGTTGCTTTGCACGCTCAGAGATCACGCTAGTATTTCTAGTTCGAACATGACACGCTTTGCGATGCATGGCACAGACGTAATAAAAGTTAAAGTTTTAATTTACATCGAAATACAGTACAGATCTTTATTAGTATAGGAACAATTTAAGTGATTCGACGAGCTAGAGTATAGACTGAGCGAGAAGAACTATACTATAGTGAAGTGTACAAAATACTTCCTTTAAAGCTTAACTGGCTTTTTTTAAAAGCTAAGTAGTTGAGATAAAATGTCTGTAGATAAACCAAGAAGTGTGTTCTATTCAAATAGGTTTCTTAAAATCTGTACAACAGTTTACAAAATTGAAAATGTAAGTAGTTCTCTTTATAAAAGAAAAATACATTTTATATATCCATATCCATGCATACGAAATTGAATGGATCGAGCAAAATCCCGGATGAAGCGGGCTCCTACCAGATGTGGTGTACCGACGGAGGGGGCGGAGGAGGGGGGGGGGGGGGAGTTGGGTGCTAAGATTTACACCTTGTTTGCGAAATAACTCCTCTTGAAACGAAACTGGTGACAACCCGGCTGGAGAAAGTTTCTATCCGCGTTGAAATTCTTCAAGAACTTCTAGTTCGCCTTCCTAGGTTATCTACAGAGTCGGGCAGTGACTGTCTCGCATACGTGATTTATTCTATGCCCATAATCGTGCGGTTGGAGATGAATGTCTTGTTTAGATGTCATATTTAAGCAGGCGGAATCGAAAGCAACCGACTTTTTACACGTCGAGTCGAGCACTTTGCAAGCATGGCTGTCAGGAGGAGCTGCTCACACAGAAGTCCCTGGTTGATCTGTAGTGCTTTCTCGGATTGAAACAGAAAAACCGCAACTGACGCCTTCAAAAAAAATTGAGAAAACTGAGTTAAAAATCGCGCAAAGTAATAACTGCTAAGCACATTGTGGCAAAGTAGAGGTAAGCACGCGGCATAAAAACCACTCAAAAAACCACTTAACTAGCTAGGAAACTCCAGAAGCCATGATACCAGAATCTGAAAGCAATAATAAAGTTCAGCAATATAAATTATTAAGTTTAAAACCGTCGTTTGACATACCTGCTTTTAATAATGCCTCCAGCGCTTCTGAAGAACCTGCCTGTCGTAAAGCGTCGCACAATTGTCTGGTTGTAGCTATTTGAGTGCCACAACTTCTCATCCACATTAATAGTCCCTGATAACATTTTTCGTAAACTTTATCATCTTTGCAATCCTTCTCTACAATTTCTATAGCGACTTCTGCTACGCCCAGATTTCGCAGCACTCTCTTCCACTTTCCTCCAACAAGCGAACTTATGCAATTACAATGACTTTCTGTCACTGGTTCGTCATCGCTGCCTAATGACGAGAAACAGTGGTTGGAAAGTTGGTTGTCAAGGATATCTGTAAGAAAACAGTAAAACCATTTAGAAAATAGCCCAAAGAAAATACGTGAGCTGATTGGTTTAAAATCGTGTTTTAATAACTGGATAGAAACACAGAACTAGCGTGAGCAAAGGGAATTAACATTTTGATGATCAAAGTAAACAAGTTGTTTTCTTTTTCTCGTCGCGGAATTTTCTAAAAGAAATAGAAAATATGTTTTTTTCGTGTTTCTATCGAGTTATAGAAACACTTGTGAAAGTTTTAGAGAACTCGAAAAAGTTGTCGGCTCGTGTTCCACAGCATTTCTCGTTCTCCCAAACTTCCACTCGTGTTTCTATTTAACAATTAGATTATTCGCTCTCGATTTCTATCGCGCGATAGTTGACGAGGGCGCAGCCTGAGTCAACTATCACGGATAGAAATCTTCAGCGAATAATCTAAGTGTTTTAGTATAAATCTACTAGTTGATCAAAACGTTATCTAAATCCTCTTCACAGACACTTTGAAAACGCGAAGAAGAGGCCACTAGTTTGTTAACAAACACACATTGCTTTGCTATTCACTATCTACTTAACAATTAGATTATGAGCTTGAGATTTCTATCGCGTGCCGATAGTTGGCGAGGGCGCAGCCCGAGTCAACTATCGCGAGATAGAAATCGAGAGCGAATAATCTAATTGTTTTAGTATAAATCTACTAGTCGTTCAAAATTTCCATCTAAATCCGCTTCATGGGCCCTTCGAAAACACAAAGAAACGGCCCCCAGCGCCCGCTGCTACGCTACTCACTATCTATCACAAAATAGAATGTGAGTAGCGTAGCCAATCAGAGAACAGCATTCGTGATAGAACGCTAGTAGATTTATACTAAAACAGCATAGATACCGTCGCTTGCAACTACCTGTCCACATGCGTGACAAAAACATCTTCTGCTGGCCAATCAAAATTCATAGTTTTGACAATCAAACTTCGAAGTTTACCCGCCCACTTGGGAACGTTTTGGCGCCACTTACGCAAATGATCGTAGCTGATTTATCTACCGTTTGGCAACTGAAGACATGGCGTTTACAATAAATAATTTAGGCAGAAATTTCAAGCAAGGTATTCCGACAGAAATTCCTCTATTGATTTCCTATCGTTCATTGTAAGTTTCAATACCACAAAAGACAAAATGCCCGTACGCGTTGCTGAACTATGCTTCCCTTCAAGTGTTTGCGTAAGTGGCGCCAAAGCGTTTCTAAGTGGGCGGGTAAACTTTGAAGTTTGACTGTCAAAACTTTGAATTTTGATTGGCCAGCAGAACATGTCTTTGTCACACGTGTGGACAGGTAGTTGCAAGGGACGTTAGTGAGTAGCGTAGTCAATCAGAGAACGCCATTCGTGATAGAACGCTAATAGATTTAAACTAAAACTCGACAGAAGCACGATACATGTTTTCTCTTTTTTAAATGAGGAACTTATTACTATGGCATAAGTGTGTTGGTCTTTGTTAATCACCGTCATAAAACAACCCGAGTGACTGAATGAAATATCACTCTAACATGTATTTCTCTTGTCAAGGATAAGCCACCTGCAACATTGTCATCGTCATCGTCACCTTCAACGTCATCCTTATCGTTATCGTCACGTCAATACAAATATCGATATCAAACGATCATAGGAAACGAAGACACCTCTCAATCTGCAGGAATCAACTTTTCGCGGCGAGGAACGAGGTAACACAATGCTCACGTATATTTTCAGGAACTCGTTTGCACACCTTGGGATGAAATGTTTTTCTGGTCGTCGATACCTTCGTCTTCTTCTGGCACAACAGAGCCTGTCGCCGTTGTGTTGTGGGAAGGTGCGTCAACTCCGCTGTTTTTTACTGAAAATCGACGGGTTTTCTGCAGATTGGAGCAGATAAAAATGACTTCATTTGCTTGTCCAGACAACTAGCTAAGTCATAGTAAGTCATCTTTATTTCTGCATAGTGCTCCTTTTCAGAGTACTAGGCTAGAATCAATAGGGGCCCTGAGGAAAAAGACTAGACAGTACGATTGCGCTGCGATTGCTTTACGATTGTGTTACGGCTGTCCTGCGACTACAGTTCAATTGCTTACAACTGCTATACGGACTGTCGACGACTACAGCACGATTACTTACGACTACTGTTCGACTGCGTTACGACAGTCCTACGACTGTTTTACGACTACGCTTCAACTGTTTTAGGGTATGACCACGTTATTATTGTCTCACAAGCGAGTTTACGAAACCACGACGGCGAGGCCGAGGACAACGTCGACTAAAAGATGAATTTATATTTTACCTACGAATCTCGCGATACTCTAAATTCATTTACTTTGTTTATCGCTGTCAAAACTATCGCAAAACTAAATCCGGAACACAACGGCAAATTTGAAATAAAAATTTAAAAAAAATAGCCGTTGTGGTTTACGTTCTCCAGACAACGGTAAAATTTGGTCATTTCACGTTGTTGTCTTGCAGAGGAAGGCTAAGAAATGTACCAAGAATTATACCCCACGTGCACAGACATTGTACTGTGCATTAATTCTTTATGTATCTTGTTCCTTAAACTTAACAACAACATGCACCTGCACACATGGTACTTTACAGTTTCATTGGAAGTAAGTGACTTAGCTTTATGGATTCTGTGCCTAATAAAGTATCTACCTAATAAAGTATCTACTTCAAAACAATAATAAGTAATCTACAACCAAATGGCCCATGCACACATGGTACTTAAAAACAATAAGTAATCTACAACCAAGTGACCCATGCACACATGGTACTTAAAAACAATAATACGTAAGCTACAACCAAGTGGCTCCTGCACACATGGTACTTAAAAATAATAATACGTAATCTATAACCAAGTGGTACCTGCACACATGGTACTTAAAAACAATAATAAGTAATCTATAACCAAGTAGCACCTGCGCACGTAGTACTTCAAAACAACAATAACTAATCTACAACCAAGTGGCACGTGCATACCTGGTACTCAAAAACAATAATGAATCTACCACCAAGTGGCCTTTGCAAACATGGTACTCAAAAACAATAAGTAATCTACAGGACCACCAAGTGGCCCCTGTACACATGGTAGTAACAAACAGTACTAAGTAATCTACAGTACAACCAATTAGCCATTGCTCCCATGGGACTTAAAAACAATAATTAATCTATGACCAAGTGGCCCCTGTTGATGTGGTACTAAACAATAATTGATGGACAAGCCTCTGGCTCATGCACAAATGGTTAGCATAACAACAAAAAATAATCTATACTCCTGTGGCGCCAGCACACATGGTACTTAACAACAATAACAATTATTGACAGAAAACAGTTAATCTACGGGCTCAAAAATTAGTATACATACAAGAGACTCTAATTTAAATACACGTACATGTAGTTAATCGACCAAAACAGTCGTAGATGACTGAGATAATTCAAGAGACCATCAATGAATCACACAATAAAATCCAAGTGTTCTTAAAATCTTGACCACTGCTTACTGAATAATGCTCCACAGCTGGCACAGGTTGATACGTTGTGGATGGTTAGCCTGAACACAACAGGTTCTTGAAATGCAGTTCTCCTTACCCACACTGTAGAAAATGCAGCACTGCTAAGTACCGGATACATCTCAACAAATCTTGCACAGATTGTGATGGGTATAGCAACAGAACAGCAACAATTCCTAGCACTATAAAAATAAGGGAAACAACTCAAGAAAAATCCCGCACCAAATGTGAGAGGTAAGCCTGTATAGAACAAGAAGAGCAAAAATAAAACTGACCATGCAATTATCTGATCTGGTTCATGTTGGAGTTTCCCATTTAGCTAGCTTGGGCAAGGACTAGCTGTGTTTGAAAGCAGTACTGTTTCCAGCTACAAGTGTATTAATGTTCAGTAATGACTAATGAGGTGAATAAAATTATCAACATTGAATGGGAAAAGTTGAATAAATATAGTGATTGCATGGTAAACAGTGATGAAATCTTACGGTGAGATTGTAAAACTAATGAAGGCAAATTTCTCAATGAGCAACAAGGGCTCATATAGAAACGAGAGCACAAAGGGGGTCAATAATAACAATTGTTTGAGCAACAGGGGCTCAATAACAAACTCAAATAAATGAGCAGTAAGGCCTCATCAATAAATAACAATATAGAAACAAGAGCAACAAGGGCTAATACTAACAATAATTTGAGCAACAGGGGCTCAATAACAAAATCAAATAAATGAGCAATGAGGGCCAATAATGATTTAACAATATAGAAACGAGGGCAACAATAATTCGAGCAACAGGGGCTAAAGAACAAAATCAAACAAAAAAGGAACAAATATTCCTAGCTACGGAGGGCAGTAAGTTATGGGTACACAGTAGCCGAGATTTGGTTTAGGAGACACAGGCTCTCAGTAAACAGTACCAGGAAAGATTGTGCCATGCATTGCCCAATAACTACATGGTGAGATGGAAAGATAAAGTAATATGATATACCAATGTAACTACATGTAATAACAATTACCCCAAAAGACTATAATCATATACAGCACAATGAATGTTTCAAGGAGCACAAAATTTTACAAAGGTAATGCCAAACCTGACACGTATTAAGATACATGTATTTGACAAACCTGTACCATGAACTGTGGCTTAACTATGTGCCATATAACTGAATAAAATGGTATTCCAGAAAATATTGTCAGAGAAACTCATGCACAACATAAGAGCTAAAACTTGCACCAACAACAATAAAACTGAACTGGTGATAATAAAGGGGAACATAGTCCCATAAACCCAGTCAGTGACAAAGCGACTGAACTGGTAAAAATAATACTGCACCCGAAGGAGACAGTACGGATCTAACAAAGAGATCCCAACGGTAAAATTATGCACGACTGTCATACGACTGTCACTAAGGCAAAGCCCAGGACGAAAAGTCTGCTCGTACCGTTTAATGTCAAATAAAATGGGAACATTGTCCCACAAACCCAGTCAGTGACAATGCAACTGAACTGGAAACAACAATACTGCACCCGAAGGAGACAGTACGGATCTAACAAGATCCCAATGGTGAGACTATGCACGACTGTCATACGACTGTCACTAAGGCAAAGCCCAGGACGAAAAGTCTGCTCGCACCATTTAATATCAAATAAAACAGGAACATTGTCCCACAAACCCAGTCAGTGACAATGCAACTGAACTGGAAACAACAATACTGCACCCGAAGGAGACAGTACGGATCTAACAGGAAGATCCTAATGGTGAGACTATGCACGACTGTCATACGACTGTCACTAAGGCAAAGCCCAGGACGAAAAGTCTGCTCGCACCATTTAATATCAAATAAAAGGGAGACAAAGTCCCACAAAAACCAGTCAGTAGCAAATAGGTTGACAAGTGAAGCATATAAATATGTGTAGCATGGTTTTGCATATGAACTGCAATTAGTTTGATATTGTGATATAAATTTTTGAGGTAATTTTATTTTATTTTATTGAATTTTATAATTGGCAGGGCCCCACTGAAAACCCCCATGGGCGAGTGGGTTCCCTGGAAACATATCATGACTATTATTATTATTAACTGCGGTATGTGCTTATGAAAGGGGGGGGCTGATATAATTATACAATGAAAACATGACCAGCAGCCGTTTTACCAACAAGTAATGATCGGTAGGGAAAGTGCACCAATAACAATACAATATATGTGGGCAATGGTGGCCAAAAGCTGCTCGAAAAAGTATATTTTAGGAACCGAAAATATAACAAAAT
>OZ026605.1:3456000-3476000 GCA_964020085.1 Micromussa lordhowensis
GAAAGACGTACCGTACAGTACTGTCGACTTGTTCCGTTATGTCAAACAAATTAAACACTGTGTCATGGTGAACATCTGCAACCACAACCGTGCGTTCAGAGGGAAGGAACGTGTGTTGAGTTGCAGTGTTTGAGTTCGGAGGAGACTCGTCTGATTCATGCTCAATAGTTACTGTCACAGGAAGGCCATGATCCACAGGGTTCCCCATCTGATTCTGCTAAAACAAAAACCAACAAACAAAAAAAAAACAGTGGAATTAGGGCACTTGCTTAACGTAACTAATTAACAAACGACATGGGACCCGAAGTTTCGATCGTCAAACCACGTCCTCTTCTAAATCATTTTCTCTGGCTAGAGACTATGATCGCAGTCTCTTGTCTCTTGTCTCTTGTCTCTTGCAACTTCCAAGCCGGCAGCTGACAAAACTATTAATACATTTTACACTTTTACTTCATTTTGATCCACACTAATTTCTTAACTTTCCTAACTTTGGGTGTTAATTGTTCACTGATGTGTTTTTTCATTACGAAAACACGTCTACATAGTTCATATTCATATTTGTCCCTAGCTTCATCTCCTGCCCGCTCACGCGATTAATTCATTGATATTACCGGAAAAAATTAGATTAAGAGATCCAGGTCAGGATCAATGATTTAAGATCACTCGGATCATAAACCGATTTATTAAATCCATTTTGAAATCACTGGTTGTCTTTGTAATGTGATTGGTTCTCAGCGGTGCGATTTGTTCACGAATCGCACTATCTTTTGCTCAAAATCGCATCTTTTTCTCAGCCAATGAGAATAGGGACAGTAAAACAACAACCAATCAGATTTTAAGGCTTTTTTAAGCTCACCAATCACATTGCAGGAAAATAAAAGACAAAAAAATCCAAAGTCTTGTTCCTGTATTTAGGCTATTAAATTGTGCGATTTAAAAATAGATCTAATAAAGTGGTAATTGAACTTCAGGTCGTGCAATTTTGGTCTGAAATCATACTTGTGATTTCAAATCGAACTCGCGCTGCGCGCTCGTTCGATTTTGAAATCACGCGTATGATTTCAGATCAAATTGCACTCCACTCAGTTCAATTACCATTATAAATCCTTGCCCAGGGCGAATTCATCTGCACTCTTATAATGATCCGAGTCTGATCTTGCATCACTGATCCTGATACTTATCATCTTAAAGTAACGCATCTTAAGATGACTTTCCTATAGTTAGGGGTCAAGGATAGGAGAGAAGGAAATGTCATGGAGAAAGCAGACAGCAAGTGGGAGTTCAGAATCCGTCAGTGAATAGGGGGGAGTCACCTGTTCTGCATTGGCTGCCGCAATACTTGACACGGACGTACCATCACAACAGTCTGACGCGGCTGGACAACGAGGGCGTCTGCATTTAGGCCGAGGACATTTGAAGAAGCGTTCTGTATTAAAAAAGCGATGTTTAACATAAAAAATATATTGCCTAGCCCATGGTTTTCGTTAGCGAGGTGGATCCTCACTTGGATCCACACAGCTAAGATCGGACAGCACAATAATCGGCGGTTTTTGTATGAGCTGTTAAAGGGTAAATGGCGCGAAAATATGCTCGGATATTTGTTCGCGGACATTATCTGTTCCGAGAAGTGAACAGTTTTCCGAGATAATTTGGTTTTCTCAACTGAGTTGATAATGTGAATTGGCCGCCGTAAAGAGATTCGAAAGCTGACGTTTCGAGCGTTAGCCCTTCGTCGGAGTTTTGTGTTTACTATCCTTCAAATATTTGTCGCAACACGCGCAGTTTTGAGTTTTAGCTGGGGGAATATTCAGTCACGTGATGCGTTTATACCAATCACGCGCGAGCTAGAATATTTGTTGGATTATACTCTGGTCTATTCTGGAATATCATTATCATTAATCCCTATTGGCTCAAAGTGTCCTGCACTCAATACACATTAATATAACGGTATCAAAGACGTTACACGAGGGATCATTACAGGTCTTTTGCGTCCAGGCTAGCTAGGAAACAAACTCCTTACCCTTGGTTTCTCTGAATGATTTCCATCGAAATCCGAGTAGTATAACGACCAAGATAATAACTACTCCGGTCGCCACTACAATGATTCCCGAAAGCGAGTGACGAGACAACTTTGATTTATCTGTGTTCCTTGGTGCTGGCATCTCACCTTGCAGTTCGGTACCTGTAGCAAATACACGTTAAAAATAGATTCATACCCACCATACATTATCTAACGGAGCATGTGTCATGTTGACAATTACATTCAGCGATTTGTAGGCTCCAACTCCAAATAAATGAACAATTTACTCAACCAAAAACACGTAATCCGAAACATACAATAAAAAACGGTGAAGAAGCTAGACTCAAACTCCAAACAGCGGCAAGGCTGGCCTAAATCTTAAAACACGGCAAGAGAAAAACAAGATAAAAAAAATCCGGAAAATTACGACGCGAAAGTGGAAAATGTACGCGCAAGCACATTGTGGGCCATGATTGGCTAATTAAAAATCACCTGGACAAAAAACTTATACTAAGGCGAGAGGGGTGAGTTTAGCGTTCGTAAAGTTAAAAAAAAAACTTATACTAAGGCGAGAGGGGTGAGTTTAGCGTTCGTAAAGTTCAAAACATGTGTCAGGGAAATTGGTTGCAGACCTAGGGAAGTTGTCCGGGGAACCCGTTGCAAGTCCCATTTTTTTTAGCTGGAAAAGGGATTTTTATTTCTATGGGTACTTACCATTTGTCAGAATAAACAGGTTGGGTTGACCGTTGAATAATGGTAAGGGTATTTCCAAAATCAGCAAGCCAACCGAACGGGATGGGGCTTACCATTTGCAATTCGAATTCACGATGTCACGATATCGTTTTCGGCTCAGTCTGATCAGAGACTGGAAACTGGAAAATGTCGCAAATGGTAAGGAAATGTCCGCATTCCGTTCCGAACGGAGAAACAGGACTACCTCTGGAGGAAGTCTATCAATTTCAGAACGGATTTTCCGGAAAACTACTGTTCTATTTGACTTTCAACCGAAATTTCCGGAGTTCCCTAATTCCGATCAAATTTACTTTCCGCCAGGTCGTCACTTCTCCCCCGTTTTCGCGCGGTCATTTTCGCCTCTCGTCGCTGGACGATGTGATCATGAGGAAAATAGCAGAGCTGTGGAAGTCTCAACCAAGACTGAAAAAGTACTATAGCTGCCTGATGGTCTGATTTACCTCCTACCAAATTATTGTTTCAAATTATCTCCTTACCACTTAAGGTATGGTGCGTAATAAACTTCGTGCTGGTATATCCCTCGCCCACTTCTCTGGCACTTAATTCGAACATGTCTACACTAACAACAGGCTTAGATGGAGAACCAGATGATGTTGCGCGGTTTTTCATGGAATCTGCAGTTATTGTAATGTTCTGATGAGTTCCCCTAGTGTGTCTGCTGGGAGCATTGCTTTTCCTCTCATGACTGGACGGTTCTTTCGTCTTTGCTGTCGCTTTGGTACGCGGCACTTTGGGGGGTGGGGGATAGGACCTCCATTTGGCAGGCATAGTTGGAGCGACTGACGGGCTGATTGATTTCGGCAATCCAGTAATCAAGATTGACGAGGCCTCAACAGACGGTGAAACCAGAACCACTGAATGGGATGAAAATGTCATCTTAGCTGATGCGCTATTTGACTTTGTCGAGAATGAGCTTGAAGGTGCCTGGTCACGTGATGGGAACCCAAGCGGAGAGGCAGTCAAGTTAACATGTTGCGTTTCAACCGTGAATTCATCATCGTGTTGCTTGGGCTTTCTTTTGTCATCTGACCATGGAATCGACTCCTCTATGATTGTCAGAGAACCTTTAGGTTTGTCATTTTCTTTACTTTTCTTTGAGATCAAGCGATCTAATTGGATTGAAACGACACAAGTCAGTGTAGCAAGCAATTATGAAGGATCAGAAACATTCTGAGAACATCATGAGATATAAGCTTGGCTGGTACCAGTCTGGCTAAAATCAATCAATCAATTAATCAATCCGTCCGTTTGTCCGTCAATCAGTCAAATAGTCAGACAGTCAGACAGTCCGGATAGTCTGGACAGTCAGTCAGCCGGCCAGTCAGTCAGTCAGTCAGTCAGTCAGTCAGTCAGTAAAACAAGGTAACGCGAAGGTTATTGTTATCGTTTCCGTTGCTCTATTTCCACCGTCAACACCAACCCAGCCATTAATTCACCTACTAAATCGAAGGAAACACGAACGCTTAAACCATCAGCTCTCCAACTTCACTCTGAGCGAGACCAAAGTGACTCATATTCACAAGTTTCTTTAGAAGAGAATAGTTTTTATGAAAGGAGTAGCTGACGATTACCTTCAATCCCAAGTTCGTTACATTGTACGTTAGCGTAACTCGTGATTCCGTTTCCACTCTGTGGGCACTCCTCACAGACAGTGTCTCTTGTTCCTTCACAAGGTTTCACCTCCCAAAAGCCTGGAGGGCACATGCTGCATTCTTTACATTCCACATTTGACTTTGAGGTACATGGTTTCGATTCGAATTCATTGCTAGGGCAACTGGAGCACGGCTTGCATGGCCGACGCGAGTAGTTCTCGGAGAAGGTCCCTTGTACGCATGGTACGCAAATGCATGTTTCATTTTGTGGACAGAAAGATGAAAATCCAGGAGGACACTTTTCACGGGACAAGGCGGAGAGGGTGGGATCAATTTCAACCTGCGACTGCAAATGGGCAATAAAAAAGAAAGAGATTGGATAGGGCAAGGTAGACCTTTAGTACTAGTTTCCAGTGTGTCATCATAAGTTTGAATATAACTATCTATATTATGATTTGGTACTAAATCTATTTCTTAGAAAACGCCACAGAGTGCACAATAAGATGTATTGCGTTGGCTGCGAAAGTTCCGCGCTTGCGATTTAATCCGGCAGCCCTGTCCCACTACAGCCCAAGCCCACTCTAGCTCCCTAGGCCCTGGTGACGAGTGTCGTGATGCGCATGTGGAACATGAGTACGTGCTGTTTTGCACATGTTTCAAAGCGCCTTTGTCCCACCAGTTCTTTACAACTGTGAAGTTATGAAGAGGTCATCAACTCATTTGCACTGGCATTCTGCCTGACAGACAACTCGCAGATTTTTTTGCTGCTAGTGATTTGTGATGAAATACTCTGCTAAAATGACTGTGACAACAAACAAACCCTGTAGCTATGAGAATTGGTCAAAACACTTCATAGTTAAAAGCAATATAGTTAATTGTGCATTTATATTATGTGGAGAAAATTTGCATAAGACGTCTGGAATACAGCCCACACAGGCGTGACAGGTCAGCCTTTTCAGTGATAGAAACTTGATTTAGGGTGCTGATCCGAGCGATCTTGGATCACTGATCCAGATCCGGACCACATCAAAGGAACGCACCCTTAGACTTATTTATATATTATATTTCTTATTAAGCTAGCTAAATATCGCTGATTGCGACTAATGAAGCTTAATGAAAACATGTACGTAATGTACATCAGTTTACATTGACGACAAAAAATCAATAAAACTCATACAGGAAGTTGTTACGGTTCAATTCATCCACGACACTCGCAAATAATACTTTAATGTTTTGATACTTTCGTTTTCGATTCGAGATTTTAAAGGACCATCGAGGTTACAATCAACATCGCAGGAAAGATATTCCTTTGTCTTTCAGCTCAAAAACGAAAGTCTAGTAACTCTAAGTTCAATAATGAGCAAAACAAACTCTTGAGCACAACGAAAACAAAAATCTTAATTTATGCATGACCTATCCATGCTTCCAAATTCCACAAAACATTTGTCTCAACTCTTGTTCTCTTTCCCTGATTTGAACAAACATTTCGTATCGATTTCAGGATCGCGCAAATTCGCGACTGCGCAAAAAGCAGAGAACACGAACAAAACTCGACGAGTGCCTCGTGGAAGCCAATTCCGACACTAGCCGGAAAATAAGATGGCATATCAGTAAATATACTTTTATCAATCTTGTAAATTTTATTGCATGCGCATAGCTAATGCAGTCGTTTGGGCTGATAATTCCCCGTTTGATAACACGATCGATTCGCGCTACAGTGTAATGCAGACGGCGCATACTTGATGCAGACGACGCCCGGAGCCGACGCAATCGAATCTCAAGAGATTTCACGGCGAACACAATTCTTGAGCAGATAAGTATCGCAGACATTCACGCACCAGTATATGGAAATAAACAGACAAAAACCGACAATACTGCTTGAAAATACTTACACAGACCGAGTGTATTCCCACCAAAGTGAATACCAATAAACATTCCTGATATGCCATTGCAGTCGCCTCGGAGGCCCCAAGCCTGGATGCAGCTTGCACGCAAAATGCTTTGGTGGCTCCGCTTTCGTCTTCGTAGATTTAGTCTGACACGCTCAGGAGTTGTAGGAGCAAGCATTAAACAAAGCTAGATTTTAATCTCCTGCGTCTCGAAAGCCATTAAACTTAGGGGTTTCCCCGTGATGTAAAGGTATGTTTATAGTAGCGCAATGTGAGGTATTACTGGGGGAGGGGGACGGGATTACATTTTTTACGCACAAATGTTTGGTGATGAATTTTGTTTCTAGGGTTTGGCGGCCAGAGTTTTAGATGTATATAAGAGAAATTCTTGATTAAAATAAAGTATTCGTAAGGCACAAAAGAAGAATGTGTCTGATTTTAGTTAACCGTTTATTAGCCTGATCGGGGAGGAACAAAAAATGACGTCACGTGTTAGAGGTTATCATAGAGTAGACAGCAAACGGAAAGAAAAATATAGTTTTCCCTTCTCTTCTTTCGCCGTTTGTACACGTACAGAGTGAGGAGGACATTTGTATTTGCTGTGATTAGGAGTGTTTTATATACATGTAAGATATTATTATTTGTGGGTTGGATTGTTTCAAGTATAACGTAGATGAAAATAAAACCAAATGAGAGGAGATTTTAATTTAGTTTTGCCGTAGACGTATTTTTAAACTCAAACATGGCTTCAAGTTTCTTTATTTTCAAACACAACAAAATACAGATAAAGAGGAATTTTTGAAAAATGAGGAGGTTTATTGTGAACGAAAACTCACTGGGTTAAATTCACCGCACCTAATCTTAACAGCGAACATTATCTAAAGTCATAGAATTCAGTTTCGTGGGAAACAAGAACGTAACATAAACTAAAACAAAGTAAATAAATAACAAACATGCAAACAGATAAAATAGTAATACGAAGCTGTTGTATAAAGCGGCAAATAATTTTATAGTTAGGCCTTTTAAATGGTGACAGTGAAATACGCAAGCGGTAGAACTCATGCGCTATATTTTTCATGAGTATAGATCGTTTTCACGTGACGTTATCACTTTCTTAAGACTAAAACTAAAGATCTCAAGTTTGGGGAAACGCACAGGGCTAAAACTTGGAGAAGTGTCTTATTTTTTATCTTCTATAGCATCACAATTTTTTAGCTTTTTCCACTGGATTATGGATAGTTTTCGATTTATTTTTTTATTGCGTGACAGTGAAAACGATCTATTGCTTTTTCTTTCGCATTCTGGACTGCCTGTCCTAACATCAGCCGCTCTTCCCGAAAGAAAGCTAAAGAAGGAGAACTATTGTATTTTACCGATGACGCTTTTCTGTCCCAGTTCGAGTAGATTGCCGCGAAAAAAGAGAACTTTGACCGCTTTTCGTCCACTCGTGCGCGCCCAGACGTGCGTGACAGCTGTGATTTTCCATATTAGGTGAGACGGGCTTGGAAGATAACACAACCAGAGAAAGTTCCAGTGCATGTTGTGCAATTCGGTTATAGAGGCGGTTCCCGTCTGTCTTGACAGTAATTTGCAGATTTACGGCAAAGATGGGCTTCATTCGCCTGGCTACAGTCGTCTTAAGTGTTCTTCTCGCTGGTAAGGGTTTGTTTATGATGTTATCTTGTGATATTGGCTCTTTTTCTTGTATATTTAATTGACATGAGAGGCTTTAGGGCAACTTTATAGTATATAAAGTGCAAGCGAAAGTTGCCCTTCGATGCAACTTCCCTTCACATACAAGTACACTTAAGTAACGATTCCATCATTTCCATGTCCTTAGCTTTGCCTGTACGGCTGTATATAAAACTGATGCTACAATATAAGCTTAAATCTTTATGTTTTGCAAATGGCCAGAGTCGTGTTTTAATAGACCATACAGTATATTCTTAACGTGGTCCTTTTGGAATGATTTCCACGTTTCTCCATTCCTTCATTGAAACATACTTAAAAACTTCACGTCTGAATGAACGGTCATGAATCGACAAAGGTTCACAATAATTGTATTGACTGCACGCAAACAGTGCCGGGCAAATGACGTTTCAATAGCAAAAATATCAGTGACGTCACGGTTGTTATTAATATGCCAACCAGAGAACTATTGGCTGGTGAAACAAATAAGTCTTCTGTTTAACGTTTTGGACATTTAAATAACAAAAACAATGTTTGTAAACGAATATCTTCCCTATAGTAAATGCTTGAAACGCAAACGACTACACTCGATCCTCAAAGTTCGAAAACTTCGAGTATTGAGTTTCGAGTCGGGTCGCTCGAGTTTCGAGTCAGGAAGAACAAGGAAACAAAGAGCTCATCTACTTATCTGTTGTTCGTTACTGTTGCCATCGTTGTCTACACTGGCAAGTGGCAGCAAGGACACGGCACATTTTTCTGATGATGATGATGATGATGATGATAATAGCTACAATAGTAATGATGATATTAATAATAATAATAAATTAATGATAATAGTAATCATATTTATAATTATACTAATTAAGAAATAGAAAACATGTACCGTGTTTCTGTCGAGTTATATAGAGACACGAGTGAAAGTTTGGGAGAATAAGAAATGCTGTGGGAACACGAGCCACAGGCGAGCGTTTCCACAGCTTTTTCGAGTTCTCCCAAACTTTCAAGAGTGTTTCTATAACTTGATAGGAACAAGGAGAACATGTTTTCTATTTCTTATAGAAAATACCACGACAAAGAAAAAGAAAAACAACTTGTTTACTTTGATCATAAAAATGTAAATTCTCTTTGTTTGCGGCATCATTACGTCAACAGCTCGTGCTAGTTCTGTGTTTCTATGGAGTTATAGAAACACCGTTTTAAACCAATCAGCTTTGGGTATTTTCTAATAGATAATAAAAATACAGTAATGTAACACTAAAGGTACAGTACAGTCGAAGGTACTTGTAAGTTGTCAGTCTTGAGTCGAAAACTTGATACTTCATTATCATCCATGCTTTCAAGAGGGCCATTAATAAAGGGCAAAATAAGCTGTGGCTATTGCATAGGACACAAACATACTGTATAAACGGTACATTTTAACCAGTTCACATCTTACACAAACCATGGATAATACCTGTATAAACTGCGGCTTGTGTAAGACGAGGGCTTTGAGCTTAAAGCTTAAATAAGCTAATTGGCTTATGTAAGATGCGAAGCCACTTATATAAATGGTATTGCAGCTTGTTTCCAACTTACGTAATACGCAAACTCAGACTTCCCAAGTGCAAGTGTGTCCTGCACTCGCGCAACTGCTTATGTAATTCTGCGATTGCTACATTTATATATTCATGACAACCAACACAAAAGCAAGGCATTAGTCACGGGTAAGCTGTGAACCATTTATACGCGCACTTTGCATCTGATGTAAGCTGCACTCATAGAAGTGGTCCAGTTTGTGTCGTATGAAAGCCGTGGCTTATTTTCCACATATTAATGGCCCTATTGAGTATCAAGTCTCTTGAGTTTTGAGAGTGAGTGTTTCAAATGACCTTTGAAACACTCATTCAAAGAATTTAAGAGCAATTACAGTACCACCCAGAGCAAGGTCCACTGTATTCTACTAATTCTAATTAATGAATTATTGTGGTATTTGCAGTGCTTTTAAGTCCATCAGCAGTTGGAGGTGAGCTACATGTAGTGCATGATTGAAGTTGTTAAATAGTGCGCTATGTTACTACTGGTTTACTAGTAAGGGTAGCAGTTAGATCAGGTTACTAGTATTGGGAAAGAAGGGAGGAAAAAAGACTCAAAGGGCCTATTTACACAGGCAAATTTTTGTATATTTTGCAAAAATATCTGTCATCACCACTGTTACAAGTGCGGATGATGATTTTGAGTGCTATTAAACATTGTTAAGCCTTGCCAAACTTCAAAAGTGTCATTGTCCTGGCTCAGAGCAGGCCAATCTTTTGTCAAGCCACACATATACATGTATATTCATCTGGTGCATGTAGATACATCAATAAAATTTAAGGATAGTGTTAATTCAGACTTTGTTTTGCTACAAAACAGAAGATGTTTAATTTACTTTGTTTTGGCACCAAATGAAACATGTTTAGTTCTTGCAGTTAAAGCCTGGTTAGAATACAGAATCTTGTAGCTGGTGCTGAAAACCATTTTAGTGACTTGCATCTGCCACCTCAGTTACAGACTGTAATCTACATTGTACATTATTTCCATGGACATTCAAATCTACTTCAAATCCGTAGATGACGAGAACTGCTGTAGCCAGTTAAACATCCCTTCAGAATGCCATTTTCTTTGTGGAGTTGGGAGTCAGCCATTTTGGACAGTAACAAGGTGGAAGTGTACACATCGGTACTATGCTAAAGTGGCGACATGTAAAGTCAAGAATAAGATCAGTAAGTATGGACAAATTGTAATGCCTTCATCAGCTTCTGGTTAAAATTTACATTTAACAATTATCCTCCAAAATCGCGCGGAATATCGTCTGATACTTAGCCGATGAGGCCGTAGGCCGAGTCGGCTAAAATCAGACGATATTCCACAAGATTGAGCAGGATAATTGTTTTATTATTCAACAAATTGATAACGAAACAGCCTAACATTTTTAAATCTCTCTGTCGACCTTTTCTCACTTCACTTTTTCTTCCCACGTACGAAGCTACGTATACCGCCGGATATCTGTTACCTACGGATGACAGATATTGAGAGCATCATGACCATATTTGGATAGTGTTACAATTTGTTGAATAATAATTTCATTTATCTGTAATTTGTTGATCATGTTCATGTACTCGTAATTCCTTTTTGGAACACTGCAGTGGCCTCATGGTTAGTGCACTCAACTCCTGGGCCGGGTTGTTCGAAAGCCTGTCAACGTTAACCCAGGGTTAAAAGTTCACTGAAGTATTAAGTTTTCCTGCACAAGCAGTTTTCACTGCTTGTGTTTTGGGTAGTTTGAGATTATTCAAACTCAAAACTGAAGGATAAACAATATAAACAGATAAACTCACCAAGCAGTTGCAAATTTAAACTCAAAATTCTTGCTAACCCTTGGTTAGCTTAATCGGGCTTTAAACAACCGGGCCCTGATCGAATGGTCCAGGTTCGAGCCCTGGTTGGGGACATTGTGTTGTGTTCTTAACTCTCAAAGTGCCTCTCTCTACCCATGTGTACAAATGGCTGCCAACGAATTTAGTGCTGTGGGTAACCCTGCGACGGAGTAGCATCTCATTCAGGGGGATTAGAAATACTCCTAGTCACTTCATGATACAGAGACCGGGATAAGCTTGGGCTTGATGGGCCACTTGGCTTGTATGCAGCCTAAATGTCTCTTCTGAATTGGTTTACATTTTTTCGGTATGACCAAAACACTCTTATTAGTGGTGTCTTATTGTACTCCTGAGTAGAGAGATTTTAGATGTCAAGCGATAGTGTTGTCCAAGAAAAATGACAATCACCGTAATGTCCCTGGGATCAATACTGGATCAAAAGACCAAACACCCATTATTCATCTTGTCAAACTCTCTCAACTACTAATGAAAATGCTGTGTACCCGAGGCTTATTTAAATGATCAAATATCTGAACTGTTAAACTTGTATGTGTGTGTTTAATCTCAACTTACCTGTATTTTAATCATTAATTTATCTTTTTAATCAGATTATGTAAAACTATTTGGCCAAGAGCTCACTCAATCGTAAGTATATTATAAATACAGTACTACAAATCCTTGAGTTAGTGCTCCCCATCAAATAAGCGACCCTTCAAAGAAGTGCCTCTCCTATGGGCCACAATTCAAAATAATCACCTCCCCTCGAATAAGCGCTTCCTCCCCTCCCCCTGTTCTATGGAAGACCATTGAGACAACAGAGAATTATTTGAACACTGCGAATTGACCGTCATAATGGATGCCATGGTAGTAAAGATCTCCACTGCTGATTCGTTACAAGACTAAAAGCTCAACCAACAATGTGCAGCAGGCCAAGGCTGGCTAAAGGGGTTATACTACGTAGTGCTTCAAGAGAGACAGGATTCTTCTGAGACTTCTGAGGGTCTGACACATACTGCACATATATAATTAGCAAAAAACCTATCATATTATCCGACTTCGATTTGAGAGAAATTAAATAAGCCTCCCCTTGATTTTAAGTGCCTCACTCAAATTATGCCCCCCCCCCCACCACCCCACCCCCTGTCTCCTCCTAAGTTCTGAGGATCTACGGTATGCAAAAATATTGTAAAAAAAAAACATTTCAAAACAATGATTTTTCTCATCCCTACACAATTGTAGTTTAAACTTCATGTTGGCTCACAATTTATGGAAGTAAAATGTATTCATAAGAAGAGGACTGAGGAAAAAATAATATTTTTGTTTTCTTATACCAGGATAAAGGACAGCTTTGAAAAGCTCTCTGCAGATCTCCAGAAAAAATTATCAGATGCCAAGGAGTTTGCCACAGCCACAGTTGAGGAGCTCAAGAAAGTTCCTCAGGACTTGCTCTCGTCATTGCAGGTTTGTGTTAATTAAAATTTAATTATCTTGTGTTGTGTTTTAGATGAAACGTGTACATTATAGCAGTGTTATGTGCAGCAGTGATGATGCACTGTTCAGACCAATATTTGCTTTGTCAATCTTGTTGTGTTTGTACCCACGCAGATTCTTGCAGATCCCATTAGGTGACATGTACACTGTAGTGACATGACATGACATAATTATATACACATGGAATGTTCATCAAATCAATTTTAGCAGGTAAATTAAACTTTATTGTTGTTTCTTTTCTCTTTTTTTGCAGGAGAGTTTGAGTGGCATGACAAACAGTCAGTTTAGTGGAATTATTGATCGACTCACCACATTCACATCACAGAATTTAAAGAAGCTCATCTCGCACATGAACCTAGATGCATTTTTTGCCAATGTGGATGAAGTTGCTGTAAGTTTTATGTTTTCTCAGGTGCTGAGAAAGCAAGATGTCATTGTAAAATAGTAATAATATTACTGTTTTTACATGTATATGTTTTGATATGTTTGTAAAGTAGCTAGGGGCTACTCTACAAAGTTCTATACGTGGAGGTTCCACCCCGAGGTCCAACCCCTTAACCTTTTGTTTACCATTTTGACAGAAAAGGTACCCTTTCCGTATACCTTTTATTGTAAAAAGGTACTCCTTTTGAATACTTTTATAACTGGCACGCGTTATGACTAAATCATGGAAAAAGAAAGTCTTTTCTTGTCATTTTCATGTTGTGCCTAATAAATGAAATGATACAGCCTGAAGGTGCGTCAGTTCAAAGTATTTTAATATTGTTTATAAAGGCCCTTTAAAGTAAATAAAAGACAGATTTCCTTACCTTTTCTTTCACCTCAACTTGTGAAATCCCTACTCTTTTATACACCTGAAGCCTGAAAAGGGTACCTCTTTTGGGCGGAGCTTCCCCATATAGGCCATTATAGGGAGTACCTCCTAGGGGTCAACTTAGCAAAAGGCATAAAATGGACATTTTAATTTGCCCTTTACGTTCATTGATCGTTGTCTAGGACGGTGGAATTTTACGATGAACGTGCCCATCAAATGTACATTATAGAAATGTTTTGGACTAGCATTCCTTGTACACCTTTAAGTTTTGTAAACTATTTCTTTCAGAGCAAGGTGTGGGATCATGAGCAAATGGCTGCCCTGAACCAAGCTGCGTACCGGAAATTTGGTAGCAGCATTAGTCAGTGGCCTGTCAAGGCCCTAGAAACTATAAAGCAGTTACTGGCTGGCTTTGAAGCTAATGAACTAGCCAAGCTGGTTGGGGATGTCTTCGATCAAGGGTAATTTTAGTAAAAACTTGGACTATCTACATGTACATGTAAACAAGGATGATTTCTGTCACTGTGATTGTCTGAGTTGTGTTTACATTTAACTTTTTTGGTTTATTTTCTGATGTGTGAATTTAAAAAAAAGATGCAGGGCTCTGCTTTAGAAGTGCATGGACACCACAGGCGACTAACTTTTGCCTTTGGGCAACTGGAAATTTTTTTCCATAAAAGCTTAAGTGCTGGAATCGAGCTCCATCCGACAGTTTTGAATATGACTTCTCAAACTCATTAATAATTCATCAAGTTAAAACAAAGAAAATCACAACCGTGCAGGCAGTTTGGATACAATTACCCAGTCTTGGCATAGATTTTGTTGATTGTACTTCTCTGTACTCCTTTGTTTTGTTTCGATTGAGAAGATACATGTACATCAAGCACTCGTGACAGTGTTTCATCGGCTATCCAAACACCTCAAATTTCATCAAAAATGCTGCACAATGTACATTTCAACTCTCTTCTCTTAGTTTGGATATCCCGATGAAGCACTGTCTCTCGTGTTTGGTATATTACAATCTTATGGTTGTTCTCAGGCCTGGTCACGTGTGCGCGATGCCTAAGCACTAATGTACAAGTGGTCTGTTTTACCGATATATTGTTGTAAACAACCAGGACATGAGAAAGTTCCTAAATTACATTGGATTTTGGTTGTGCAGGCTAGAACAACCAATGTATGAACACCTTACAGATGCAGTTATTATTAATATTTGCATTTATATATTGAAATTGTAAAGAAGCGATAATGACGTATAGTTTTGCTTGTGCTGCTCAGACATTCTAACCTTGGAGATCAATCTCACACAAGTTTATTAGTTGCGGAGTGATCTTTACAGCATCTTTATTATAATAATGTATTATAATTATTCTTATTCATGTGCTTATTTAATCCTGTCAGTGTTGATTACATTTGCTTGGCAACATTTCACCGAGATCAGAAGACTGCTCTAATGATCCCTGCTAAAAAGGCTTTTGGAGATGTTGATAACTGGGACGAAAAAGTGCTTGAACGATTGTGTAATCTGCTGGAGGCACTACCTGTTAGGGATATATTGAAGCTTGCATCTGATGTGGTAATAAGCTGTGCTTTCATATTAATGATATATCAACATAGATTGACTTGCGGCCTTACACACCCCCCTGAGGTGTAATGAGGACGATGATGGTGATGAACATAGATTGACTACCCCTGACAATATTGTTTAATTATTATTCATGGGCATTAGGCCTCAAGCACAGTTGCCAATGATTAAGAGCTTTCTTGATCCAGCTACTCCAGTCTGATCTAAAATTCTATAATTATTAAGATTAAATAACTAGATAAATATTTACATCTAGAGTGTTTGTAAAGGTGTTCCTCATAAATTAGGGGGTTTTGATAGGCGACAAACAACAATGTTATTATGGTCCTCAGCACACAGTAGAGTTTGAAGTTAGGGAACATAAAACAGGTCATTCATTGCAACAGTTTCGTATACGGTACAACTCACCAATATTCCCGGGATGTACCCTCTTGTACCATCTAATATAACAGTTAACCTTTTGACAAGTTTTTCTTTTTTGTGGTTTTCTTTCCTTCAGGTGACCAAGGCCATTGATTCACTGGTAAAAAATGACTTCACTATCCCTCAAGCTAAAGCAATTATTGCCAAGCTAAAGGAACAGTGGAAAGAAGTAAAAACGTGGAGTGCTCCACAGTTAAAAAAAGTTGGAAAGCTGCTGAAAGACTTCATTGTGGAGGATCTGAAGTCCTTGTCGAAGGAACAGTTTCAGGTAATAATTAAGTTGAGCAATATCTGTGCATAATTCATATAATAAAATTAACATCAACCAAAGTGGAAAAACTTCTTCATTCTTGAATCCTAGTGTGAGGGTCCAACATAGGCATTTTCGATCCCACGCCCGCCACTAATTTTAGGTCAATCCCGCCTGATCTATCCCCATTTAGAATGTTTATCACGACCTTGGTTAGAGTCACAGTTTTCCGCGTAACGACCGTAATGTGTCATTCTGTTTTACATCAACAACAGCAACAACTTTATTTCACCCTGGTGTTACAATATTGTTTAAACTAAGTAGAATTTACAAATAAGTAAGGGTGCTGGCTACCTGAAATAACATCCTGCCGTCGTATAAAAGTATCCTGCATCGCACTGGTCAAAATGAGAAAATCCCACTTCCACCAAAGCATTTTTATACCACATCTCTCCATTAAAGTGATTTCTGTCATCCCACATCCCGTTTCATTTCTCGTTCTCATCCCGCATCCCGCATCCCGCCAAACCTATGTTGGAGCATCTACATGTAATTATGTGACCATTCGGTTGAGAAATATTGAGCAGTGCAGTGTACATGCGCAAAGATGGACATTATTTAATTTCGTTGATGTTTATCCTTGTTTGCATTCAGGCCTGGGTTGTTTAAAAGATGGATAACGCTATCCACCGGATAAATCACTATCCAGCAGATAGCGTGGTTTGCTTTGTAAACGTTTATCCACTCACTGGATAGCGATTTATCCAGTGAATAGAATTTTCCAGTCTTCGAACAACTGGGGCCTGATGTACATACCTGTTAAGTGACGCCATTTTGTACGAGGTACATGCAATGTACTTACGAAGTCTTGTTTCCTAGGCCATTGAGGACATTGTCAGTGAGTTAAAGCTGAATGCTGGACAGCTGCGAGTGTTAGTAGCAAAAGCAAAGGAACTGCTTGGCTCTCCAGACAAGTGGAACAAGGACAACATTAAAGAACTTGGAAAATTAGTTGCAGGGCTTCTACCATCCGAACTCAAACAGATTGGAGAACAAGTTATTAAGGATTCCTTACAAGCTTTGAAGGAGGTTGACCTTTATTTGGATCAGGTAACCGTATACACAGCTTACATGTATTTAACTAACTTGTTTTATTGTACATGTAAATCCAAATTAAGTAATACAACTCTTAACTTAAAGAGGAGACATTTCTGATCAAGACATTTCTCAGAATTTCAATTGATTTGTTTTTAGAAGTTTCATCTTGTTTCATCTTCTTATGCCTCATTCAGGCCCAAGAGATTGTGGAAAAGCTGAAAAGTTCCATTGATGTAAGTAAATGACCCGTGCTGTATGTTGGTTAAGCGTTAAATTTTCATTTGATTCGGAGGTAAAGAATTCATCTTTGTGTATTTTTACAGCTGTCTCAGCTAAAAAAGGAGGACGTCGTCGCTCTTGCAAAATCTATTGACGGCTTCTTGTCTTCAGATGTCGGCAACATGGCTCAAATGGCGGTTTTTTCTGCTTTCCCTGAAATGAAGGTTGCTAAAGATGTTGCTATGCCGGTTCTAAGACAGTTTATTAAAAAGGTAACACTATTGTAAGGGACGTGGTGGGCGAGAAACAATTGTTTTCTAGCCGTATACGTGGACTGTAACGGGTAATAAGCACTTAATTACTGGTCCCAAGGGCAATAGCGAGTTTTGTTTCCCCAACCCCCAATGGTCGAGGCCATTTTTTAGACAGTGTGCTTCCCAGGTCAAAAATAGAAAAGCTGCCAGAAAAAATAATTTGCTTGAGCCGGCTGGCACACAAATTTGCCGCGGTGTCAAGGTGCACGACTTGATCACGTCTCCAGTTCTTATTCATTCGGAAAACGTATTTGAATTGGGCGGTGTAACAACTGCACTCAGTTGACCATCGTGCACTGCCATTCAGCTCTAAAGGAGGCTCGAAAACAACATTCACATGGCCTGCTGGTTTTTGCATGTAGTGTAAACTCTTTCCTTTAAGACTACTAGAGAGTCTACCTTCTAGTATTAACCAAATGAAAAAACCGCAATTACTGTTCTCGAAGTTACTTTGGGATGAGGGAATCATTCAATTTTGATTTGGTTAACTGCAGTACGAGGAAAATCCGTCCGTTGGTAAAAACATTGCACAGCTTGGTGAGTTTGCCGTCGCTCTGAGCCGCGGTGAGCTGGATGCTGAAAACGTAGATGATGTGATTTCTAACCTGGATCAGCTGGGGCTTCTACCTTGGGACAAAACTCAGGTCTGTAATCTAAGCTTTTACTTGATAATGCACTTTAGTAGTATTCGCCAGGTAATCCCAGGCCCCCAGAGCTCCTAGTCACGAATGCTTGGATGTCTTTATGACGCATTCCCCTTAGGCTCTTCTAGCTTCGGTTGTTCAAAGCATGGATAAGGCCATCCACGGAATCACTATATCCAGCGTAGTTTGTTTATAACCAATGCTTGCTCACAGTAGAGTGTTTAACATGTATCTGGTGAAGAACATTTTTCACCTTTTGAACAACGACTTTAAAAGGCCTAACCTGAGCAGCCATTCTGTTCCTTCTACTGTATCTCCTCTAAAAAATGTAAAATTACTTGACCCATTACAATTTTACTTCATATTAATTTTTAACTCTTTGCTTACTCCTCTGTGGGTAAGATCAAATTTCCCGGCACATTCGCGGGAGTGTTAAAAGTAGTACGTAACGGTTTGCCCATCTTGAAAAGTGTAGCCTAGATTTTTCAAGTTCGTCGTCTTTTGTAATCCGTGTTAAAATCATCGTTGTTTTTGTATAGTTAATTATTATCTCTTTGGTGTTTTACTATCTTAATGAACTATTATTTTAAAAAGGTCATTTTGTGCGTGGTCAAAATAACTCAAATACCGTGCCTGACTGCGAAAGTGAATCAATTTACAATTCTCTGTTCTGTCAGGTCTTAACTCTTGCTAAGAAGATTAGGGCAAAGTGGGGCGCCTTCAACGCTACTGATGCAGATAATTCTGATTCACCAAACTGGGGATTTTTGAGCATGAAGAAACTCGGACACATTGCTCTTGGTATCGCCAAGGAGGAACTGCGTGATTTGCCCATCCGGGGAATTGAAGACGTCATCGATGTGTTAGGACGGGAGAAAGACTGGGACCGAGGACAGGTAAGAGGTGGTAGTTTTTGTAGGTTGCCGCCGATCTTCACAGCGGAAAATCGTAACAAGCATGCGCGAGTTTTAGCTGCGCGCCAGTCTTCCAAGTTTGAAATTCGTCGATCTTGTAAACAAAAGAAGCTACGAGCCTTCTTTGCTTTTACAATTTTCCCGGTAAGGAGTGACGTTCTAACGTCACTAATGGGAAGCCGGTGTATTGTTTTCGTGAGGATTCAATTTTTTTCGGACAAATTTAACCTAAAGAAGGTTTTCGAACCGTTTTTTTTTACCCGCGGTACATAAGAAATTTAAATGCGAAGACACTTTTCCCCCACAAACCCACTTTACATTTTGCATCCATAATTAAGCAAACCAGTTACTGACATATAACCAAGAGAGCCTCCCAGCAGGCAGGGCAAGCCTTGTTTTCTTAACAGTGAAATGCTGAAAAAAAAATCATGCTTGTCCAAGAGTATAAATAAATCAACCGAGCGACATCCTCGCGTGCCTTTTTACAGTCCGTCGCTCATTCCGACCATTGCGAAACCATTGCAGCTTGCATTATTACCTGAGCCCTCAGGTAGAGCTAGGGATGCGCAGAAAACTGCGCAGTATTCTGTGCAGTACGTTTTTCCGCCCTTAACCACAGGCCAGGAAATGGTCAGGGTAAAAAAAATATTCAAGGTCAGGAAAAGTCAGGGAATTTTATTTTGAGTCAGGGAAATTTGACATTTTGAAGAGAAGTCAAAGGAAATTGAAACAATTTATGATGGCTGATTTAATACCATTGAAAGCTGGAAGAAACATTTGGGGTCACCGTGATCTCAACGATATTTTCCTATGAAGAGGGAAAATTTGTTGAGAACTTTTCTGTCGCAATGAACGAGTAGAAAAGATGGTTGTAAGTCCACGCTAGAACTGTTATATCTGATATTTTGTG
>OZ026605.1:3481000-3483500 GCA_964020085.1 Micromussa lordhowensis
ATGAGAGTATGTAAACACGGTTGTGACGTTTTAGATTCGCGCGTATTTTTGAGAATTTTTTTATAAAAGCAATGGAGCACTTTTTCCGTGTTTACATAGCCTCATCTAAACACCCGGAGGGTTGGGAGAATTCTGAGGCTATGTAAACACGGAAAAAAGAGTTCTATTGCTTAATCTATGTTAAACAAGGTATCCGTTGACCAGTCTCGCGTTACCAGATCGCGGGCTAAGGTTATGAGTTCATAACCTTTTCAAGTTGACCGCTGACGTAATGCTTCTTGTTTTCATTGGATCGCGGGCTCAAGCTAGGTTATTACGCCGGGGGGAGAATGAAGGAGTACACGCAAAGACAAATTTCGGCGCAAATTATCCCCTGGCGCGTTGTTTTTGCGACATATTCCTTGCACTATCGTATTTTGGTAAGTTCCTGATATTGCGTACGTGATCTCCACAATCTTGGTTACGCTTATTGGGATTACTTTGTTAAAATTTAACCAAAAAAAATAGCGAAACTACATGCTGAACAATTACATGCTCACAATTAATCTTTTCTTAATTTTCTGATCCAAGAAAAATAAATCCTCTTTTTCCTTCATGGTTAATTATAACAATCAGGAGCTCCGCTTTTAGGCTTGGGTAAATCTATAAGATACAACAAACATTGCAATCAAGGTTTCTGCTTTTCTTAAGCGCGGAGTTCACAGTTGAACGTCACTTGGGATTGTTTTGCTAACGAACTTGGTTTGTTTGCTTTGTACTTTACAGAGGCTCTATCCACAGCCGACATTCCTAAACTGCAG
The DNA here is from genome assembly GCA_964020085.1 of Micromussa lordhowensis. Lineage (NCBI taxonomy): Eukaryota > Metazoa > Cnidaria > Anthozoa > Scleractinia > Lobophylliidae > Micromussa > Micromussa lordhowensis. The sequence continues at coordinate 3,481,801 of OZ026605.1, forward strand.
ACTAAAGTGGTTGATGCTATTCCACCAGAAGTGTTTGAGGACATGAGTGTCTCCCAGCTACAGGTGAAAATGTTTATTTTGCAGAAACAGGTCTAAACGAGATACGTATAGGGCTGGTGTTGGGATGGGTAATAACCTTTACATCCGTGATGAAACCTTTATACTCATCAGTCTTTGGCATTTTGTCTCTTTCCAGGCCTTTTCAGCGGATCAGTACAAATCCATGCAAGCTCCTCAAGTCCAGGCCATTAGCTCAGCCAGAAAGGAAACTCTGTCAATGGCTCAGCAAGACGCCATCAAGAGTGTTATAGATAGTGACCCGGATGAAGAGGATCCCTGGGGCCCGGATGAAGATGACGACGACCACGATTGTTCAGGTACCCCTCCCATGAGAAAAATTATTTACGAGCGTCCGAAAATATTAGCGTTGAAGACCAGGAATTCAATGAAAAATTAGAATTCATTTTCATTCTACGTTTCCTGTTTTCCGGTGACGAAGAACTCGAATTTTGGTTGGATAACGCTTCGCTCGGAGGCCTGACACGTGAGGCATGTACAGTTGGATAGGCAAGAAAAATGTCCAAGAAAGGTGTTTGCCAGGATAGTCGCAAACGCCCGGCAAGAGAGGGAGTATTCCCATATATAAGCTATTTAACAATTATTCCACAAGCGCGCGTTGAATATGAGATGGTAGATAGCCAACGAGGCGCATAGCGCCGAGTTGGCTATAATCATCTCATATCCAACAAGGGCGAGTGGAATAATTGTTTTATTAAAAACGCCCCAAAAATAGAGCAAACTAAACTTAAAAAAAGTAAGAACGCCTCAAAAAAAATCACGCGTAGGCTAACCATATTCGTAGAGCATGGTATAATGGCTCATAGCCCATGATGGCTAAGCCAATGAAAACTCTCGAATTGCATTATCCAATGATCCAGTTTTTAATAATGGCTCATATACCATGGACACTAAGCCAATTAAATTCCTTGAATTGCATTATACAATGACCCAGTTTTTAATAAATGGGTATGTACCGCTGTGAAGGGTATAGTTTTGAGGCAGTTTAGTCTGGTAATAGGTACACAAATCACATACTTTTGGTCTAGAATAGGGGAATGTTTACCCGAGAGGTGGCCATGTTTAAATAATTTAGTCTAAAGTGGGCTTCTTTACCCAAGCTTCTATGATTGATGCTCGAAAGTGCCTTTGTAAGGTACTGGTTTTTAACGTATGCTGGACTGCTATAGCCATATAGTTTCTGCATGGAAAATAGCTAGTCTGGGATAGGGTAGGGGTTGCTTTTGGTGCCATGATCAGCTTGATTTTGCAGCTCAATGTCCCAGTGTCATACACCTACCCCCCCCCCCCCCCAACGGGGAAGCTCAAATCAGCGCCGTGTTTAGTAGTGGCTGTTTTCTTTGTTTTTCGTAGGAAATACGTGCTCCGGTTCCAGTCACGTGACTGTTACGTTTGCCTGCATGATGGTTGCTCCAGTTGGAATGTTGATGCACTAAATCCCTATGGGCTCTAATTGGACGTTTGCGGTGTCGTGACGGTGTGGAAAATAATTCTTACGCGAGGATAACTTGTAATTTTTAAATTGAAATCAAAAGAAAAATTGTCGGCAGAAACCATTTCATTTCCATAGTAGTGTGCCTTCTTTAGAATAATTAAACAATTTTAATAATTTTTCTGATGAA
>OZ026605.1:3492200-3499700 GCA_964020085.1 Micromussa lordhowensis
ACATTTGGCCTCATCCAAGAAATGAGTGTAGCTTTTTTTTCAATTTTACAACTTTTCAATTTTACAGTTTTAGCAATCTGTTATTACACAACCAATGTAGTAGTTTAATTTGTTGCGTGCCTAGTGAAAAGCAAACAAATTGTTCAGCTGCTATTTTTAAAGGCTCCCTTTGGAGCAATTTCCAAAGAACGTAAATTAAAAAAAGATCGCGTTTGTTCACCACATAAGATGAAAACAATATGGCTCAGGAGTGAATGAATATGGATCACAGATTTCAGTGTTTCACTGTCACTGCTAGAATTTCCAATTTTCTGTCGGTTTGGCAAATATATCGACTTAGAACTTACCACACAAGTAAATTGTCCTTTTCACGTGTTCTGATTGGTTAACTCGAAGGCAATAAGCAAAGCGCTTTCCACCTCCACTTCGGTGAATAATTGTTTAATATATCTCCACTACGAGAAATAATTACAATTGCAGTTGAAATTTCGGTCTTTTGTTCTAAGTGTTGAAATACAGATCGCTAAAGAAAAAATAATTTAATGAAGAATTTCTGATCGTGTATGTAGATGATGGATAGAGCTTTTGAATTGAAAGGAATCTGGCGATCGCACAATCCGTTTTGCGTGCAGAAGTTTCAAGATGTACCATCGGCGTGAAAGCTCAAAACAAAACAATTAAGGCGGGGGTAAACCCGAAAGCCGTATTTTGGCTGGGTATTATGTTTTTAATGCAAATATCTCGTTTACGTTTCAAGCAATCAAGAATCTCTATGCTCATCTCACATAGCTATGTTTTGGGTTGTTTTGTAAATTTTTTGGTGATGTTTAGGTATATTTGGAGAGAAATAGTTTTTCTCAAAGGATTAGTAAAATTGATGGAAATAGGAAATTTTGAAGATTTGTTGTTGTTTTAAAATTAGAGTTTGAAATTAGAAATTGGTACATACACTCCAAACAGTTGCCCAACAACCTGGGGTGCAATTGTGCGGTCGGGCAACTGTCTGGTGGTGTTCCATAACCCTTTTTTTCCCTTTCAACCTCTCTTTAAACTTACCAAAATTTCACTTCAATTCACCTTTACCCCCGCCTTAATTTATTTCCGAGTTGTCTTCTGCCTCTGTATCAATGGGTTCATTTCGTGCAAAACCATTCATATGTAAATGAGTTCCGCCTACGTATTCATTTTCATACAAACTCATTTTCATATGAACAGTTTTGCACCAAGACTCGTTTTGAAACCGAGGCACATGGTATGGCAATGTCAGCCCCAGCCCTCTAGGTAACACCGGCATGACCGATCTCGAGCCGTGCTTCAAACGGACACGAAATGCCGGAGGCAGCTAATGAAACAAGCCATCTGCGTTTACCAAAAGAACTCACTGAAGACGACAAGATGCTTGTCAAAGAGACGTGGAGAGAAGCAGCTAAACCAGAGGTCCAAGCGGGACAGAAATTATTCCAGAAGTAAGTGATGTTTCACAGCTGATTTTAACGTTTGCCTCGCGCCAAATACCGGCCATGCGATTTACCCGGCCTTTTTGCCCCGATATCAACATCGCATTCTCATACCTGGCTCTCGAGTTGGAAGTATCTGTTTTAAATTGTCAAGGAGCATTGTCGTTGATGATCACTTCCTTAATTTCTTGTAGGTTGTATGTTTGATAATGTGCTAATATTCAATGGTCGGAAATTACATCGTCATCACCAGCCACGCTCTTAGAGCAAGGGTTAACATGATTACTTAAACAGGATTTCAGTTTAACAGCGTTTTTTTTTTTTGGAAAAATGTTTTTAAAATCACAGAGAAGCCAAGTGAAAAATAAACAGGTCACCGTTTAAATATTTTTCAATTTCAGTTAATTAATGATTTCTAGATTGAGTTGGATAAAAGAGATAACGATCGAATGGAAACAGAAAAGCCTTCCGTTCCGCCCCTGACAGAAAACGCGATTCGTTAAGCTCGTCTGAAGAGCCTTACTTGTTTACGTTAAGAACTCGACTCGCATAAAAGAAAACGTCTATTTATGCCGGAATTGTTGCTGCAAAAAATGCCACATCAAGATCACTCGTCTTCTGTTTCTGCGTTGAATACCAGATAATGAGGTCTGGAGGTCAAAGAAAGGATTAAAATTACAATATTATTTTTTAATGCTCAGTTCCGTTTTCCAAAGTGGAAATTTATGCTATTGATGTTGTGGGCAAAATAATCCGTTTATTATTATATTTTGCAATTGATTACTGAACAAAAACAGGAATTTCATCGTTAAATTGCATTAATATGACGCGGTGCCTCTTATGTTTTTCAAATTTTCGCAAAAGCAAATTTTAGAGAATTCGTCCAGTATACTTTGGTAAATGGGCTGTGAACACTTTAATCTCGACGCTTATTTTGGCTCCATTTGCAATATCACAATACCATACCGAAACGCTTGAAATAAAACGAAAGCTGTGTTTCGGTGTGTATACACTAAAATATGAACAAACGACATGAAAATATAATTAGGCCACTGAGAAAACAGATGAGGAAATACTTAAAAAGTGAACCAGACAATCTATTCCCAAGGAATTCAACAAAGCAGGGAGCCGTTTCTTGTCATAAGTACTTTGTAACGCGAGGCTGTTCCGCTGTAAACAGTGGTAGATTGGAAGAACTGCATGATTAGCATGAAGGGTCTAAATTGCAAGGTCGCGTTATTTTTTTAATAAGGCGATTTTTTTATTTGTTATCACAGACGCAAGCTTTAAAGTGCACCTAACCCCCCAATTTTTTTTTCGCTAAAACAATAAAGCTTATTTTGTGGAGTAATGTACCGCAAAAATTTTTCGATTTGGTTAAATCCTCGAATTTCTGTGCCCCTTTGAAACCGAGTTTCGTATGGTTCACGACCGAGCATGGGGAATCTGGGGAGAGTAAGGCCGTGACGTCACTTCGAGAACGAAAGCTTTGGCTGTCCCAGTGGTCCCAGTCGGGCCTTTTACTCTGTGCGAGCGTAGAAGCCTTTTTGCCGCATAAGGTTTTCGCTGGGGCTCCACAGTCGACAGATTTCTGTTTTTATCAACAATATCTTCTACTTCGTCAGGTCTGAAATGAGCTTTGACTGAGAAGACTCCGAAATTTATTATATCGCTGAAGAGAATGACAACTCGCACTTATCAACAACGCAAAGTGAATAGTTAAACGATGACGACCGAGCTGATTTATATGCTGACAACTCTCTGGTCAACGAAGAATGGACAGCCAAATGAGGTGGATGCTGACAAAGAACTCGAACGAGCTCTGATGGACAGACCCGAAGGCAATGATATGTAGAAGTCAAAGAGTGGTACTAGTAAGACTGTAGCGCGTGGCGCGTATTTACTATTTTCGCGCATTCTTCGATCTCGCATTAACATACTTTCGTATAAATAAAAGTCAAGTCCCTTTACTTTCTCAAATTATTTTAACTTCATGCGTTCAAAGTAGATCAAAATGATTATCCCATGACACAATGCTTGTGTTCTTTTCGTGCGAGTGTGGAAATTGTAGCGTCGCTTCCCTTCAAAACATCAGCGAATGTTATTGTTGTTATTATTGTATTAAAGTGAGTTAGAAGGTTGTCAAGACTCAAAGAAGAATGATCTTGTTCTTGAAGATATTGGTGCTGATGTTATCTTAAAGTGTGTTACTGAATATCCAGGAATTAAACCTGTATGGCTTCAGAAATGGAGTTTTAAGATTAGTAGCGGGCAAATACAAAACTATCTGTCAGCTGTGCCGACTGACTGCTGTTGTTTCTCATATCAGATGCAACAACGGCAGCATGAATAGATGGACAAGCGGTTATTCCAAAGCCACTGAGTCAGCAAAATCCCTTCCTCTCTCTGAAAATCCAGGCATCGAGCGAGATCATCTGGTTTGAATTAAATGCTTTATAGAACAGATCACCGAACACTTACAGCTATCACTTTTGCACGTTTCGCTTTCACGAAATCGAGCCATCCCTTATTACGTTTCTTCTCTTCAGGACGATCATCTCCATAAAACGGTATGGCATGTAGCGGAGTATCTCCTGTAAGTTTGTTGTGTTGCTACATGACAATACAGCGCACCTGGCTAGCATTTTTTTCGAACAACTTTTCCGGCCTTTCCCACAGAAACAAGTAAATATGCGAATCTCAGGATCATCGTGTTCTCGTTTTGACGTCACATCCGGCCCTCGACCCATTCCCCGTTAAACTCGGTCGTGAACCAAAATGGCGGCATTTTGACGTACTTTGACGAGCCATAGAAAATCAAAGATTTAACCAAATCGAAAAATTTTTGCGGCACATTACTCCACAAAATAAGCTTTATTGCTTAAGCGAAAAAAAGTTTTTGGGGTTAGGTGCACTTTAAACAGGTCACATCATTATTTCAAAGGGCAGTTATTTTTAATTCCTGATACCGTTTTTAGCATTTTAGACAGTGTTTTTCAATTCAGGTTCGTTGTCCCAAACACTTTTGATCATTTAATTATTATTACTTATATATTACATATTTATTCATTTACATTTTTAACAGAGCCCACATTGAAAACAGTTTAATAACTGAAGAGCTTACCTTGTATAGAAATTCGTAATTATTATTATTATTATTTTATTATTAATTTCTGTCCTGCGCATTTCTGGTAAGAACGGACAAACCCTTGAGTTTCAACCAGAAACTTTAAGTTTTAAGTTTAAAAACGTTAAACCGAATCAAAATGACGAATTGTGTTATGGAATTGCCTATTTTTCTCTAAAAATTACTGTTCAGGGACTGAGTACAGGAAAATAACTGTATAAGTATCCAACCACAAAATGCTCCAAAGTTTATTAAAAAAAATTAGAAATGACCAGTAATAAAAAAAGGTCTTAAGAGCAAGGTTCGGAATTTTTGAAAAGCGGATTTTTTACTGTTATCACAAACGCAAACTTATCACCGCGACTTTTGATGAACTTCAAATATTAAATGATGGCAGAAGTCCCAGCCACAAAATTAGCCGGCAAATAGGAAGTTCCCGTGCTTTCCACAAGTCACATGTTTTTGTTTTTTGTTTCCAATTTATTACATTAGCATTTTGATAACCTTTTTCTTTTCTTTTTTTTTTTACCGTTGGCGTACTGATTGGTTCTGTTGTTACCTGTTAATTTATCCACTGCAGGATGTTTGAAATTTCTCCCGGTGCTCTGAGTTATTTTTCCAACCCCGACATGGAGAGTGATGAATTCAAGGCTCACATCTCCCAGGTCATGAGCACGTTAGACATTGCTGTACAAAATCTAGACGACTTGGCCAAGCTCGTGCCGTCTCTTGAGAGACTGGGAACAATTCACGCCACCATGGGAATCAAGAAAGAACAGCTTGTCGTAAGTATCACCGGTTCGATTCGCTTAGAGTAAAACCCTGGCCAAACCCAAGTAGACGCAAGTTCAAAATTGGGTCTACTTGCAACTCCGTTCGTCCAGGGCTTGCATGCACTTGCGTTGACTTGCGCTCACCTTGATCGAGATCAAATTTGCACGCAAGTCGACGCAAGGCCTTCACCATTCGGCTACTCAACCCAAGTCAACGCAAGTTGAGTGACGTCCATTCTTTGTTAGAGCAATCTATTAGCCAATGAAATACTGGGTGAAATGGCCTTGAAATGTTTTTATTTTTGGAGACTTGTGTGTACTTGCGAAGAGTCTGTTTGGCCTCCCAACGCAAGTCTCTTCGCAAGTTCAACTTGGGGCAACTTGACTTAAGAAGCAGGAGTGCCAGTTTCTAATTCCGAAAACGATTACGTTTAGAGAGTTCATTCAAAGATTAAAAAGCTGGTCTGACTGGATTTTACGTTGTAATTTGCAGGTTGTGAAGGAAGCGTTACTGTCAACACTCGCACAGGAGCTCAAAGATGTCTTCACTGAAAAGTGCCGCAACGCCTGGGCGCTAACTTTCGACATTTTGGCGGAAGCCATGGCCGTCGGAATGGTTGCTTCGTAACGAAAGCCAGTATAAACTTGCAAAACCTGATCCGAGGTTCACCGTTAAATTTCGAAAGCTCTACAACGCCCCGTTAATAAAGTGATCATCTCTTCTCTGGAAATCTAAAGCATGCGAATAAAATCTAAATCATTATATGTTATTGTAACTACCGGCCTGAAAACGGTCATCCATTTTCACCAATAAGACTCGTTTACGGAGTTGTTTTTTTTTGACAAATTATTTTCAGTTGTCAGTTGTAGAGAGAATTTACATACTCGTTTGCGGTAAATTGCAAAGCCAGGCTGGGTTTGCACAGAAAATTTACTCGTTTCGAGAACACTTGTAAAATGTATCACTCTATTTTTACAATTTATATATGCACCGCGTAATTGCGGCATAAACACATTAACTTCTTTGATAAGCTAATAATACAAGGTGCACTAATTATTTTCACTTTACAATGTATGATTTATGAGTTGCTTTTATGATACAAACTTCTAAACAGATGACAATTGTTCTCCCCGGTGTGACACACGAAGTCAAAACTTGTATCATTTTCCATAAAGGGACATTAAAAATCATGGTCAGAGACAACAAGCAAGGCCCCGAAGAAACTTATGGGTCTCTAAACACCCGTTAGTTTAAGTCTCCACAGCTTTATAACTGTTTTGAACATTTTCCATAGAATGTATTCCAGTAAATCACCGCCTCAAAGCTTGGCGTATTGAAATATTTTGTTCATGTAGATGAACAATGTCCTACAAAGAAGCTTCATACAGCGCACAGGCATTTACTTCTCAGAAAAGTCCAGCCTTTTCTCCGTGAGTTCAAACGACGTCATTTCCACATCCGGGGACGTACCGAGGTCAGGTGACACGACGGACATTGGCGATGACGCGCGGGATGACGCGCGGGATGACGCGCGGGATGATTGTCGACGAAGAGGTCTGACCTAAGAATCCAGGAGGTTACACGAGGTTAACACGATGCACGATCGAGCTAAAAGCTTTCAATTAATCGGAAGTTCATCGTTATAATTAAGTTCAAAGGCTGTCGGACCGTTACAGCATGAAAACATCCCACTAAACAATATAAAAGTTGCGCAAAACGTCCGATTAGACCTCTTGAAAGAAGATGGCCAATGTTTTTTGTAGCAATGCTTTCTAGACTATGTTACATAATCAAATCTCAAGTTGGAATGACATGCAGTACTCAAGAAACGCTTCCATAACATCACTGGAACTTAGGACATTTTTTTTTCGAACGCGAATTTCTGCAGCTTTCTTTCACTTACCAGCAAAAAGGTCTAAATCTACGTTAGAATATTAAGAGTTAAACTCCTTACCTGAGAGCGCCTCAAAGGTGTCGGAGTGTTGAAAAGTTTGAAGGCGTGTCGATTTCTGGCAGAACTAGGGAGCAATGTCAACAAAAACCCAAATTTATCGATCGGAAATTTAAAAATATGTACATTTATAGAGGAACGAGTGAGACAAAACATCCAAGTTTTCACAATAGTTACCTTCGCATCAGACT
>OZ026605.1:3507200-3589700 GCA_964020085.1 Micromussa lordhowensis
CATTACCTACATGTTCCTTTGGTTGGAAATTGCTTTGCAAGCAGAGAATATTCTTCTTCACAAAATCAAAAAAGTGGCAACTTTCTTTTGTTTCCCATCTTGAAAAAAACTAAAACTAAAAAACTCAAAAACAAACAGTACCGAGTTTACAACCTGATGTAGTGTTCAGTCCCCTTATCTCAGTCTTATAGCCCATTCACACCAACACGTTAAACATGTTTAAGAGTGGTTTAACTAAACGACCTTGAATATTAGTTGCTCATAATGCACATATCTTACAACTTCACAAGGTAAAAACCTGTTTGACTAACATATGTTAGCAAAGTAGTTTGAAATTTGTCTTCTCAAAATGACTGCAAAGCGCAATTGACAAATTGGAAAAACCTAAAGCTGATTTAGTTAAAATAGTTTAGTTGGTGTGAATGGGGTACTAGTCTAGTGCTCAGTCCCCTTATGTCAGTCTGAGTGTAGAGCTCAGTCCCCTTACAGTATATAACTCTGAGTGTAGTGTCCAGTCCCACTCTCACCTCTTCTTCCATATTCATGAGAAACATTCCAGCAATGTAGGACATGCCTTAAGAAAACAAAAAAAAAAATGAGGAAAAATATAAATGAAACAGAAGGCATGATATTGACACCTAGAGCAAACTACCCTAAAAAGTAATTGAATGTCTTTAGTGACGACTATAACATGCAAATGTATTATAGTACCTTGTGTTACATGTACGTTTTAATAATAAGAGAGCCCAAGTACATGTAGATTGGAATTTGTTGAAAGTTTTCTCTTCAAGAGAGACTTCTTTGAAAATATTAAGTTTCGTTCTAAGGCGAAAAGAAAGCTGTCAAAACCCAACTTATTATTTTGCACACTGGTGCAAAAAATATGATATTTTTCAAGGTGGAGAGCCTAGTTGAGTACTTTGCCATAGAAGATTATGCAATCGCTAAGGGTTTTGCTTAAATTTTTTATAGCACCAATCGATGAACACTGACCCCAGAACATGGTGGTTTGGGGTAGCTGTAAAACATGTGAGGTTTGGATTGCTTTGGATTGCTCATGTATAACATGACATGCAAATGTTAAAATGTTCAGATTTATTGCTTTATAGGATTAGAATGGACTGGATTGGATGATGAAAGATGAAGTTTACTAGGCCTTTTTTTTCATGATTTAAGAACTGTAAGATATGTTTAGTGGCAGCAAGTTTAACAATACTGGCAAAATGATGAAACTGCACCAAACTAACTATTTTGCTTGACTGTTTTAAGAATTTAGAGCTGTGTCATGATGCTACATGACAATGTTGATGTCATGACATTCGGCACATTAAAAATAAAATATATACCAGCCTGTAATTGAAGACTTCTATAATCTCATTACCTGCTTGCTTCACAGCACATACATGTAGGTATTGTTAGGAGAAATCATATTCAGATCATGCTTAAATTATCCTGAGACAGCATCAACGCAGCGGGCCTGTCACAGAGACATGTTATGACAGTAACATACTCAAGAAATGGCAATATACCTTGGCAATAAGACACTTGAGGATTGTACATTGCATAAACTGCAAGAACTCTAAACAGGGAAGCACGTCCTTCTTTCCCTTCATTGGTTCCTTCCATAAACATCTTATGGCTTGGAAAAGATCTGTCTAGGGTAATAAATAAAGTAGCATTACAGCAATTTTACATGTACTTCTTGGCTTCTGAGTGACACACATTGTGCAGTTCCAAAAAAAGTAATACCTCCCCCACGGAAAAGACTTTTCACGGAAACGATTTGATACAACTGCACATTGATGCTTGATACATTTCTTTAAATGTTTTAGTCTTAGAAAACCTCCACCCCTAGGAAATTCCAATTCCATCTGTGGGGGGAGGGTTCTGGAACTGCACATTTGAAATTCTTCTCATCTTTGGTCCAAAAGTGCATGTATATTAGCATACTGTGACTACATGCATCTTAAAACCAATTTTCATTTGAAGGAGACCAGAAAATAATGTAACTTTACATGTATCCAGATTGGGCACTCTTTTTTCCCACCAAAGCCTCCAGGAAATCTCCAGTTCACTTACCAATATCTAACATGATTTGTCTGAAGACAGAGATCTGTTTTTGAAGTTTCTTTTTCCACTGTCTTGTCATGATGGCAGTATCAGGGCTATCTATTATATTTTCTTTATTATTATCAATCAGGGATCCTACAATCCAAATCAAAGCACATAATAAATTTACATATAATTAGAAAATGTCTGCACATGGCTCTGTCATCTCTGGGACAAAAAATTCAGGAAAGTGTTACCATGACTGCGAGCAGAGATAAGAAAACCCAGGCACGCTAACCACCAATCAGACTGCAGGATTTTTTACGGTAAGGTAAGGTAGGTAAAGTCTGCATACGAGCCAAGTGGCCCATCAGGCCAGAGCTTATCCTGGTTTCAGTAGCATGAAGCGACTAGGAATATTTCTACTCCCCCCTGGATGGGATGCCAGTCCATCACAGGGTTACCCCCAGCATTAAATTCGCCAGTACCCATTTATATACCTGGGTGGAGAGAGGCACCGTGAGAGTTAAGTGTCCTGCACAATGACACAATGTCCCAGGCCAGGGCTCGAAACCGGACCGCTGACGCACCCGAGTCAAGCGCACTAACCATGAGACCATTTTTTACCGTGCCCTCTTGGAAAAAAAAAAGGGTTTTCTTCCTTACCAACAATCTGCCCCAGTCTTGAAACACAGTTTGTTCCTCCATATTCACTGACTCCCAAGTCAACAAGGAGTTGGCGAATCTCAGTTAAACAGGCCTACAGAGAAAGAAAATTAATAAATAAACAAACAAACAAAAAACAAATAAAATACATCACTTATTTCTTCCATCCAAGATTAGCCGTTCCCAGTACTGGATTTTGTCAAAGTTGATAATTGTGATATTTACCTGGTAATCAAATGAGGAGATAACCTTGAAAGCCTGGCTACCAATCAGCTTGTTCCAAATTTCTCCTCTCATGTCATCTGGTATTCCCAGTTTAATGAAGTGCCGCAACTGCATGATTCATACAAAGAAAACAATATTCAGACAAGACTGGAGAAAAAAAATTCCAACAGGTGAAATGCACTTATTGTCTTCAGCTGATGTTCAACTATTAAAATTCCCTGGCCTACTACTATAGAATGAGAACACATCATGCATCAAGCACCTCGTCATGTAAGATACTAAGTTAAACAAACTTAGAACTGATGTATATGATGTATTGATCAAGAGTATTTCACACGCTTATAGAAATATTTGCAACATTAACCAACTATTTATAACGATCCGGCATTTCTGAACCCATTTCAACTTACCTGCTTTGGAGAAAACAGCTGATTTTCTTCCCAATTTTGAAGCATCTTTACCCAAAATTTTCTTGTTTTACAACATTCTCCATCAGATTTTTCGCTAAATAGTAGACGGGATAGAAAGTGGACTTAGAGCTTGGCATGGACAAAATTATACAACACCATATGCATACACGGTTTATCTTTCAATATCAAGCTGTTGGGACTTATGATTCGTTAAAATTCAACATTTTCACGCGCTCTCTTGTCTCAACGTTCAGCAAACTTCATCTGTTGCCGTTGTCACAATTCAAAAAGCATCATCACTTTCTTACTTGTATTCATGAGTTCTATAATCTTCTTCCGCATATTCTGAATCTGGACTGTACACAGCAAAGCCATAGCGATCGTAGAACGACACACCACCAACACGTACAAGATCTTCAGCCACGGTCGACATATTTACTATGAGTTTTTCAGCGTAGTCTGTTCTCGGGCTCTTTGCAGCTTGTCTGTTGTCGAATACTTCTTAATCGCAATTACATATGCTAGAGAAAGATGGCTTCCTTTTCTGGTGGCTGCAGAAATTTAAAATTCTAAATCATGAGTAATTTACTTCATTGCGATCGTGCTGAAGACAAGCTAAATACAAAACCTCATTCGAAAACAACCGCCTTTGCCTTGCGTGAGAACTGGGTCAAGTTAGATACCAGTCTCTTTGCAAAAGTTAGCTTCCGAATCTCTAATCGGTGGACAATTCACATTAACAACCCAGTTGATAAAACCAAATTATCTTGTAATACTCCCACCGACGCAGCACCACAGTTTCTTTAGAAACTTGCCCCCTTTATTCTTTGCAAAAGTAAATGATTATTGTTCGTTCAAAGGACGCTAAATGGCGGTATAAATAAACCGACGTTTCGACATTACTGCCTTCTTCAGGGTGTCTCTTTGCAACGGCCACTGACGCTGGCGGGTGGACGTCAGTTTTTCATGCGTCTGTCATGTTATTGATCATAAATTTCGTCATAACATTGTCAAAGTAGCTGTGGATCCACGAGGCGATAGCGTCCGCTTATTGACAATGAAAACTAGCCAATGTGCGCGCGAGAATTTCTGCAGTTAGTCTATCGTAAAAAGGTTTTCACGTGGCGCTTTTTCATGCGGTCACCGGAGGCCAAACTATCCCGCCCTATGGGCGAGAGAAAAACCCTCCGGTATCCAGGATGCTGCGGGTTTCGTTTGGGCGGGGATAAAGTTGTTCTTTCTTCTCCGGAGATTCGTTAAATGTTGAGCCGCTGAGCGCCGACAGATAATGTCGGGAGACAGAACCCTGCTCCGTTTCGTTGGTGGGGCATATTAGCCACTACCATATGCAAAGATATTTTACCGTTGTGTGAGAAAGTTGCCAGCTACCTAGGTATAACCTGTGAGCTGGGCTTTCTTGTTTTTCGCCGCAGTGGAAGAAAGGAAGATCAAAGAACTCGTTTTCTTTTTGTAACCTCTCTTTCGCCGGCCTGCGAAAAAAAGACCGCTTGGATAAAACGTGATTTCCGCCTAGCAAAGAGGGACTTAGATTTGGAAATGAAACCATCGTAAAATTATTTCAGCATGTTCTCGTTCATTCTTCTTCAAAACCTGTTAATTTTTTCATTAATCGTGATCCAAAGAAATAATGGCTGTAATGGCGGAAGGTTTGACTCAAGAAGTTCCATGCTAAGCCGAAATACAGATTTCGCAATCTTTGCATCGGTTTGGTCACATTCATGGATCCAAATAAACAAACGATTTCTGGGTGTCCCCGGCGCTGCTTGCAAAATTTTCCGTAACCTGTGAAGCTTGGCGGTTTAAGCAGCTTGAGCGCGAGTGCACGAAATGGCGAAGCCGCGAAACTGTTTGGCGGCTTTGTAGCGCCAATTTACGTAGGGTAAATGATCCGGATCTGTTTTCGCTGCGGTTGCTGTGTTTCCGGCGACAAAATTATTTTTGACAGCTGTGCCGGCGGATTTTGACACTTATTACTTTGCACGCGTTGATTCCCTGACAGCCTGAAATAGAAATATGTCAGGAATGCGGGTCAATCTACCCCACATTCCTTTGAGGTACTTCCAGATAGACCCGGCTGCGTCTCGTCATGTTACTAAGGCAGTGCCTACATTACGCCGGGGAAATTTGAAACAACAGATTTATTTCTATGGTTCAGGGCCTACTGTCCACACTAATCCGTCACGAAATTAATTAAACGGAGCTTTTCGTAAACGGCCTTCAAACCGGAGGAATTTGAAAACGTCACCTTTCCTTGTTTGTGCGGACGGAAAATATTCTGAAAAAAAATTGATGTCCGTGACGGAATTTTCTTCAAACGCAAGTACAAAATGACCGGTGATCATTGTTGCGTTTTGAAATTCCTCCGGCGCAGTGTGGACGGAAAACATTTGATGCGTTTTCAGAGTGAATCCTCCGTTTGTGGACAGGGCCTAATTCAACTTCGTTCCCAGGGTCCTTTCCTTCCCGTCCCGAGGAGCGAGAGAGACGGGAAGGAGAGGTCCCTGGGAACGAATTTGGGTCTATTAGCTGCGGCCAACCTGATAACCTAACGAGCGGTATCAATCGATTCGCGCGTAAATGACAAAGAGTCTAGATGCAGTGTGCGGATATTTATAGACGCAAAGTCACTGATTTGAAATTTTATGAGTTGACTCTCAGAAGCCTCCTTCTAAATGCACTCACGCTTTCTCAGAATGATAAAAAATACCCCTACCCCACTCCCCTGTTATCTTTATTGCCCACAGCGCGCGCTCTGCCTATGACGTCATAAGTTTAAAGTAAGAAACCTTTCCAAGAGATTTGTTAACGTGATCCGTTACTCAATAAGCTTCTCTATTTCATTTTTCGTCAAAGTTTACACCGGTTTTCCTTATTGATCGAGATGCTTTCGCCTTTTAACACAACAAATCAAATCACCTTTCAAGATCCCAAACATATGCCAGGGTAAGTAATAGTTTATCTACATTAATTTTCTATCACGCAGGTTTCCACGTGACGACTAGGAGTTGCAATTGTCGTGTTATTCCATCATTGCTAGTGGTTTGTTCAACCAATAAACCGTAGGAAAGTGCATTAAATGACTTCCACAAAAATTTCATGTTCTATACAGGTACAATAGAGCAGTTTTCAATTCGAGTGGCGCCGACTATTCAAAATTGATTTGGTTTAGCTTAAGAAACAACAACAACATAAAACGTACCGACACGAACTCAACCAGTCAAATGTAGGACCAAACCCAATCGTGAACTGATCACGTGCATTTTCCCGCGCTTATGACTCTAGCAGTTACGTGTAGTTTCTTTAAAGAGTTTTGATTGGTTTATTTTGACTGCTATTTGTTTCCCCGTGTTTGATCGGCATTTTAACGTTTTGTATGACTCATTGTACTGTAGTATTAGCAACTTCTATAATAATAATAATAATAATAATAATAATAATAATAATAATAATAATAATAATAAACAAAGTGCTGAAGCATAATCGGCCAGACATTACTCTAATGCATAAAGACACACAGAAATGGACACTTATTGAGATAGCTGTGCCAGCGGATCAGAACATCATTTAGACTGAGGAGGAGAAGGTTGAGAAGTACCAGGAACTAGCATTCGAAATCAGAAGGATTCATGGAGCCTCGAAAGTCACAGTAATACCTATCGTGATTGGTGCTCTCGGAGGCATATCGAAAAGATCAAAGGCTTGGCTTGGCAAGTTAGGTGTACCTGACTTCCTTGGAAGTGTACAATTATCAGCCATTCTTGGAACTGCTCATCTGTTGCGAAAAGTGTTGTGTCTCTAAGCTACGGGAAGTTGCTGAGACACAATCAGTGTTACCCAGTAGAACATCTGACAACTGGAGGAAATCAATTTTATAATAATAATAATAATAATAATAATAATAGTAATAATAGTAATAATAGTAATAATGATAATAATGATAATAATGATAATAATGATAATAATGATAATAATGATAATAATGATAATAATGATAATAATGATAATAATGATAATAATGATAATAATGATAATAATGGTAATAATGATAATAATGATAATAATGATAATAATGATAATAATGATAATAATGATAATAATGATAATAATGATAATAATGATAATAATGATAATAATGATAATAATGATAATAATGATAATAATGATAATAATGATAATAATGATAATAATGATAATAATGATAATAATGATAATAATGATAATAATGATAATAATGATAATAATGATAATAATGATAATAATGATAATAATGATAATAATGGTAATAATGATAATAATGATAATAATGATAATAATGATAATAATGATAATAATGATAATAATGATAATAATGATAATAATGATAATAATGATAATAATGATAATAATGATAATAATGATAATAATGATAATAATGATAATAATGATAATAATGATAATAATGATAATAATGATAATAATGATAATAATGATAATAATGATAATAATGATAATAATGATAATAATGATAATAATGATAATAATGATAATAATGATAATAATGGTAATAATGATAATAATGATAATAATGATAATAATGATAATAATGATAATAATGATAATAATGATAATAATGATAATAATGATAATAATGATAATAATGATAATAATGATAATAATGATAATAATGATAATAATGATAATAATGATAATAATGATAATAATGATAATAATGATAATAATGATAATAATGGTAATAATGATAATAATGATAATAATGATAATAATGATAATAATGATAATAATGATAATAATGATAATAATGATAATAATGATA
Source organism: Micromussa lordhowensis (assembly GCA_964020085.1). Classification (NCBI taxonomy): domain Eukaryota; kingdom Metazoa; phylum Cnidaria; class Anthozoa; order Scleractinia; family Lobophylliidae; genus Micromussa; species Micromussa lordhowensis. Next base: position 3,515,385 of record OZ026605.1, read on the forward strand.
ATAATGATAATAATGATAATAATGATAATAATGATAATAATGATAATAATGGTAATAATGATAATAATGATAATAATGATAATAATGATAATAATGATAATAATGATAATAATGATAATAATGATAATAATGATAATAATGATAATAATGATGATAATGATGATAATAATGATAATAATGATGATAATAATGATAATAATGATAATAATGATAATAATGATAATAATGATAATAATGATAATAATGATAATAATGGTAATAATGATAATAATGATAATAATGATAATAATGATAATAATGATAATAATGATAATAATGATAATAATGATAATAATGATAATAATGATAATAATGATAATAATGATGATAATGATGATAATAATGATAATAATGATAATAATAATAATAAAAAGAACAAACAGGAAATCTTTTCTACACTGAATAACTTGCTCACTTCTCAGATATGCAGGCCACTGTCCTCAAGCAAAGTTCTGGCATTACGGCGACACATTCGGTAACACCACAGCGAAATGTTTCCAGGAGAGAAGAACAGCTAAGTTGAATAGCAGTGTGATGAGGCAGCCAGGAACAAGCGGTGATGGGAGAACTGAATTTCCAACTGTGTACTCCAACACACCAAATCTTGTGCTTGCGGCTAGAGCGAGGACAAGGGAGCGATGGCGAAATGCCAAGAAATACTCGTTATTCAACGAGCACGAACGAGGACGAGAAGTAAAAGAATTTGACCAGGTACGTATTACTTGACCAATGCCCAATGAAATTTGACAAAATAAGGTCGATATCCATTTTTACGATAACTGCAGAAATTCTCGCGCGCTCATTAGCTAATTTTTATCGTCAATATGCGGACAGAGACATGGATTTGCAATTCGTGCGACGCGTCAGCGAGCGAGAGCGGGCAATTCGACCATTTGTTATCGTAAAAAACAAATTGATGTCAGTTTTTAATGAGTCTGTCCTGTTATTGACAATGAATTTCGTCATCACATTGTCAAAGTAGTCTGCGGATCCACTCGGCTATCGCCTCGTGGATCCACAGCTACTTTGACAATGTGATGACGAAATTTATGATCAAAAACAGGACAGACGCATGAAAAACTGACGTCAATTTGTTAATTTGACAAACTTGCAGTGGCTGGCTATACCGGGATTGTTGTTTGTTTCGGTTTTTAGGGTACATGTCTTTCCCAAAAGAAGAGAGGGAATGTGGTTTCCACCCAAACTCTAATTTGAATACTGCTGGGAAGTTTTTAGATTATTTTTTGTCTGTCTGAATTTCGGCTCCTATTTTGGTCAACTATTTTCTACATGTCAGCTACGTACTAACGTGTCTCGTCATAGGCAGACACGCGTACATTTTTCTGCTCTTGCGAACCAACCAATCACATCACGAGTTATATATAACTGTAGCCAGAGTGGTGGGTTTTCAGTCACGAGTCGTTTCCCTGCACGCCATGATGATCTCGTTTCCGTTGCTATTAAGGTGACCGATTGATTGATTGATTACAAATTGTTCTGTACAGTTTGTGAAATAGCAGTTACACCTGTGGGCTGAGAGAATACAAAGTAACCAGGCCTGAGGCGGATCTAGGTTTGGGAGGAGGGGTGGTTCTGATAGGAGGGCGGATTCTGGGGTTCGGTCGAGCCCCCTAAATAAAAAAAAATCCTCATAGGAGGATGCTTCCGGACCCCCTACAGAGGACTGCTTTCGGCGGTCCTTATCTCGAACCACCTTCTCAATAATCTTGTATCCGCACCAGAGTAACTTAGTGCACACGAGCAAATGTTAATGTTTACACTATTTTTTCATGTATATAATTTTAAGCTTGCCCAGAGCCATCGTGATCATTACATGGATAGAAGCGGCACAGTTCAAAGAGTGGAAAACTTTGTTGTCTCACGAATAGAAGGGTAAGTTGAGAATTCCAAGAAATAGATCAACTGCTGCGGCTAATGATTTACAAGTGTGTCTTGAATTACCTTGGTCCAGCCGAATTTCAATACACTTTTTATGACTGGCGAATATTCCGAGGAGATTTCAGGTTCAGATTTCAGATGTTTTATTGTTTCACACTATTTACAGAAGCCATAACTTAAACAGTATTCACAGAAAATGCATTATGATTAAAAAGAAAAGAGAAATATAACAATAAATAACCAAAATCAAGTGTGCTCAGTGACCAAAGTAGCATAGGCTTTCGTGTTGGTCACTGACACGTACAAACAGTTGACATGACGTATCAATTACAAGAAAAAATTAGACAATGGTATATAGTGAATATCAAATATACACATTTAGTAAATTCTCAGCTCCGACTATTGCATTTCTAGCTTTTTGATTGGCTAAAAAACTCCGACTATGAGCCAATAGTCGGAGTTTAATGTCATATGGAAAATAGAGCGCCGTTTAAAAATTTTCCGCACGAAGTTTTCAACTTCAGCCCTCTATAATAGCCGAAACAAAAATAAAACAATTATTCCATTCGCCCTTGTTGGATATGAAGTGATTTTTATCACTTCATATCCAACTCGGGCTCATGGAATAATTGTTATATATACACATATACACTGATGAGTGGGCGACCACGAAACAGGCTTGTAGGGATGAACTTGTAGTTTATTTGTTTTTTTCTTCCATATATACTTCGCTCTGCTTCTATGTATTGAGCACTGTTTTGCGAAAATCAGTTTTCACACCATATACACACGTTGTATCAATCCAAAAACAACATAACACAAGTACTCGTGACGACTCGCAGCCTCACACGCAGACTTCCTTACGTGACACAAGGACGGTAGTCCAGTTCTCTTACTCTCTCTTTGTCAAGTAACGCTACGCTCTTTGAAAAGAGGTTCCGTCTCTCCTGGGAACGTCGCGTTGCTTAACAAAGAGAGGACCAGAATTGGACTATAAGGACATCTGCGTACAACAGCTAGACGACTCCCTGAAGTAAGGTATTATATTGTCAAGTCATTTAGCAACGTCTGACGAAACGTTTCAGCACACTATGTACTTTTTCGTTAATCTACGAATTATATTCTAAGACGCTACGCTTCTTACGCATTAAGCTATGTTATTGAATTTCTCTTTTTTATTTTATTTTGAAGACCCAAGAGTACGGACGACAACTTCTTTTGTGGCGAAACTATTAAAAGGAATTGCACAGCCCATCTAGGGACTCCCGTCAAGATTAGCCCCACTTCAAAGTGTACCTGGAGGGACCGAGCCCTTAGGGATGTGTACTTTGAGAAGCGATAAGGACCTTCAATGCCCATGCGCGTGATAATCTGGATTAGTTAAGAGCTGATTAAAATACTAGTTGAAATCAAATAGTAATGTCCTGAGAGCTTCTATTGTGTGTGGAGGTCGTTGTTAATTGTATTTTGCTTGCTTTAAAGAATGCATGTCGAATTTCGTTTTCTTTCTTTTAACTTCACCTAGGAAACTCAATGCAGTTTAATTAATTCTCTGTGATCTCGATAACGTCAAAAATTTGAATCAGTGAAACAGAACTGGCAAATAAACAGCGTTTTTTTGTATATATGTCTGTATTTATGAAAACTGTGCTATCAGTTTCAACACAACCAGCCTGACCCTTTTCTAAGAAAATGCACAGGCTTTTTCACTCAGTCACAGGCAGTCTGCCATTACACAGCCTACTCACCCACCTTACTTGTGACTGGCTGGCTGGCTGCCGGCCCTTCAGGCTGCAGGGCATGGGTGGCCAAAGCTTATTCTGCAAAGAAAATGACCAGTTTTACTGATCAAAGAGCCTCTCCCTGAGGCCCGCCCCATCCCCCTGGGGTTACAAGGGGGGGCCTGCTTGGAGTCCGCTGGTAGCCAGACATCTGGCCTGTCTGTCCCAACCCTGCTTGACGGAAGCACCCCTGTTTTTTTTTTCCAAGCGCTGCAAAGGCGAAAGTTTTGCCCCAAATTTGACACGGTTTTCATAAATTCAGACATATATATATCTGTCTGGATTCGCAAAAACGTAGCCACAGAATTTGACTTGTCACTGATAATCGTGATACAATTCTGTCTTAGCGCTAGCTTTCCACAAGGCTTATCATAGCTCAAATAAAGGGAAATAACTCTCCTGGATGCCTTTTCAGGCCAGGAGGACTAGTTTCACCGTCTTTTCGATGAATCATGAATTCTACAATTTAATTAAGAGTGCTTTGAACATGAAATTGGAGCCACGGTCTACATAAACACACGAAGGCACAGATGTCAAAAACGGCGGCGGAGAGTTGATCAAGTTTAGCTTTCTATAACCTGCATCGTCCTAAATGGACTAAACAAGAGCTTCCTACATCGAGAATGGATCGAACTTTAAACAAACTAGGCCATAATCATGAGTTGGCGAGCACTTCAACATGTCAACACTTCAACAAACTGATCAATCATCAGCCGGAAGACACGCAAATAAAATTCTTCCACGCTAGCGAATCACAGACAGTTCTGATAGTTAGCGAAGCCGAGAACGCCTAAAATTCATCAAACAAGGAAATTCTACTCACGATCAGCGCTTGAACTCATGTTCTTCACTCTGCTCCTGGCCATGCTTTGCTTGCAAATACCAATGTCCCGGATGAACTTGATTTTTGTCGAGCGCGGAATGGCATATCCACATTTCAACAGATTTTTTTCTAAGTCTTTAGCCAAATCAAAGTTCAGGGCAAATAACGCCAACAGCAGCTGGAAATGTCTAGTCCATTGCACCTATAAGCCCTAAATTGGTGTGGCTAAAGATCTTTGCTGTCTAAAGCAAGCACAACATTATCGCTACAGGGCAAACGGCCTACTCTTACGGGACTAAATGTTCCGTTGATACATATCAGGCCCGCCTTACCGCGTAGGATAATAGACGACGCTTGCTAGCAAACCGTTAGACTTGCACCTTCATTGGACTTAATGATGTCCTCAGGCAGACTTCCTTTAGACAGCAAATACAGAACGCTAAGCGATCGGCTCCATGTCAGAGTCAACGAACGCGCGAACTGAATTCAAACGAGTGAAGCCTGGACTAAACCTAGTAGAAATTCGAAGGGGGGAGGGGGGGAGGGGGTGGTAGGATAAATAATTTAAAAAAAGGGAAGATCAATGAAACATGCGGCAAGAAGTTCTCTACATTTCATGCTAGGTACGAATTACAATCTGCTGTCATAGCGAGAGCAAGGAAGAAAATTAAATTGAAGAAATAAGCAATTAAAAAAAACCCACTTGATTTCGTTTTAACACGGTTTTCATAAATCCAGACATATTTAGTAGGCATCTGTAGATGTTATGTATTTTAACTGTAAATGTAATGTCTCCAAGATATTAGCTCCTGTAGTTATTCGGAAAAAGCTTATGACTGTATGTATGTTACCTTTAGCAGGGCGCATGCGCACACTTTTTAATCTGCGACTCCAGTGCTTACCATATGACAGATAAAATGACTTTTCTCTTCAATATATAAGCCATCTAATTCTTACGCTATATTGACAAGGGCGGTTTGGAGCTGTGAGTAGGCGTGGGATTTGTCACATATGGTTTAGGGGCCGACATATCTCTCCCTCAATGCCGTACCGGGAGGCAAGGTCGGTAGCAGAAAGCAGCGAAGGGCCAACTGCGTCCAAAAGCGATCGCACGGGCCGAAATCCCGGGATGACTCGTTTGGTACGACGCTCCAGCGCCGGTGTCTGGAGGTACTGCGTTTTTCTCTTTTTTCTTACGTATCAGCTAAGTTGCGGAATGCGCTAGCTGATTTTATCCCTACCTATGAGTTTACTGGTTTTAAAAGAGAATCCAGGGCCGCATTTTGTACAGCGGCTCTTCTTTTTAATAAATATATCTTTAAATATTATGTATTTATGTCTGGATTTATGAAAACCGTGTTAAAGACTGCAGGCACGTTTTTAGGAAATCGGTCAGATAGTGTACATAAATAAAACCATGTAGTACTGAGAGTGCTTTCTACCTCATGTACTCTTTAATAGAAGCTATGTCATGCCTATGCAAGCCTTTGAAATCGCTTCAAATGAGTCGAACTAGCCAAACAAAGCTTAATCAGAGCTTAAATTGATCACTTGATTCGCGGCACTAATTTAGACATGTTTAACCTCTGTGATTTTAGCTAAATGACCTCACTATGTCTTTCCTAGGCATTAAATTAGCCAGTCATGGCAAAAAGAGCATTGTAAGCAGTCAAATGGACTATTTGCTTCTACATTTCAGCCAACTAGTAGCCCTTACGTGACATTTACTTTCAATATCTGTCTGGATTCGCAAAAACGTAGCCACAGAATTTGACTTGTCACTGATAATCGTGATACAATTCTGTCTTAGCGCTAGCTTTCCACAAGGCTTATCATAGCTCAAATAAAGGGAAATAACTCTCCTGGATGCCTTTTCAGGCCAGGAGGACTAGTTTCACCGTCTTTTCGATGAATCATGAATTCTACAATTTAATTAAGAGTGCTTTGAACATGAAATTGGAGCCACGGTCTACATAAACACACGAAGGCACAGATGTCAAAAACGGCGGCGGAGAGTTGATCAAGTTTAGCTTTCTATAACCTGCATCGTCCTAAATGGACTAAACAAGAGCTTCCTACATCGAGAATGGATCGAACTTTAAACAAACTAGGCCATAATCATGAGTTGGCGAGCACTTCAACATGTCAACACTTCAACAAACTGATCAATCATCAGCCGGAAGACACGCAAATAAAATTCTTCCACGCTAGCGAATCACAGACAGTTCTGATAGTTAGCGAAGCCGAGAACGCCGAGAACGCCTAAAATTCATCAAACAAGGAAATTCTACTCACGATCAGCGCTTGAACTCATGTTCTTCACTCTGCTCCTGGCCATGCTTTGCTTGCAAATACCAATGTCCCGGATGAACTTGATTTTTGTCGAGCGCGGAATGGCATATCCACATTTCAACAGATTTTTTTCTAAGTCTTTAGCCAAATCAAAGTTCAGGGCAAATAACGCCAACAGCAGCTGGAAATGTCTAGTCCATTGCACCTATAAGCCCTAAATTGGTGTGGCTAAAGATCTTTGCTGTCTAAAGCAAGCACAACATTATCGCTACAGGGCAAACGGCCTACTCTTACGGGACTAAATGTTCCGTTGATACATATCAGGCCCGCCTTACCGCGTAGGATAATAGACGACGCTTGCTAGCAAACCGTTAGACTTGCACCTTCATTGGACTTAATGATGTCCTCAGGCAGACTTCCTTTAGACAGCAAATACAGAACGCTAAGCGATCGGCTCCATGTCAGAGTCAACGAACGCGCGAACTGAATTCAAACGAGTGAAGCCTGGACTAAACCTAGTAGAAATTCGAAGGGGGGAGGGGGGGAGGGGGTGGTAGGATAAATAATTTAAAAAAAGGGAAGATCAATGAAACATGCGGCAAGAAGTTCTCTACATTTCATGCTAGGTACGAATTACAATCTGCTGTCATAGCGAGAGCAAGGAAGAAAATTAAATTGAAGAAATAAGCAATTAAAAAAAACCCACTTGATTTCGTTTTAACACGGTTTTCATAAATCCAGACATATTTAGTAGGCATCTGTAGATGTTATGTATTTTAACTGTAAATGTAATGTCTCCAAGATATTAGCTCCTGTAGTTATTCGGAAAAAGCTTATGACTGTATGTATGTTACCTTTAGCAGGGCGCATGCGCACACTTTTTAATCTGCGACTCCAGTGCTTACCATATGACAGATAAAATGACTTTTCTCTTCAATATATAAGCCATCTAATTCTTACGCTATATTGACAAGGGCGGTTTGGAGCTGTGAGTAGGCGTGGGATTTGTCACATATGGTTTAGGGGCCGACATATCTCTCCCTCAATGCCGTACCGGGAGGCAAGGTCGGTAGCAGAAAGCAGCGAAGGGCCAACTGCGTCCAAAAGCGATCGCACGGGCCGAAATCCCGGGATGACTCGTTTGGTACGACGCTCCAGCGCCGGTGTCTGGAGGTACTGCGTTTTTCTCTTTTTTCTTACGTATCAGCTAAGTTGCGGAATGCGCTAGCTGATTTTATCCCTACCTATGAGTTTACTGGTTTTAAAAGAGAATCCAGGGCCGCATTTTGTACAGCGGCTCTTCTTTTTAATAAATATATCTTTAAATATTATGTATTTATGTCTGGATTTATGAAAACCGTGTTAAAGACTGCAGGCACTAAAAACAGCAGGCACGTTTTTAGGAAATCGGTCAGATAGTGTACATAAATAAAACCATGTAGTACTGAGAGTGCTTTCTACCTCATGTACTCTTTAATAGAAGCTATGTCATGCCTATGCAAGCCTTTGAAATCGCTTCAAATGAGTCGAACTAGCCAAACAAAGCTTAATCAGAGCTTAAATTGATCACTTGATTCGCGGCACTAATTTAGACATGTTTAACCTCTGTGATTTTAGCTAAATGACCTCACTATGTCTTTCCTAGGCATTAAATTAGCCAGTCATGGCAAAAAGAGCATTGTAAGCAGTCAAATGGACTATTTGCTTCTACATTTCAGCCAACTAGTAGCCCTTACGTGACATTTACTTTCAATATCTGTCTGGATTCGCAAAAACGTAGCCACAGAATTTGACTTGTCACTGATAATCGTGATACAATTCTGTCTTAGCGCTAGCTTTCCACAAGGCTTATCATAGCTCAAATAAAGGGAAATAACTCTCCTGGATGCCTTTTCAGGCCAGGAGGACTAGTTTCACCGTCTTTTCGATGAATCATGAATTCTACAATTTAATTAAGAGTGCTTTGAACATGAAATTGGAGCCACGGTCTACATAAACACACGAAGGCACAGATGTCAAAAACGGCGGCGGAGAGTTGATCAAGTTTAGCTTTCTATAACCTGCATCGTCCTAAATGGACTAAACAAGAGCTTCCTACATCGAGAATGGATCGAACTTTAAACAAACTAGGCCATAATCATGAGTTGGCGAGCACTTCAACATGTCAACACTTCAACAAACTGATCAATCATCAGCCGGAAGACACGCAAATAAAATTCTTCCACGCTAGCGAATCACAGACAGTTCTGATAGTTAGCGAAGCCGAGAACGCCTAAAATTCATCAAACAAGGAAATTCTACTCACGATCAGCGCTTGAACTCATGTTCTTCACTCTGCTCCTGGCCATGCTTTGCTTGCAAATACCAATGTCCCGGATGAACTTGATTTTTGTCGAGCGCGGAATGGCATATCCACATTTCAACAGATTTTTTTCTAAGTCTTTAGCCAAATCAAAGTTCAGGGCAAATAACGCCAACAGCAGCTGGAAATGTCTAGTCCATTGCACCTATAAGCCCTAAATTGGTGTGGCTAAAGATCTTTGCTGTCTAAAGCAAGCACAACATTATCGCTACAGGGCAAACGGCCTACTCTTACGGGACTAAATGTTCCGTTGATACATATCAGGCCCGCCTTACCGCGTAGGATAATAGACGACGCTTGCTAGCAAACCGTTAGACTTGCACCTTCATTGGACTTAATGATGTCCTCAGGCAGACTTCCTTTAGACAGCAAATACAGAACGCTAAGCGATCGGCTCCATGTCAGAGTCAACGAACGCGCGAACTGAATTCAAACGAGTGAAGCCTGGACTAAACCTAGTAGAAATTCGAAGGGGGGAGGGGGGGAGGGGGTGGTAGGATAAATAATTTAAAAAAAGGGAAGATCAATGAAACATGCGGCAAGAAGTTCTCTACATTTCATGCTAGGTACGAATTACAATCTGCTGTCATAGCGAGAGCAAGGAAGAAAATTAAATTGAAGAAATAAGCAATTAAAAAAAACCCACTTGATTTCGTTTTAACACGGTTTTCATAAATCCAGACATATTTAGTAGGCATCTGTAGATGTTATGTATTTTAACTGTAAATGTAATGTCTCCAAGATATTAGCTCCTGTAGTTATTCGGAAAAAGCTTATGACTGTATGTATGTTACCTTTAGCAGGGCGCATGCGCACACTTTTTAATCTGCGACTCCAGTGCTTACCATATGACAGATAAAATGACTTTTCTCTTCAATATATAAGCCATCTAATTCTTACGCTATATTGACAAGGGCGGTTTGGAGCTGTGAGTAGGCGTGGGATTTGTCACATATGGTTTAGGGGCCGACATATCTCTCCCTCAATGCCGTACCGGGAGGCAAGGTCGGTAGCAGAAAGCAGCGAAGGGCCAACTGCGTCCAAAAGCGATCGCACGGGCCGAAATCCCGGGATGACTCGTTTGGTACGACGCTCCAGCGCCGGTGTCTGGAGGTACTGCGTTTTTCTCTTTTTTCTTACGTATCAGCTAAGTTGCGGAATGCGCTAGCTGATTTTATCCCTACCTATGAGTTTACTGGTTTTAAAAGAGAATCCAGGGCCGCATTTTGTACAGCGGCTCTTCTTTTTAATAAATATATCTTTAAATATTATGTATTTATGTCTGGATTTATGAAAACCGTGTTAAAGACTGCAGGCACTAAAAACAGCAGGCACGTTTTTAGGAAATCGGTCAGATAGTGTACATAAATAAAACCATGTAGTACTGAGAGTGCTTTCTACCTCATGTACTCTTTAATAGAAGCTATGTCATGCCTATGCAAGCCTTTGAAATCGCTTCAAATGAGTCGAACTAGCCAAACAAAGCTTAATCAGAGCTTAAATTGATCACTTGATTCGCGGCACTAATTTAGACATGTTTAACCTCTGTGATTTTAGCTAAATGACCTCACTATGTCTTTCCTAGGCATTAAATTAGCCAGTCATGGCAAAAAGAGCATTGTAAGCAGTCAAATGGACTATTTGCTTCTACATTTCAGCCAACTAGTAGCCCTTACGTGACATTTACTTTCAATATCTGTCTGGATTCGCAAAAACGTAGCCACAGAATTTGACTTGTCACTGATAATCGTGATACAATTCTGTCTTAGCGCTAGCTTTCCACAAGGCTTATCATAGCTCAAATAAAGGGAAATAACTCTCCTGGATGCCTTTTCAGGCCAGGAGGACTAGTTTCACCGTCTTTTCGATGAATCATGAATTCTACAATTTAATTAAGAGTGCTTTGAACATGAAATTGGAGCCACGGTCTACATAAACACACGAAGGCACAGATGTCAAAAACGGCGGCGGAGAGTTGATCAAGTTTAGCTTTCTATAACCTGCATCGTCCTAAATGGACTAAACAAGAGCTTCCTACATCGAGAATGGATCGAACTTTAAACAAACTAGGCCATAATCATGAGTTGGCGAGCACTTCAACATGTCAACACTTCAACAAACTGATCAATCATCAGCCGGAAGACACGCAAATAAAATTCTTCCACGCTAGCGAATCACAGACAGTTCTGATAGTTAGCGAAGCCGAGAACGCCTAAAATTCATCAAACAAGGAAATTCTACTCACGATCAGCGCTTGAACTCATGTTCTTCACTCTGCTCCTGGCCATGCTTTGCTTGCAAATACCAATGTCCCGGATGAACTTGATTTTTGTCGAGCGCGGAATGGCATATCCACATTTCAACAGATTTTTTTCTAAGTCTTTAGCCAAATCAAAGTTCAGGGCAAATAACGCCAACAGCAGCTGGAAATGTCTAGTCCATTGCACCTATAAGCCCTAAATTGGTGTGGCTAAAGATCTTTGCTGTCTAAAGCAAGCACAACATTATCGCTACAGGGCAAACGGCCTACTCTTACGGGACTAAATGTTCCGTTGATACATATCAGGCCCGCCTTACCGCGTAGGATAATAGACGACGCTTGCTAGCAAACCGTTAGACTTGCACCTTCATTGGACTTAATGATGTCCTCAGGCAGACTTCCTTTAGACAGCAAATACAGAACGCTAAGCGATCGGCTCCATGTCAGAGTCAACGAACGCGCGAACTGAATTCAAACGAGTGAAGCCTGGACTAAACCTAGTAGAAATTCGAAGGGGGGAGGGGGGGAGGGGGTGGTAGGATAAATAATTTAAAAAAAGGGAAGATCAATGAAATATGCGGCAAGAAGTTCTCTACATTTCATGCTAGGTACGAATTACAATCTGCTGTCATAGCGAGAGCAAGGAAGAAAATTAAATTGAAGAAATAAGCAATTAAAAAAAACCCACTTGATTTCGTTTTAACACGGTTTTCATAAATCCAGACATATTTAGTAGGCATCTGTAGATGTTATGTATTTTAACTGTAAATGTAATGTCTCCAAGATATTAGCTCCTGTAGTTATTCGGAAAAAGCTTATGACTGTATGTATGTTACCTTTAGCAGGGCGCATGCGCACACTTTTTAATCTGCGACTCCAGTGCTTACCATATGACAGATAAAATGACTTTTCTCTTCAATATATAAGCCATCTAATTCTTACGCTATATTGACAAGGGCGGTTTGGAGCTGTGAGTAGGCGTGGGATTTGTCACATATGGTTTAGGGGCCGACATATCTCTCCCTCAATGCCGTACCGGGAGGCAAGGTCGGTAGCAGAAAGCAGCGAAGGGCCAACTGCGTCCAAAAGCGATCGCACGGGTCGAAATCCCGGGATGACTCGTTTGGTACGACGCTCCAGCGCCGGTGTCTGGAGGTACTGCGTTTTTCTCTTTTTTCTTACGTATCAGCTAAGTTGCGGAATGCGCTAGCTGATTTTATCCCTACCTATGAGTTTACTGGTTTTAAAAGAGAATCCAGGGCCGCATTTTGTACAGCGGCTCTTCTTTTTAATAAATATATCTTTAAATATTATGTATTTATGTCTGGATTTATGAAAACCGTGTTAAAGACTGCAGGCACTAAAAACAGCAGGCACGTTTTTAGGAAATCGGTCAGATAGTGTACATAAATAAAACCATGTAGTACTGAGAGTGCTTTCTACCTCATGTACTCTTTAATAGAAGCTATGTCATGCCTATGCAAGCCTTTGAAATCGCTTCAAATGAGTCGAACTAGCCAAACAAAGCTTAATCAGAGCTTAAATTGATCACTTGATTCGCGGCACTAATTTAGACATGTTTAACCTCTGTGATTTTAGCTAAATGACCTCACTATGTCTTTCCTAGGCATTAAATTAGCCAGTCATGGCAAAAAGAGCATTGTAAGCAGTCAAATGGACTATTTGCTTCTACATTTCAGCCAACTAGTAGCCCTTACGTGACATTTACTTTCAATATCTGTCTGGATTCGCAAAAACGTAGCCACAGAATTTGACTTGTCACTGATAATCGTGATACAATTCTGTCTTAGCGCTAGCTTTCCACAAGGCTTATCATAGCTCAAATAAAGGGAAATAACTCTCCTGGATGCCTTTTCAGGCCAGGAGGACTAGTTTCACCGTCTTTTCGATGAATCATGAATTCTACAATTTAATTAAGAGTGCTTTGAACATGAAATTGGAGCCACGGTCTACATAAACACACGAAGGCACAGATGTCAAAAACGGCGGCGGAGAGTTGATCAAGTTTAGCTTTCTATAACCTGCATCGTCCTAAATGGACTAAACAAGAGCTTCCTACATCGAGAATGGATCGAACTTTAAACAAACTAGGCCATAATCATGAGTTGGCGAGCACTTCAACATGTCAACACTTCAACAAACTGATCAATCATCAGCCGGAAGACACGCAAATAAAATTCTTCCACGCTAGCGAATCACAGACAGTTCTGATAGTTAGCGAAGCCGAGAACGCCTAAAATTCATCAAACAAGGAAATTCTACTCACGATCAGCGCTTGAACTCATGTTCTTCACTCTGCTCCTGGCCATGCTTTGCTTGCAAATACCAATGTCCCGGATGAACTTGATTTTTGTCGAGCGCGGAATGGCATATCCACATTTCAACAGATTTTTTTCTAAGTCTTTAGCCAAATCAAAGTTCAGGGCAAATAACGCCAACAGCAGCTGGAAATGTCTAGTCCATTGCACCTATAAGCCCTAAATTGGTGTGGCTAAAGATCTTTGCTGTCTAAAGCAAGCACAACATTATCGCTACAGGGCAAACGGCCTACTCTTACGGGACTAAATGTTCCGTTGATACATATCAGGCCCGCCTTACCGCGTAGGATAATAGACGACGCTTGCTAGCAAACCGTTAGACTTGCACCTTCATTGGACTTAATGATGTCCTCAGGCAGACTTCCTTTAGACAGCAAATACAGAACGCTAAGCGATCGGCTCCATGTCAGAGTCAACGAACGCGCGAACTGAATTCAAACGAGTGAAGCCTGGACTAAACCTAGTAGAAATTCGAAGGGGGGAGGGGGGGAGGGGGTGGTAGGATAAATAATTTAAAAAAAGGGAAGATCAATGAAATATGCGGCAAGAAGTTCTCTACATTTCATGCTAGGTACGAATTACAATCTGCTGTCATAGCGAGAGCAAGGAAGAAAATTAAATTGAAGAAATAAGCAATTAAAAAAAACCCACTTGATTTCGTTTTAACACGGTTTTCATAAATCCAGACATATTTAGTAGGCATCTGTAGATGTTATGTATTTTAACTGTAAATGTAATGTCTCCAAGATATTAGCTCCTGTAGTTATTCGGAAAAAGCTTATGACTGTATGTATGTTACCTTTAGCAGGGCGCATGCGCACACTTTTTAATCTGCGACTCCAGTGCTTACCATATGACAGATAAAATGACTTTTCTCTTCAATATATAAGCCATCTAATTCTTACGCTATATTGACAAGGGCGGTTTGGAGCTGTGAGTAGGCGTGGGATTTGTCACATATGGTTTAGGGGCCGACATATCTCTCCCTCAATGCCGTACCGGGAGGCAAGGTCGGTAGCAGAAAGCAGCGAAGGGCCAACTGCGTCCAAAAGCGATCGCACGGGTCGAAATCCCGGGATGACTCGTTTGGTACGACGCTCCAGCGCCGGTGTCTGGAGGTACTGCGTTTTTCTCTTTTTTCTTACGTATCAGCTAAGTTGCGGAATGCGCTAGCTGATTTTATCCCTACCTATGAGTTTACTGGTTTTAAAAGAGAATCCAGGGCCGCATTTTGTACAGCGGCTCTTCTTTTTAATAAATATATCTTTAAATATTATGTATTTATGTCTGGATTTATGAAAACCGTGTTAAAGACTGCAGGCACTAAAAACAGCAGGCACGTTTTTAGGAAATCGGTCAGATAGTGTACATAAATAAAACCATGTAGTACTGAGAGTGCTTTCTACCTCATGTACTCTTTAATAGAAGCTATGTCATGCCTATGCAAGCCTTTGAAATCGCTTCAAATGAGTCGAACTAGCCAAACAAAGCTTAATCAGAGCTTAAATTGATCACTTGATTCGCGGCACTAATTTAGACATGTTTAACCTCTGTGATTTTAGCTAAATGACCTCACTATGTCTTTCCTAGGCATTAAATTAGCCAGTCATGGCAAAAAGAGCATTGTAAGCAGTCAAATGGACTATTTGCTTCTACATTTCAGCCAACTAGTAGCCCTTACGTGACATTTACTTTCAATATCTGTCTGGATTCGCAAAAACGTAGCCACAGAATTTGACTTGTCACTGATAATCGTGATACAATTCTGTCTTAGCGCTAGCTTTCCACAAGGCTTATCATAGCTCAAATAAAGGGAAATAACTCTCCTGGATGCCTTTTCAGGCCAGGAGGACTAGTTTCACCGTCTTTTCGATGAATCATGAATTCTACAATTTAATTAAGAGTGCTTTGAACATGAAATTGGAGCCACGGTCTACATAAACACACGAAGGCACAGATGTCAAAAACGGCGGCGGAGAGTTGATCAAGTTTAGCTTTCTATAACCTGCATCGTCCTAAATGGACTAAACAAGAGCTTCCTACATCGAGAATGGATCGAACTTTAAACAAACTAGGCCATAATCATGAGTTGGCGAGCACTTCAACATGTCAACACTTCAACAAACTGATCAATCATCAGCCGGAAGACACGCAAATAAAATTCTTCCACGCTAGCGAATCACAGACAGTTCTGATAGTTAGCGAAGCCGAGAACGCCTAAAATTCATCAAACAAGGAAATTCTACTCACGATCAGCGCTTGAACTCATGTTCTTCACTCTGCTCCTGGCCATGCTTTGCTTGCAAATACCAATGTCCCGGATGAACTTGATTTTTGTCGAGCGCGGAATGGCATATCCACATTTCAACAGATTTTTTTCTAAGTCTTTAGCCAAATCAAAGTTCAGGGCAAATAACGCCAACAGCAGCTGGAAATGTCTAGTCCATTGCACCTATAAGCCCTAAATTGGTGTGGCTAAAGATCTTTGCTGTCTAAAGCAAGCACAACATTATCGCTACAGGGCAAACGGCCTACTCTTACGGGACTAAATGTTCCGTTGATACATATCAGGCCCGCCTTACCGCGTAGGATAATAGACGACGCTTGCTAGCAAACCGTTAGACTTGCACCTTCATTGGACTTAATGATGTCCTCAGGCAGACTTCCTTTAGACAGCAAATACAGAACGCTAAGCGATCGGCTCCATGTCAGAGTCAACGAACGCGCGAACTGAATTCAAACGAGTGAAGCCTGGACTAAACCTAGTAGAAATTCGAAGGGGGGAGGGGGGGAGGGGGTGGTAGGATAAATAATTTAAAAAAAGGGAAGATCAATGAAACATGCGGCAAGAAGTTCTCTACATTTCATGCTAGGTACGAATTACAATCTGCTGTCATAGCGAGAGCAAGGAAGAAAATTAAATTGAAGAAATAAGCAATTAAAAAAAACCCACTTGATTTCGTTTTAACACGGTTTTCATAAATCCAGACATATTTAGTAGGCATCTGTAGATGTTATGTATTTTAACTGTAAATGTAATGTCTCCAAGATATTAGCTCCTGTAGTTATTCGGAAAAAGCTTATGACTGTATGTATGTTACCTTTAGCAGGGCGCATGCGCACACTTTTTAATCTGCGACTCCAGTGCTTACCATATGACAGATAAAATGACTTTTCTCTTCAATATATAAGCCATCTAATTCTTACGCTATATTGACAAGGGCGGTTTGGAGCTGTGAGTAGGCGTGGGATTTGTCACATATGGTTTAGGGGCCGACATATCTCTCCCTCAATGCCGTACCGGGAGGCAAGGTCGGTAGCAGAAAGCAGCGAAGGGCCAACTGCGTCCAAAAGCGATCGCACGGGTCGAAATCCCGGGATGACTCGTTTGGTACGACGCTCCAGCGCCGGTGTCTGGAGGTACTGCGTTTTTCTCTTTTTTCTTACGTATCAGCTAAGTTGCGGAATGCGCTAGCTGATTTTATCCCTACCTATGAGTTTACTGGTTTTAAAAGAGAATCCAGGGCCGCATTTTGTACAGCGGCTCTTCTTTTTAATAAATATATCTTTAAATATTATGTATTTATGTCTGGATTTATGAAAACCGTGTTAAAGACTGCAGGCACTAAAAACAGCAGGCACGTTTTTAGGAAATCGGTCAGATAGTGTACATAAATAAAACCATGTAGTACTGAGAGTGCTTTCTACCTCATGTACTCTTTAATAGAAGCTATGTCATGCCTATGCAAGCCTTTGAAATCGCTTCAAATGAGTCGAACTAGCCAAACAAAGCTTAATCAGAGCTTAAATTGATCACTTGATTCGCGGCACTAATTTAGACATGTTTAACCTCTGTGATTTTAGCTAAATGACCTCACTATGTCTTTCCTAGGCATTAAATTAGCCAGTCATGGCAAAAAGAGCATTGTAAGCAGTCAAATGGACTATTTGCTTCTACATTTCAGCCAACTAGTAGCCCTTACGTGACATTTACTTTCAATATCTGTCTGGATTCGCAAAAACGTAGCCACAGAATTTGACTTGTCACTGATAATCGTGATACAATTCTGTCTTAGCGCTAGCTTTCCACAAGGCTTATCATAGCTCAAATAAAGGGAAATAACTCTCCTGGATGCCTTTTCAGGCCAGGAGGACTAGTTTCACCGTCTTTTCGATGAATCATGAATTCTACAATTTAATTAAGAGTGCTTTGAACATGAAATTGGAGCCACGGTCTACATAAACACACGAAGGCACAGATGTCAAAAACGGCGGCGGAGAGTTGATCAAGTTTAGCTTTCTATAACCTGCATCGTCCTAAATGGACTAAACAAGAGCTTCCTACATCGAGAATGGATCGAACTTTAAACAAACTAGGCCATAATCATGAGTTGGCGAGCACTTCAACATGTCAACACTTCAACAAACTGATCAATCATCAGCCGGAAGACACGCAAATAAAATTCTTCCACGCTAGCGAATCACAGACAGTTCTGATAGTTAGCGAAGCCGAGAACGCCTAAAATTCATCAAACAAGGAAATTCTACTCACGATCAGCGCTTGAACTCATGTTCTTCACTCTGCTCCTGGCCATGCTTTGCTTGCAAATACCAATGTCCCGGATGAACTTGATTTTTGTCGAGCGCGGAATGGCATATCCACATTTCAACAGATTTTTTTCTAAGTCTTTAGCCAAATCAAAGTTCAGGGCAAATAACGCCAACAGCAGCTGGAAATGTCTAGTCCATTGCACCTATAAGCCCTAAATTGGTGTGGCTAAAGATCTTTGCTGTCTAAAGCAAGCACAACATTATCGCTACAGGGCAAACGGCCTACTCTTACGGGACTAAATGTTCCGTTGATACATATCAGGCCCGCCTTACCGCGTAGGATAATAGACGACGCTTGCTAGCAAACCGTTAGACTTGCACCTTCATTGGACTTAATGATGTCCTCAGGCAGACTTCCTTTAGACAGCAAATACAGAACGCTAAGCGATCGGCTCCATGTCAGAGTCAACGAACGCGCGAACTGAATTCAAACGAGTGAAGCCTGGACTAAACCTAGTAGAAATTCGAAGGGGGGAGGGGGGGAGGGGGTGGTAGGATAAATAATTTAAAAAAAGGGAAGATCAATGAAACATGCGGCAAGAAGTTCTCTACATTTCATGCTAGGTACGAATTACAATCTGCTGTCATAGCGAGAGCAAGGAAGAAAATTAAATTGAAGAAATAAGCAATTAAAAAAAACCCACTTGATTTCGTTTTAACACGGTTTTCATAAATCCAGACATATTTAGTAGGCATCTGTAGATGTTATGTATTTTAACTGTAAATGTAATGTCTCCAAGATATTAGCTCCTGTAGTTATTCGGAAAAAGCTTATGACTGTATGTATGTTACCTTTAGCAGGGCGCATGCGCACACTTTTTAATCTGCGACTCCAGTGCTTACCATATGACAGATAAAATGACTTTTCTCTTCAATATATAAGCCATCTAATTCTTACGCTATATTGACAAGGGCGGTTTGGAGCTGTGAGTAGGCGTGGGATTTGTCACATATGGTTTAGGGGCCGACATATCTCTCCCTCAATGCCGTACCGGGAGGCAAGGTCGGTAGCAGAAAGCAGCGAAGGGCCAACTGCGTCCAAAAGCGATCGCACGGGTCGAAATCCCGGGATGACTCGTTTGGTACGACGCTCCAGCGCCGGTGTCTGGAGGTACTGCGTTTTTCTCTTTTTTCTTACGTATCAGCTAAGTTGCGGAATGCGCTAGCTGATTTTATCCCTACCTATGAGTTTACTGGTTTTAAAAGAGAATCCAGGGCCGCATTTTGTACAGCGGCTCTTCTTTTTAATAAATATATCTTTAAATATTATGTATTTATGTCTGGATTTATGAAAACCGTGTTAAAGACTGCAGGCACTAAAAACAGCAGGCACGTTTTTAGGAAATCGGTCAGATAGTGTACATAAATAAAACCATGTAGTACTGAGAGTGCTTTCTACCTCATGTACTCTTTAATAGAAGCTATGTCATGCCTATGCAAGCCTTTGAAATCGCTTCAAATGAGTCGAACTAGCCAAACAAAGCTTAATCAGAGCTTAAATTGATCACTTGATTCGCGGCACTAATTTAGACATGTTTAACCTCTGTGATTTTAGCTAAATGACCTCACTATGTCTTTCCTAGGCATTAAATTAGCCAGTCATGGCAAAAAGAGCATTGTAAGCAGTCAAATGGACTATTTGCTTCTACATTTCAGCCAACTAGTAGCCCTTACGTGACATTTACTTTCAATATCTGTCTGGATTCGCAAAAACGTAGCCACAGAATTTGACTTGTCACTGATAATCGTGATACAATTCTGTCTTAGCGCTAGCTTTCCACAAGGCTTATCATAGCTCAAATAAAGGGAAATAACTCTCCTGGATGCCTTTTCAGGCCAGGAGGACTAGTTTCACCGTCTTTTCGATGAATCATGAATTCTACAATTTAATTAAGAGTGCTTTGAACATGAAATTGGAGCCACGGTCTACATAAACACACGAAGGCACAGATGTCAAAAACGGCGGCGGAGAGTTGATCAAGTTTAGCTTTCTATAACCTGCATCGTCCTAAATGGACTAAACAAGAGCTTCCTACATCGAGAATGGATCGAACTTTAAACAAACTAGGCCATAATCATGAGTTGGCGAGCACTTCAACATGTCAACACTTCAACAAACTGATCAATCATCAGCCGGAAGACACGCAAATAAAATTCTTCCACGCTAGCGAATCACAGACAGTTCTGATAGTTAGCGAAGCCGAGAACGCCTAAAATTCATCAAACAAGGAAATTCTACTCACGATCAGCGCTTGAACTCATGTTCTTCACTCTGCTCCTGGCCATGCTTTGCTTGCAAATACCAATGTCCCGGATGAACTTGATTTTTGTCGAGCGCGGAATGGCATATCCACATTTCAACAGATTTTTTTCTAAGTCTTTAGCCAAATCAAAGTTCAGGGCAAATAACGCCAACAGCAGCTGGAAATGTCTAGTCCATTGCACCTATAAGCCCTAAATTGGTGTGGCTAAAGATCTTTGCTGTCTAAAGCAAGCACAACATTATCGCTACAGGGCAAACGGCCTACTCTTACGGGACTAAATGTTCCGTTGATACATATCAGGCCCGCCTTACCGCGTAGGATAATAGACGACGCTTGCTAGCAAACCGTTAGACTTGCACCTTCATTGGACTTAATGATGTCCTCAGGCAGACTTCCTTTAGACAGCAAATACAGAACGCTAAGCGATCGGCTCCATGTCAGAGTCAACGAACGCGCGAACTGAATTCAAACGAGTGAAGCCTGGACTAAACCTAGTAGAAATTCGAAGGGGGGAGGGGGGGAGGGGGTGGTAGGATAAATAATTTAAAAAAAGGGAAGATCAATGAAACATGCGGCAAGAAGTTCTCTACATTTCATGCTAGGTACGAATTACAATCTGCTGTCATAGCGAGAGCAAGGAAGAAAATTAAATTGAAGAAATAAGCAATTAAAAAAAACCCACTTGATTTCGTTTTAACACGGTTTTCATAAATCCAGACATATTTAGTAGGCATCTGTAGATGTTATGTATTTTAACTGTAAATGTAATGTCTCCAAGATATTAGCTCCTGTAGTTATTCGGAAAAAGCTTATGACTGTATGTATGTTACCTTTAGCAGGGCGCATGCGCACACTTTTTAATCTGCGACTCCAGTGCTTACCATATGACAGATAAAATGACTTTTCTCTTCAATATATAAGCCATCTAATTCTTACGCTATATTGACAAGGGCGGTTTGGAGCTGTGAGTAGGCGTGGGATTTGTCACATATGGTTTAGGGGCCGACATATCTCTCCCTCAATGCCGTACCGGGAGGCAAGGTCGGTAGCAGAAAGCAGCGAAGGGCCAACTGCGTCCAAAAGCGATCGCACGGGCCGAAATCCCGGGATGACTCGTTTGGTACGACGCTCCAGCGCCGGTGTCTGGAGGTACTGCGTTTTTCTCTTTTTTCTTACGTATCAGCTAAGTTGCGGAATGCGCTAGCTGATTTTATCCCTACCTATGAGTTTACTGGTTTTAAAAGAGAATCCAGGGCCGCATTTTGTACAGCGGCTCTTCTTTTTAATAAATATATCTTTAAATATTATGTATTTATGTCTGGATTTATGAAAACCGTGTTAAAGACTGCAGGCACGTTTTTAGGAAATCGGTCAGATAGTGTACATAAATAAAACCATGTAGTACTGAGAGTGCTTTCTACCTCATGTACTCTTTAATAGAAGCTATGTCATGCCTATGCAAGCCTTTGAAATCGCTTCAAATGAGTCGAACTAGCCAAACAAAGCTTAATCAGAGCTTAAATTGATCACTTGATTCGCGGCACTAATTTAGACATGTTTAACCTCTGTGATTTTAGCTAAATGACCTCACTATGTCTTTCCTAGGCATTAAATTAGCCAGTCATGGCAAAAAGAGCATTGTAAGCAGTCAAATGGACTATTTGCTTCTACATTTCAGCCAACTAGTAGCCCTTACGTGACATTTACTTTCAATATCTGTCTGGATTCGCAAAAACGTAGCCACAGAATTTGACTTGTCACTGATAATCGTGATACAATTCTGTCTTAGCGCTAGCTTTCCACAAGGCTTATCATAGCTCAAATAAAGGGAAATAACTCTCCTGGATGCCTTTTCAGGCCAGGAGGACTAGTTTCACCGTCTTTTCGATGAATCATGAATTCTACAATTTAATTAAGAGTGCTTTGAACATGAAATTGGAGCCACGGTCTACATAAACACACGAAGGCACAGATGTCAAAAACGGCGGCGGAGAGTTGATCAAGTTTAGCTTTCTATAACCTGCATCGTCCTAAATGGACTAAACAAGAGCTTCCTACATCGAGAATGGATCGAACTTTAAACAAACTAGGCCATAATCATGAGTTGGCGAGCACTTCAACATGTCAACACTTCAACAAACTGATCAATCATCAGCCGGAAGACACGCAAATAAAATTCTTCCACGCTAGCGAATCACAGACAGTTCTGATAGTTAGCGAAGCCGAGAACGCCTAAAATTCATCAAACAAGGAAATTCTACTCACGATCAGCGCTTGAACTCATGTTCTTCACTCTGCTCCTGGCCATGCTTTGCTTGCAAATACCAATGTCCCGGATGAACTTGATTTTTGTCGAGCGCGGAATGGCATATCCACATTTCAACAGATTTTTTTCTAAGTCTTTAGCCAAATCAAAGTTCAGGGCAAATAACGCCAACAGCAGCTGGAAATGTCTAGTCCATTGCACCTATAAGCCCTAAATTGGTGTGGCTAAAGATCTTTGCTGTCTAAAGCAAGCACAACATTATCGCTACAGGGCAAACGGCCTACTCTTACGGGACTAAATGTTCCGTTGATACATATCAGGCCCGCCTTACCGCGTAGGATAATAGACGACGCTTGCTAGCAAACCGTTAGACTTGCACCTTCATTGGACTTAATGATGTCCTCAGGCAGACTTCCTTTAGACAGCAAATACAGAACGCTAAGCGATCGGCTCCATGTCAGAGTCAACGAACGCGCGAACTGAATTCAAACGAGTGAAGCCTGGACTAAACCTAGTAGAAATTCGAAGGGGGGAGGGGGGGAGGGGGTGGTAGGATAAATAATTTAAAAAAAGGGAAGATCAATGAAACATGCGGCAAGAAGTTCTCTACATTTCATGCTAGGTACGAATTACAATCTGCTGTCATAGCGAGAGCAAGGAAGAAAATTAAATTGAAGAAATAAGCAATTAAAAAAAACCCACTTGATTTCGTTTTAACACGGTTTTCATAAATCCAGACATATTTAGTAGGCATCTGTAGATGTTATGTATTTTAACTGTAAATGTAATGTCTCCAAGATATTAGCTCCTGTAGTTATTCGGAAAAAGCTTATGACTGTATGTATGTTACCTTTAGCAGGGCGCATGCGCACACTTTTTAATCTGCGACTCCAGTGCTTACCATATGACAGATAAAATGACTTTTCTCTTCAATATATAAGCCATCTAATTCTTACGCTATATTGACAAGGGCGGTTTGGAGCTGTGAGTAGGCGTGGGATTTGTCACATATGGTTTAGGGGCCGACATATCTCTCCCTCAATGCCGTACCGGGAGGCAAGGTCGGTAGCAGAAAGCAGCGAAGGGCCAACTGCGTCCAAAAGCGATCGCACGGGCCGAAATCCCGGGATGACTCGTTTGGTACGACGCTCCAGCGCCGGTGTCTGGAGGTACTGCGTTTTTCTCTTTTTTCTTACGTATCAGCTAAGTTGCGGAATGCGCTAGCTGATTTTATCCCTACCTATGAGTTTACTGGTTTTAAAAGAGAATCCAGGGCCGCATTTTGTACAGCGGCTCTTCTTTTTAATAAATATATCTTTAAATATTATGTATTTATGTCTGGATTTATGAAAACCGTGTTAAAGACTGCAGGCACGTTTTTAGGAAATCGGTCAGATAGTGTACATAAATAAAACCATGTAGTACTGAGAGTGCTTTCTACCTCATGTACTCTTTAATAGAAGCTATGTCATGCCTATGCAAGCCTTTGAAATCGCTTCAAATGAGTCGAACTAGCCAAACAAAGCTTAATCAGAGCTTAAATTGATCACTTGATTCGCGGCACTAATTTAGACATGTTTAACCTCTGTGATTTTAGCTAAATGACCTCACTATGTCTTTCCTAGGCATTAAATTAGCCAGTCATGGCAAAAAGAGCATTGTAAGCAGTCAAATGGACTATTTGCTTCTACATTTCAGCCAACTAGTAGCCCTTACGTGACATTTACTTTCAATATCTGTCTGGATTCGCAAAAACGTAGCCACAGAATTTGACTTGTCACTGATAATCGTGATACAATTCTGTCTTAGCGCTAGCTTTCCACAAGGCTTATCATAGCTCAAATAAAGGGAAATAACTCTCCTGGATGCCTTTTCAGGCCAGGAGGACTAGTTTCACCGTCTTTTCGATGAATCATGAATTCTACAATTTAATTAAGAGTGCTTTGAACATGAAATTGGAGCCACGGTCTACATAAACACACGAAGGCACAGATGTCAAAAACGGCGGCGGAGAGTTGATCAAGTTTAGCTTTCTATAACCTGCATCGTCCTAAATGGACTAAACAAGAGCTTCCTACATCGAGAATGGATCGAACTTTAAACAAACTAGGCCATAATCATGAGTTGGCGAGCACTTCAACATGTCAACACTTCAACAAACTGATCAATCATCAGCCGGAAGACACGCAAATAAAATTCTTCCACGCTAGCGAATCACAGACAGTTCTGATAGTTAGCGAAGCCGAGAACGCCTAAAATTCATCAAACAAGGAAATTCTACTCACGATCAGCGCTTGAACTCATGTTCTTCACTCTGCTCCTGGCCATGCTTTGCTTGCAAATACCAATGTCCCGGATGAACTTGATTTTTGTCGAGCGCGGAATGGCATATCCACATTTCAACAGATTTTTTTCTAAGTCTTTAGCCAAATCAAAGTTCAGGGCAAATAACGCCAACAGCAGCTGGAAATGTCTAGTCCATTGCACCTATAAGCCCTAAATTGGTGTGGCTAAAGATCTTTGCTGTCTAAAGCAAGCACAACATTATCGCTACAGGGCAAACGGCCTACTCTTACGGGACTAAATGTTCCGTTGATACATATCAGGCCCGCCTTACCGCGTAGGATAATAGACGACGCTTGCTAGCAAACCGTTAGACTTGCACCTTCATTGGACTTAATGATGTCCTCAGGCAGACTTCCTTTAGACAGCAAATACAGAACGCTAAGCGATCGGCTCCATGTCAGAGTCAACGAACGCGCGAACTGAATTCAAACGAGTGAAGCCTGGACTAAACCTAGTAGAAATTCGAAGGGGGGAGGGGGGGAGGGGGTGGTAGGATAAATAATTTAAAAAAAGGGAAGATCAATGAAACATGCGGCAAGAAGTTCTCTACATTTCATGCTAGGTACGAATTACAATCTGCTGTCATAGCGAGAGCAAGGAAGAAAATTAAATTGAAGAAATAAGCAATTAAAAAAAACCCACTTGATTTCGTTTTAACACGGTTTTCATAAATCCAGACATATTTAGTAGGCATCTGTAGATGTTATGTATTTTAACTGTAAATGTAATGTCTCCAAGATATTAGCTCCTGTAGTTATTCGGAAAAAGCTTATGACTGTATGTATGTTACCTTTAGCAGGGCGCATGCGCACACTTTTTAATCTGCGACTCCAGTGCTTACCATATGACAGATAAAATGACTTTTCTCTTCAATATATAAGCCATCTAATTCTTACGCTATATTGACAAGGGCGGTTTGGAGCTGTGAGTAGGCGTGGGATTTGTCACATATGGTTTAGGGGCCGACATATCTCTCCCTCAATGCCGTACCGGGAGGCAAGGTCGGTAGCAGAAAGCAGCGAAGGGCCAACTGCGTCCAAAAGCGATCGCACGGGCCGAAATCCCGGGATGACTCGTTTGGTACGACGCTCCAGCGCCGGTGTCTGGAGGTACTGCGTTTTTCTCTTTTTTCTTACGTATCAGCTAAGTTGCGGAATGCGCTAGCTGATTTTATCCCTACCTATGAGTTTACTGGTTTTAAAAGAGAATCCAGGGCCGCATTTTGTACAGCGGCTCTTCTTTTTAATAAATATATCTTTAAATATTATGTATTTATGTCTGGATTTATGAAAACCGTGTTAAAGACTGCAGGCACGTTTTTAGGAAATCGGTCAGATAGTGTACATAAATAAAACCATGTAGTACTGAGAGTGCTTTCTACCTCATGTACTCTTTAATAGAAGCTATGTCATGCCTATGCAAGCCTTTGAAATCGCTTCAAATGAGTCGAACTAGCCAAACAAAGCTTAATCAGAGCTTAAATTGATCACTTGATTCGCGGCACTAATTTAGACATGTTTAACCTCTGTGATTTTAGCTAAATGACCTCACTATGTCTTTCCTAGGCATTAAATTAGCCAGTCATGGCAAAAAGAGCATTGTAAGCAGTCAAATGGACTATTTGCTTCTACATTTCAGCCAACTAGTAGCCCTTACGTGACATTTACTTTCAATATCTGTCTGGATTCGCAAAAACGTAGCCACAGAATTTGACTTGTCACTGATAATCGTGATACAATTCTGTCTTAGCGCTAGCTTTCCACAAGGCTTATCATAGCTCAAATAAAGGGAAATAACTCTCCTGGATGCCTTTTCAGGCCAGGAGGACTAGTTTCACCGTCTTTTCGATGAATCATGAATTCTACAATTTAATTAAGAGTGCTTTGAACATGAAATTGGAGCCACGGTCTACATAAACACACGAAGGCACAGATGTCAAAAACGGCGGCGGAGAGTTGATCAAGTTTAGCTTTCTATAACCTGCATCGTCCTAAATGGACTAAACAAGAGCTTCCTACATCGAGAATGGATCGAACTTTAAACAAACTAGGCCATAATCATGAGTTGGCGAGCACTTCAACATGTCAACACTTCAACAAACTGATCAATCATCAGCCGGAAGACACGCAAATAAAATTCTTCCACGCTAGCGAATCACAGACAGTTCTGATAGTTAGCGAAGCCGAGAACGCCTAAAATTCATCAAACAAGGAAATTCTACTCACGATCAGCGCTTGAACTCATGTTCTTCACTCTGCTCCTGGCCATGCTTTGCTTGCAAATACCAATGTCCCGGATGAACTTGATTTTTGTCGAGCGCGGAATGGCATATCCACATTTCAACAGATTTTTTTCTAAGTCTTTAGCCAAATCAAAGTTCAGGGCAAATAACGCCAACAGCAGCTGGAAATGTCTAGTCCATTGCACCTATAAGCCCTAAATTGGTGTGGCTAAAGATCTTTGCTGTCTAAAGCAAGCACAACATTATCGCTACAGGGCAAACGGCCTACTCTTACGGGACTAAATGTTCCGTTGATACATATCAGGCCCGCCTTACCGCGTAGGATAATAGACGACGCTTGCTAGCAAACCGTTAGACTTGCACCTTCATTGGACTTAATGATGTCCTCAGGCAGACTTCCTTTAGACAGCAAATACAGAACGCTAAGCGATCGGCTCCATGTCAGAGTCAACGAACGCGCGAACTGAATTCAAACGAGTGAAGCCTGGACTAAACCTAGTAGAAATTCGAAGGGGGGAGGGGGGGAGGGGGTGGTAGGATAAATAATTTAAAAAAAGGGA
The DNA here is from genome assembly GCA_964020085.1 of Micromussa lordhowensis. Classification (NCBI taxonomy): domain Eukaryota; kingdom Metazoa; phylum Cnidaria; class Anthozoa; order Scleractinia; family Lobophylliidae; genus Micromussa; species Micromussa lordhowensis. The sequence goes on from OZ026605.1 coordinate 3,543,469, forward strand.
AGATCAATGAAACATGCGGCAAGAAGTTCTCTACATTTCATGCTAGGTACGAATTACAATCTGCTGTCATAGCGAGAGCAAGGAAGAAAATTAAATTGAAGAAATAAGCAATTAAAAAAAACCCACTTGATTTCGTTTTAACACGGTTTTCATAAATCCAGACATATTTAGTAGGCATCTGTAGATGTTATGTATTTTAACTGTAAATGTAATGTCTCCAAGATATTAGCTCCTGTAGTTATTCGGAAAAAGCTTATGACTGTATGTATGTTACCTTTAGCAGGGCGCATGCGCACACTTTTTAATCTGCGACTCCAGTGCTTACCATATGACAGATAAAATGACTTTTCTCTTCAATATATAAGCCATCTAATTCTTACGCTATATTGACAAGGGCGGTTTGGAGCTGTGAGTAGGCGTGGGATTTGTCACATATGGTTTAGGGGCCGACATATCTCTCCCTCAATGCCGTACCGGGAGGCAAGGTCGGTAGCAGAAAGCAGCGAAGGGCCAACTGCGTCCAAAAGCGATCGCACGGGCCGAAATCCCGGGATGACTCGTTTGGTACGACGCTCCAGCGCCGGTGTCTGGAGGTACTGCGTTTTTCTCTTTTTTCTTACGTATCAGCTAAGTTGCGGAATGCGCTAGCTGATTTTATCCCTACCTATGAGTTTACTGGTTTTAAAAGAGAATCCAGGGCCGCATTTTGTACAGCGGCTCTTCTTTTTAATAAATATATCTTTAAATATTATGTATTTATGTCTGGATTTATGAAAACCGTGTTAAAGACTGCAGGCACGTTTTTAGGAAATCGGTCAGATAGTGTACATAAATAAAACCATGTAGTACTGAGAGTGCTTTCTACCTCATGTACTCTTTAATAGAAGCTATGTCATGCCTATGCAAGCCTTTGAAATCGCTTCAAATGAGTCGAACTAGCCAAACAAAGCTTAATCAGAGCTTAAATTGATCACTTGATTCGCGGCACTAATTTAGACATGTTTAACCTCTGTGATTTTAGCTAAATGACCTCACTATGTCTTTCCTAGGCATTAAATTAGCCAGTCATGGCAAAAAGAGCATTGTAAGCAGTCAAATGGACTATTTGCTTCTACATTTCAGCCAACTAGTAGCCCTTACGTGACATTTACTTTCAATATCTGTCTGGATTCGCAAAAACGTAGCCACAGAATTTGACTTGTCACTGATAATCGTGATACAATTCTGTCTTAGCGCTAGCTTTCCACAAGGCTTATCATAGCTCAAATAAAGGGAAATAACTCTCCTGGATGCCTTTTCAGGCCAGGAGGACTAGTTTCACCGTCTTTTCGATGAATCATGAATTCTACAATTTAATTAAGAGTGCTTTGAACATGAAATTGGAGCCACGGTCTACATAAACACACGAAGGCACAGATGTCAAAAACGGCGGCGGAGAGTTGATCAAGTTTAGCTTTCTATAACCTGCATCGTCCTAAATGGACTAAACAAGAGCTTCCTACATCGAGAATGGATCGAACTTTAAACAAACTAGGCCATAATCATGAGTTGGCGAGCACTTCAACATGTCAACACTTCAACAAACTGATCAATCATCAGCCGGAAGACACGCAAATAAAATTCTTCCACGCTAGCGAATCACAGACAGTTCTGATAGTTAGCGAAGCCGAGAACGCCTAAAATTCATCAAACAAGGAAATTCTACTCACGATCAGCGCTTGAACTCATGTTCTTCACTCTGCTCCTGGCCATGCTTTGCTTGCAAATACCAATGTCCCGGATGAACTTGATTTTTGTCGAGCGCGGAATGGCATATCCACATTTCAACAGATTTTTTTCTAAGTCTTTAGCCAAATCAAAGTTCAGGGCAAATAACGCCAACAGCAGCTGGAAATGTCTAGTCCATTGCACCTATAAGCCCTAAATTGGTGTGGCTAAAGATCTTTGCTGTCTAAAGCAAGCACAACATTATCGCTACAGGGCAAACGGCCTACTCTTACGGGACTAAATGTTCCGTTGATACATATCAGGCCCGCCTTACCGCGTAGGATAATAGACGACGCTTGCTAGCAAACCGTTAGACTTGCACCTTCATTGGACTTAATGATGTCCTCAGGCAGACTTCCTTTAGACAGCAAATACAGAACGCTAAGCGATCGGCTCCATGTCAGAGTCAACGAACGCGCGAACTGAATTCATACGAGTGAAGCCTGGACTAAACCTAGTAGAAATTCGAAGGGGGGAGGGGGGGAGGGGGTGGTAGGATAAATAATTTAAAAAAAGGGAAGATCAATGAAACATGCGGCAAGAAGTTCTCTACATTTCATGCTAGGTACGAATTACAATCTGCTGTCATAGCGAGAGCAAGGAAGAAAATTAAATTGAAGAAATAAGCAATTAAAAAAAACCCACTTGATTTCGTTTTAACACGGTTTTCATAAATCCAGACATATTTAGTAGGCATCTGTAGATGTTATGTATTTTAACTGTAAATGTAATGTCTCCAAGATATTAGCTCCTGTAGTTATTCGGAAAAAGCTTATGACTGTATGTATGTTACCTTTAGCAGGGCGCATGCGCACACTTTTTAATCTGCGACTCCAGTGCTTACCATATGACAGATAAAATGACTTTTCTCTTCAATATATAAGCCATCTAATTCTTACGCTATATTGACAAGGGCGGTTTGGAGCTGTGAGTAGGCGTGGGATTTGTCACATATGGTTTAGGGGCCGACATATCTCTCCCTCAATGCCGTACCGGGAGGCAAGGTCGGTAGCAGAAAGCAGCGAAGGGCCAACTGCGTCCAAAAGCGATCGCACGGGCCGAAATCCCGGGATGACTCGTTTGGTACGACGCTCCAGCGCCGGTGTCTGGAGGTACTGCGTTTTTCTCTTTTTTCTTACGTATCAGCTAAGTTGCGGAATGCGCTAGCTGATTTTATCCCTACCTATGAGTTTACTGGTTTTAAAAGAGAATCCAGGGCCGCATTTTGTACAGCGGCTCTTCTTTTTAATAAATATATCTTTAAATATTATGTATTTATGTCTGGATTTATGAAAACCGTGTTAAAGACTGCAGGCACGTTTTTAGGAAATCGGTCAGATAGTGTACATAAATAAAACCATGTAGTACTGAGAGTGCTTTCTACCTCATGTACTCTTTAATAGAAGCTATGTCATGCCTATGCAAGCCTTTGAAATCGCTTCAAATGAGTCGAACTAGCCAAACAAAGCTTAATCAGAGCTTAAATTGATCACTTGATTCGCGGCACTAATTTAGACATGTTTAACCTCTGTGATTTTAGCTAAATGACCTCACTATGTCTTTCCTAGGCATTAAATTAGCCAGTCATGGCAAAAAGAGCATTGTAAGCAGTCAAATGGACTATTTGCTTCTACATTTCAGCCAACTAGTAGCCCTTACGTGACATTTACTTTCAATATCTGTCTGGATTCGCAAAAACGTAGCCACAGAATTTGACTTGTCACTGATAATCGTGATACAATTCTGTCTTAGCGCTAGCTTTCCACAAGGCTTATCATAGCTCAAATAAAGGGAAATAACTCTCCTGGATGCCTTTTCAGGCCAGGAGGACTAGTTTCACCGTCTTTTCGATGAATCATGAATTCTACAATTTAATTAAGAGTGCTTTGAACATGAAATTGGAGCCACGGTCTACATAAACACACGAAGGCACAGATGTCAAAAACGGCGGCGGAGAGTTGATCAAGTTTAGCTTTCTATAACCTGCATCGTCCTAAATGGACTAAACAAGAGCTTCCTACATCGAGAATGGATCGAACTTTAAACAAACTAGGCCATAATCATGAGTTGGCGAGCACTTCAACATGTCAACACTTCAACAAACTGATCAATCATCAGCCGGAAGACACGCAAATAAAATTCTTCCACGCTAGCGAATCACAGACAGTTCTGATAGTTAGCGAAGCCGAGAACGCCTAAAATTCATCAAACAAGGAAATTCTACTCACGATCAGCGCTTGAACTCATGTTCTTCACTCTGCTCCTGGCCATGCTTTGCTTGCAAATACCAATGTCCCGGATGAACTTGATTTTTGTCGAGCGCGGAATGGCATATCCACATTTCAACAGATTTTTTTCTAAGTCTTTAGCCAAATCAAAGTTCAGGGCAAATAACGCCAACAGCAGCTGGAAATGTCTAGTCCATTGCACCTATAAGCCCTAAATTGGTGTGGCTAAAGATCTTTGCTGTCTAAAGCAAGCACAACATTATCGCTACAGGGCAAACGGCCTACTCTTACGGGACTAAATGTTCCGTTGATACATATCAGGCCCGCCTTACCGCGTAGGATAATAGACGACGCTTGCTAGCAAACCGTTAGACTTGCACCTTCATTGGACTTAATGATGTCCTCAGGCAGACTTCCTTTAGACAGCAAATACAGAACGCTAAGCGATCGGCTCCATGTCAGAGTCAACGAACGCGCGAACTGAATTCAAACGAGTGAAGCCTGGACTAAACCTAGTAGAAATTCGAAGGGGGGAGGGGGGGAGGGGGTGGTAGGATAAATAATTTAAAAAAAGGGAAGATCAATGAAACATGCGGCAAGAAGTTCTCTACATTTCATGCTAGGTACGAATTACAATCTGCTGTCATAGCGAGAGCAAGGAAGAAAATTAAATTGAAGAAATAAGCAATTAAAAAAAACCCACTTGATTTCGTTTTAACACGGTTTTCATAAATCCAGACATATTTAGTAGGCATCTGTAGATGTTATGTATTTTAACTGTAAATGTAATGTCTCCAAGATATTAGCTCCTGTAGTTATTCGGAAAAAGCTTATGACTGTATGTATGTTACCTTTAGCAGGGCGCATGCGCACACTTTTTAATCTGCGACTCCAGTGCTTACCATATGACAGATAAAATGACTTTTCTCTTCAATATATAAGCCATCTAATTCTTACGCTATATTGACAAGGGCGGTTTGGAGCTGTGAGTAGGCGTGGGATTTGTCACATATGGTTTAGGGGCCGACATATCTCTCCCTCAATGCCGTACCGGGAGGCAAGGTCGGTAGCAGAAAGCAGCGAAGGGCCAACTGCGTCCAAAAGCGATCGCACGGGCCGAAATCCCGGGATGACTCGTTTGGTACGACGCTCCAGCGCCGGTGTCTGGAGGTACTGCGTTTTTCTCTTTTTTCTTACGTATCAGCTAAGTTGCGGAATGCGCTAGCTGATTTTATCCCTACCTATGAGTTTACTGGTTTTAAAAGAGAATCCAGGGCCGCATTTTGTACAGCGGCTCTTCTTTTTAATAAATATATCTTTAAATATTATGTATTTATGTCTGGATTTATGAAAACCGTGTTAAAGACTGCAGGCACGTTTTTAGGAAATCGGTCAGATAGTGTACATAAATAAAACCATGTAGTACTGAGAGTGCTTTCTACCTCATGTACTCTTTAATAGAAGCTATGTCATGCCTATGCAAGCCTTTGAAATCGCTTCAAATGAGTCGAACTAGCCAAACAAAGCTTAATCAGAGCTTAAATTGATCACTTGATTCGCGGCACTAATTTAGACATGTTTAACCTCTGTGATTTTAGCTAAATGACCTCACTATGTCTTTCCTAGGCATTAAATTAGCCAGTCATGGCAAAAAGAGCATTGTAAGCAGTCAAATGGACTATTTGCTTCTACATTTCAGCCAACTAGTAGCCCTTACGTGACATTTACTTTCAATATCTGTCTGGATTCGCAAAAACGTAGCCACAGAATTTGACTTGTCACTGATAATCGTGATACAATTCTGTCTTAGCGCTAGCTTTCCACAAGGCTTATCATAGCTCAAATAAAGGGAAATAACTCTCCTGGATGCCTTTTCAGGCCAGGAGGACTAGTTTCACCGTCTTTTCGATGAATCATGAATTCTACAATTTAATTAAGAGTGCTTTGAACATGAAATTGGAGCCACGGTCTACATAAACACACGAAGGCACAGATGTCAAAAACGGCGGCGGAGAGTTGATCAAGTTTAGCTTTCTATAACCTGCATCGTCCTAAATGGACTAAACAAGAGCTTCCTACATCGAGAATGGATCGAACTTTAAACAAACTAGGCCATAATCATGAGTTGGCGAGCACTTCAACATGTCAACACTTCAACAAACTGATCAATCATCAGCCGGAAGACACGCAAATAAAATTCTTCCACGCTAGCGAATCACAGACAGTTCTGATAGTTAGCGAAGCCGAGAACGCCTAAAATTCATCAAACAAGGAAATTCTACTCACGATCAGCGCTTGAACTCATGTTCTTCACTCTGCTCCTGGCCATGCTTTGCTTGCAAATACCAATGTCCCGGATGAACTTGATTTTTGTCGAGCGCGGAATGGCATATCCACATTTCAACAGATTTTTTTCTAAGTCTTTAGCCAAATCAAAGTTCAGGGCAAATAACGCCAACAGCAGCTGGAAATGTCTAGTCCATTGCACCTATAAGCCCTAAATTGGTGTGGCTAAAGATCTTTGCTGTCTAAAGCAAGCACAACATTATCGCTACAGGGCAAACGGCCTACTCTTACGGGACTAAATGTTCCGTTGATACATATCAGGCCCGCCTTACCGCGTAGGATAATAGACGACGCTTGCTAGCAAACCGTTAGACTTGCACCTTCATTGGACTTAATGATGTCCTCAGGCAGACTTCCTTTAGACAGCAAATACAGAACGCTAAGCGATCGGCTCCATGTCAGAGTCAACGAACGCGCGAACTGAATTCAAACGAGTGAAGCCTGGACTAAACCTAGTAGAAATTCGAAGGGGGGAGGGGGGGAGGGGGTGGTAGGATAAATAATTTAAAAAAAGGGAAGATCAATGAAACATGCGGCAAGAAGTTCTCTACATTTCATGCTAGGTACGAATTACAATCTGCTGTCATAGCGAGAGCAAGGAAGAAAATTAAATTGAAGAAATAAGCAATTAAAAAAAACCCACTTGATTTCGTTTTAACACGGTTTTCATAAATCCAGACATATTTAGTAGGCATCTGTAGATGTTATGTATTTTAACTGTAAATGTAATGTCTCCAAGATATTAGCTCCTGTAGTTATTCGGAAAAAGCTTATGACTGTATGTATGTTACCTTTAGCAGGGCGCATGCGCACACTTTTTAATCTGCGACTCCAGTGCTTACCATATGACAGATAAAATGACTTTTCTCTTCAATATATAAGCCATCTAATTCTTACGCTATATTGACAAGGGCGGTTTGGAGCTGTGAGTAGGCGTGGGATTTGTCACATATGGTTTAGGGGCCGACATATCTCTCCCTCAATGCCGTACCGGGAGGCAAGGTCGGTAGCAGAAAGCAGCGAAGGGCCAACTGCGTCCAAAAGCGATCGCACGGGCCGAAATCCCGGGATGACTCGTTTGGTACGACGCTCCAGCGCCGGTGTCTGGAGGTACTGCGTTTTTCTCTTTTTTCTTACGTATCAGCTAAGTTGCGGAATGCGCTAGCTGATTTTATCCCTACCTATGAGTTTACTGGTTTTAAAAGAGAATCCAGGGCCGCATTTTGTACAGCGGCTCTTCTTTTTAATAAATATATCTTTAAATATTATGTATTTATGTCTGGATTTATGAAAACCGTGTTAAAGACTGCAGGCACGTTTTTAGGAAATCGGTCAGATAGTGTACATAAATAAAACCATGTAGTACTGAGAGTGCTTTCTACCTCATGTACTCTTTAATAGAAGCTATGTCATGCCTATGCAAGCCTTTGAAATCGCTTCAAATGAGTCGAACTAGCCAAACAAAGCTTAATCAGAGCTTAAATTGATCACTTGATTCGCGGCACTAATTTAGACATGTTTAACCTCTGTGATTTTAGCTAAATGACCTCACTATGTCTTTCCTAGGCATTAAATTAGCCAGTCATGGCAAAAAGAGCATTGTAAGCAGTCAAATGGACTATTTGCTTCTACATTTCAGCCAACTAGTAGCCCTTACGTGACATTTACTTTCAATATCTGTCTGGATTCGCAAAAACGTAGCCACAGAATTTGACTTGTCACTGATAATCGTGATACAATTCTGTCTTAGCGCTAGCTTTCCACAAGGCTTATCATAGCTCAAATAAAGGGAAATAACTCTCCTGGATGCCTTTTCAGGCCAGGAGGACTAGTTTCACCGTCTTTTCGATGAATCATGAATTCTACAATTTAATTAAGAGTGCTTTGAACATGAAATTGGAGCCACGGTCTACATAAACACACGAAGGCACAGATGTCAAAAACGGCGGCGGAGAGTTGATCAAGTTTAGCTTTCTATAACCTGCATCGTCCTAAATGGACTAAACAAGAGCTTCCTACATCGAGAATGGATCGAACTTTAAACAAACTAGGCCATAATCATGAGTTGGCGAGCACTTCAACATGTCAACACTTCAACAAACTGATCAATCATCAGCCGGAAGACACGCAAATAAAATTCTTCCACGCTAGCGAATCACAGACAGTTCTGATAGTTAGCGAAGCCGAGAACGCCTAAAATTCATCAAACAAGGAAATTCTACTCACGATCAGCGCTTGAACTCATGTTCTTCACTCTGCTCCTGGCCATGCTTTGCTTGCAAATACCAATGTCCCGGATGAACTTGATTTTTGTCGAGCGCGGAATGGCATATCCACATTTCAACAGATTTTTTTCTAAGTCTTTAGCCAAATCAAAGTTCAGGGCAAATAACGCCAACAGCAGCTGGAAATGTCTAGTCCATTGCACCTATAAGCCCTAAATTGGTGTGGCTAAAGATCTTTGCTGTCTAAAGCAAGCACAACATTATCGCTACAGGGCAAACGGCCTACTCTTACGGGACTAAATGTTCCGTTGATACATATCAGGCCCGCCTTACCGCGTAGGATAATAGACGACGCTTGCTAGCAAACCGTTAGACTTGCACCTTCATTGGACTTAATGATGTCCTCAGGCAGACTTCCTTTAGACAGCAAATACAGAACGCTAAGCGATCGGCTCCATGTCAGAGTCAACGAACGCGCGAACTGAATTCAAACGAGTGAAGCCTGGACTAAACCTAGTAGAAATTCGAAGGGGGGAGGGGGGGAGGGGGTGGTAGGATAAATAATTTAAAAAAAGGGAAGATCAATGAAACATGCGGCAAGAAGTTCTCTACATTTCATGCTAGGTACGAATTACAATCTGCTGTCATAGCGAGAGCAAGGAAGAAAATTAAATTGAAGAAATAAGCAATTAAAAAAAACCCACTTGATTTCGTTTTAACACGGTTTTCATAAATCCAGACATATTTAGTAGGCATCTGTAGATGTTATGTATTTTAACTGTAAATGTAATGTCTCCAAGATATTAGCTCCTGTAGTTATTCGGAAAAAGCTTATGACTGTATGTATGTTACCTTTAGCAGGGCGCATGCGCACACTTTTTAATCTGCGACTCCAGTGCTTACCATATGACAGATAAAATGACTTTTCTCTTCAATATATAAGCCATCTAATTCTTACGCTATATTGACAAGGGCGGTTTGGAGCTGTGAGTAGGCGTGGGATTTGTCACATATGGTTTAGGGGCCGACATATCTCTCCCTCAATGCCGTACCGGGAGGCAAGGTCGGTAGCAGAAAGCAGCGAAGGGCCAACTGCGTCCAAAAGCGATCGCACGGGCCGAAATCCCGGGATGACTCGTTTGGTACGACGCTCCAGCGCCGGTGTCTGGAGGTACTGCGTTTTTCTCTTTTTTCTTACGTATCAGCTAAGTTGCGGAATGCGCTAGCTGATTTTATCCCTACCTATGAGTTTACTGGTTTTAAAAGAGAATCCAGGGCCGCATTTTGTACAGCGGCTCTTCTTTTTAATAAATATATCTTTAAATATTATGTATTTATGTCTGGATTTATGAAAACCGTGTTAAAGACTGCAGGCACGTTTTTAGGAAATGGGTCAGATAGTGTACATAAATAAAACCATGTAGTACTGAGAGTGCTTTCTACCTCATGTACTCTTTAATAGAAGCTATGTCATGCCTATGCAAGCCTTTGAAATCGCTTCAAATGAGTCGAACTAGCCAAACAAAGCTTAATCAGAGCTTAAATTGATCACTTGATTCGCGGCACTAATTTAGACATGTTTAACCTCTGTGATTTTAGCTAAATGACCTCACTATGTCTTTCCTAGGCATTAAATTAGCCAGTCATGGCAAAAAGAGCATTGTAAGCAGTCAAATGGACTATTTGCTTCTACATTTCAGCCAACTAGTAGCCCTTACGTGACATTTACTTTCAATATCTGTCTGGATTCGCAAAAACGTAGCCACAGAATTTGACTTGTCACTGATAATCGTGATACAATTCTGTCTTAGCGCTAGCTTTCCACAAGGCTTATCATAGCTCAAATAAAGGGAAATAACTCTCCTGGATGCCTTTTCAGGCCAGGAGGACTAGTTTCACCGTCTTTTCGATGAATCATGAATTCTACAATTTAATTAAGAGTGCTTTGAACATGAAATTGGAGCCACGGTCTACATAAACACACGAAGGCACAGATGTCAAAAACGGCGGCGGAGAGTTGATCAAGTTTAGCTTTCTATAACCTGCATCGTCCTAAATGGACTAAACAAGAGCTTCCTACATCGAGAATGGATCGAACTTTAAACAAACTAGGCCATAATCATGAGTTGGCGAGCACTTCAACATGTCAACACTTCAACAAACTGATCAATCATCAGCCGGAAGACACGCAAATAAAATTCTTCCACGCTAGCGAATCACAGACAGTTCTGATAGTTAGCGAAGCCGAGAACGCCTAAAATTCATCAAACAAGGAAATTCTACTCACGATCAGCGCTTGAACTCATGTTCTTCACTCTGCTCCTGGCCATGCTTTGCTTGCAAATACCAATGTCCCGGATGAACTTGATTTTTGTCGAGCGCGGAATGGCATATCCACATTTCAACAGATTTTTTTCTAAGTCTTTAGCCAAATCAAAGTTCAGGGCAAATAACGCCAACAGCAGCTGGAAATGTCTAGTCCATTGCACCTATAAGCCCTAAATTGGTGTGGCTAAAGATCTTTGCTGTCTAAAGCAAGCACAACATTATCGCTACAGGGCAAACGGCCTACTCTTACGGGACTAAATGTTCCGTTGATACATATCAGGCCCGCCTTACCGCGTAGGATAATAGACGACGCTTGCTAGCAAACCGTTAGACTTGCACCTTCATTGGACTTAATGATGTCCTCAGGCAGACTTCCTTTAGACAGCAAATACAGAACGCTAAGCGATCGGCTCCATGTCAGAGTCAACGAACGCGCGAACTGAATTCAAACGAGTGAAGCCTGGACTAAACCTAGTAGAAATTCGAAGGGGGGAGGGGGGGAGGGGGTGGTAGGATAAATAATTTAAAAAAAGGGAAGATCAATGAAACATGCGGCAAGAAGTTCTCTACATTTCATGCTAGGTACGAATTACAATCTGCTGTCATAGCGAGAGCAAGGAAGAAAATTAAATTGAAGAAATAAGCAATTAAAAAAAACCCACTTGATTTCGTTTTAACACGGTTTTCATAAATCCAGACATATTTAGTAGGCATCTGTAGATGTTATGTATTTTAACTGTAAATGTAATGTCTCCAAGATATTAGCTCCTGTAGTTATTCGGAAAAAGCTTATGACTGTATGTATGTTACCTTTAGCAGGGCGCATGCGCACACTTTTTAATCTGCGACTCCAGTGCTTACCATATGACAGATAAAATGACTTTTCTCTTCAATATATAAGCCATCTAATTCTTACGCTATATTGACAAGGGCGGTTTGGAGCTGTGAGTAGGCGTGGGATTTGTCACATATGGTTTAGGGGCCGACATATCTCTCCCTCAATGCCGTACCGGGAGGCAAGGTCGGTAGCAGAAAGCAGCGAAGGGCCAACTGCGTCCAAAAGCGATCGCACGGGCCGAAATCCCGGGATGACTCGTTTGGTACGACGCTCCAGCGCCGGTGTCTGGAGGTACTGCGTTTTTCTCTTTTTTCTTACGTATCAGCTAAGTTGCGGAATGCGCTAGCTGATTTTATCCCTACCTATGAGTTTACTGGTTTTAAAAGAGAATCCAGGGCCGCATTTTGTACAGCGGCTCTTCTTTTTAATAAATATATCTTTAAATATTATGTATTTATGTCTGGATTTATGAAAACCGTGTTAAAGACTGCAGGCACGTTTTTAGGAAATGGGTCAGATAGTGTACATAAATAAAACCATGTAGTACTGAGAGTGCTTTCTACCTCATGTACTCTTTAATAGAAGCTATGTCATGCCTATGCAAGCCTTTGAAATCGCTTCAAATGAGTCGAACTAGCCAAACAAAGCTTAATCAGAGCTTAAATTGATCACTTGATTCGCGGCACTAATTTAGACATGTTTAACCTCTGTGATTTTAGCTAAATGACCTCACTATGTCTTTCCTAGGCATTAAATTAGCCAGTCATGGCAAAAAGAGCATTGTAAGCAGTCAAATGGACTATTTGCTTCTACATTTCAGCCAACTAGTAGCCCTTACGTGACATTTACTTTCAATATCTGTCTGGATTCGCAAAAACGTAGCCACAGAATTTGACTTGTCACTGATAATCGTGATACAATTCTGTCTTAGCGCTAGCTTTCCACAAGGCTTATCATAGCTCAAATAAAGGGAAATAACTCTCCTGGATGCCTTTTCAGGCCAGGAGGACTAGTTTCACCGTCTTTTCGATGAATCATGAATTCTACAATTTAATTAAGAGTGCTTTGAACATGAAATTGGAGCCACGGTCTACATAAACACACGAAGGCACAGATGTCAAAAACGGCGGCGGAGAGTTGATCAAGTTTAGCTTTCTATAACCTGCATCGTCCTAAATGGACTAAACAAGAGCTTCCTACATCGAGAATGGATCGAACTTTAAACAAACTAGGCCATAATCATGAGTTGGCGAGCACTTCAACATGTCAACACTTCAACAAACTGATCAATCATCAGCCGGAAGACACGCAAATAAAATTCTTCCACGCTAGCGAATCACAGACAGTTCTGATAGTTAGCGAAGCCGAGAACGCCTAAAATTCATCAAACAAGGAAATTCTACTCACGATCAGCGCTTGAACTCATGTTCTTCACTCTGCTCCTGGCCATGCTTTGCTTGCAAATACCAATGTCCCGGATGAACTTGATTTTTGTCGAGCGCGGAATGGCATATCCACATTTCAACAGATTTTTTTCTAAGTCTTTAGCCAAATCAAAGTTCAGGGCAAATAACGCCAACAGCAGCTGGAAATGTCTAGTCCATTGCACCTATAAGCCCTAAATTGGTGTGGCTAAAGATCTTTGCTGTCTAAAGCAAGCACAACATTATCGCTACAGGGCAAACGGCCTACTCTTACGGGACTAAATGTTCCGTTGATACATATCAGGCCCGCCTTACCGCGTAGGATAATAGACGACGCTTGCTAGCAAACCGTTAGACTTGCACCTTCATTGGACTTAATGATGTCCTCAGGCAGACTTCCTTTAGACAGCAAATACAGAACGCTAAGCGATCGGCTCCATGTCAGAGTCAACGAACGCGCGAACTGAATTCAAACGAGTGAAGCCTGGACTAAACCTAGTAGAAATTCGAAGGGGGGAGGGGGGGAGGGGGTGGTAGGATAAATAATTTAAAAAAAGGGAAGATCAATGAAACATGCGGCAAGAAGTTCTCTACATTTCATGCTAGGTACGAATTACAATCTGCTGTCATAGCGAGAGCAAGGAAGAAAATTAAATTGAAGAAATAAGCAATTAAAAAAAACCCACTTGATTTCGTTTTAACACGGTTTTCATAAATCCAGACATATTTAGTAGGCATCTGTAGATGTTATGTATTTTAACTGTAAATGTAATGTCTCCAAGATATTAGCTCCTGTAGTTATTCGGAAAAAGCTTATGACTGTATGTATGTTACCTTTAGCAGGGCGCATGCGCACACTTTTTAATCTGCGACTCCAGTGCTTACCATATGACAGATAAAATGACTTTTCTCTTCAATATATAAGCCATCTAATTCTTACGCTATATTGACAAGGGCGGTTTGGAGCTGTGAGTAGGCGTGGGATTTGTCACATATGGTTTAGGGGCCGACATATCTCTCCCTCAATGCCGTACCGGGAGGCAAGGTCGGTAGCAGAAAGCAGCGAAGGGCCAACTGCGTCCAAAAGCGATCGCACGGGCCGAAATCCCGGGATGACTCGTTTGGTACGACGCTCCAGCGCCGGTGTCTGGAGGTACTGCGTTTTTCTCTTTTTTCTTACGTATCAGCTAAGTTGCGGAATGCGCTAGCTGATTTTATCCCTACCTATGAGTTTACTGGTTTTAAAAGAGAATCCAGGGCCGCATTTTGTACAGCGGCTCTTCTTTTTAATAAATATATCTTTAAATATTATGTATTTATGTCTGGATTTATGAAAACCGTGTTAAAGACTGCAGGCACGTTTTTAGGAAATCGGTCAGATAGTGTACATAAATAAAACCATGTAGTACTGAGAGTGCTTTCTACCTCATGTACTCTTTAATAGAAGCTATGTCATGCCTATGCAAGCCTTTGAAATCGCTTCAAATGAGTCGAACTAGCCAAACAAAGCTTAATCAGAGCTTAAATTGATCACTTGATTCGCGGCACTAATTTAGACATGTTTAACCTCTGTGATTTTAGCTAAATGACCTCACTATGTCTTTCCTAGGCATTAAATTAGCCAGTCATGGCAAAAAGAGCATTGTAAGCAGTCAAATGGACTATTTGCTTCTACATTTCAGCCAACTAGTAGCCCTTACGTGACATTTACTTTCAATATCTGTCTGGATTCGCAAAAACGTAGCCACAGAATTTGACTTGTCACTGATAATCGTGATACAATTCTGTCTTAGCGCTAGCTTTCCACAAGGCTTATCATAGCTCAAATAAAGGGAAATAACTCTCCTGGATGCCTTTTCAGGCCAGGAGGACTAGTTTCACCGTCTTTTCGATGAATCATGAATTCTACAATTTAATTAAGAGTGCTTTGAACATGAAATTGGAGCCACGGTCTACATAAACACACGAAGGCACAGATGTCAAAAACGGCGGCGGAGAGTTGATCAAGTTTAGCTTTCTATAACCTGCATCGTCCTAAATGGACTAAACAAGAGCTTCCTACATCGAGAATGGATCGAACTTTAAACAAACTAGGCCATAATCATGAGTTGGCGAGCACTTCAACATGTCAACACTTCAACAAACTGATCAATCATCAGCCGGAAGACACGCAAATAAAATTCTTCCACGCTAGCGAATCACAGACAGTTCTGATAGTTAGCGAAGCCGAGAACGCCTAAAATTCATCAAACAAGGAAATTCTACTCACGATCAGCGCTTGAACTCATGTTCTTCACTCTGCTCCTGGCCATGCTTTGCTTGCAAATACCAATGTCCCGGATGAACTTGATTTTTGTCGAGCGCGGAATGGCATATCCACATTTCAACAGATTTTTTTCTAAGTCTTTAGCCAAATCAAAGTTCAGGGCAAATAACGCCAACAGCAGCTGGAAATGTCTAGTCCATTGCACCTATAAGCCCTAAATTGGTGTGGCTAAAGATCTTTGCTGTCTAAAGCAAGCACAACATTATCGCTACAGGGCAAACGGCCTACTCTTACGGGACTAAATGTTCCGTTGATACATATCAGGCCCGCCTTACCGCGTAGGATAATAGACGACGCTTGCTAGCAAACCGTTAGACTTGCACCTTCATTGGACTTAATGATGTCCTCAGGCAGACTTCCTTTAGACAGCAAATACAGAACGCTAAGCGATCGGCTCCATGTCAGAGTCAACGAACGCGCGAACTGAATTCAAACGAGTGAAGCCTGGACTAAACCTAGTAGAAATTCGAAGGGGGGAGGGGGGGAGGGGGTGGTAGGATAAATAATTTAAAAAAAGGGAAGATCAATGAAACATGCGGCAAGAAGTTCTCTACATTTCATGCTAGGTACGAATTACAATCTGCTGTCATAGCGAGAGCAAGGAAGAAAATTAAATTGAAGAAATAAGCAATTAAAAAAAACCCACTTGATTTCGTTTTAACACGGTTTTCATAAATCCAGACATATTTAGTAGGCATCTGTAGATGTTATGTATTTTAACTGTAAATGTAATGTCTCCAAGATATTAGCTCCTGTAGTTATTCGGAAAAAGCTTATGACTGTATGTATGTTACCTTTAGCAGGGCGCATGCGCACACTTTTTAATCTGCGACTCCAGTGCTTACCATATGACAGATAAAATGACTTTTCTCTTCAATATATAAGCCATCTAATTCTTACGCTATATTGACAAGGGCGGTTTGGAGCTGTGAGTAGGCGTGGGATTTGTCACATATGGTTTAGGGGCCGACATATCTCTCCCTCAATGCCGTACCGGGAGGCAAGGTCGGTAGCAGAAAGCAGCGAAGGGCCAACTGCGTCCAAAAGCGATCGCACGGGCCGAAATCCCGGGATGACTCGTTTGGTACGACGCTCCAGCGCCGGTGTCTGGAGGTACTGCGTTTTTCTCTTTTTTCTTACGTATCAGCTAAGTTGCGGAATGCGCTAGCTGATTTTATCCCTACCTATGAGTTTACTGGTTTTAAAAGAGAATCCAGGGCCGCATTTTGTACAGCGGCTCTTCTTTTTAATAAATATATCTTTAAATATTATGTATTTATGTCTGGATTTATGAAAACCGTGTTAAAGACTGCAGGCACGTTTTTAGGAAATCGGTCAGATAGTGTACATAAATAAAACCATGTAGTACTGAGAGTGCTTTCTACCTCATGTACTCTTTAATAGAAGCTATGTCATGCCTATGCAAGCCTTTGAAATCGCTTCAAATGAGTCGAACTAGCCAAACAAAGCTTAATCAGAGCTTAAATTGATCACTTGATTCGCGGCACTAATTTAGACATGTTTAACCTCTGTGATTTTAGCTAAATGACCTCACTATGTCTTTCCTAGGCATTAAATTAGCCAGTCATGGCAAAAAGAGCATTGTAAGCAGTCAAATGGACTATTTGCTTCTACATTTCAGCCAACTAGTAGCCCTTACGTGACATTTACTTTCAATATCTGTCTGGATTCGCAAAAACGTAGCCACAGAATTTGACTTGTCACTGATAATCGTGATACAATTCTGTCTTAGCGCTAGCTTTCCACAAGGCTTATCATAGCTCAAATAAAGGGAAATAACTCTCCTGGATGCCTTTTCAGGCCAGGAGGACTAGTTTCACCGTCTTTTCGATGAATCATGAATTCTACAATTTAATTAAGAGTGCTTTGAACATGAAATTGGAGCCACGGTCTACATAAACACACGAAGGCACAGATGTCAAAAACGGCGGCGGAGAGTTGATCAAGTTTAGCTTTCTATAACCTGCATCGTCCTAAATGGACTAAACAAGAGCTTCCTACATCGAGAATGGATCGAACGTTAAACAAACTAGGCCATAATCATGAGTTGGCGAGCACTTCAACATGTCAACACTTCAACAAACTGATCAATCATCAGCCGGAAGACACGCAAATAAAATTCTTCCACGCTAGCGAATCACAGACAGTTCTGATAGTTAGCGAAGCCGAGAACGCCTAAAATTCATCAAACAAGGAAATTCTACTCACGATCAGCGCTTGAACTCATGTTCTTCACTCTGCTCCTGGCCATGCTTTGCTTGCAAATACCAATGTCCCGGATGAACTTGATTTTTGTCGAGCGCGGAATGGCATATCCACATTTCAACAGATTTTTTTCTAAGTCTTTAGCCAAATCAAAGTTCAGGGCAAATAACGCCAACAGCAGCTGGAAATGTCTAGTCCATTGCACCTATAAGCCCTAAATTGGTGTGGCTAAAGATCTTTGCTGTCTAAAGCAAGCACAACATTATCGCTACAGGGCAAACGGCCTACTCTTACGGGACTAAATGTTCCGTTGATACATATCAGGCCCGCCTTACCGCGTAGGATAATAGACGACGCTTGCTAGCAAACCGTTAGACTTGCACCTTCATTGGACTTAATGATGTCCTCAGGCAGACTTCCTTTAGACAGCAAATACAGAACGCTAAGCGATCGGCTCCATGTCAGAGTCAACGAACGCGCGAACTGAATTCAAACGAGTGAAGCCTGGACTAAACCTAGTAGAAATTCGAAGGGGGGAGGGGGGGAGGGGGTGGTAGGATAAATAATTTAAAAAAAGGGAAGATCAATGAAACATGCGGCAAGAAGTTCTCTACATTTCATGCTAGGTACGAATTACAATCTGCTGTCATAGCGAGAGCAAGGAAGAAAATTAAATTGAAGAAATAAGCAATTAAAAAAAACCCACTTGATTTCGTTTTAACACGGTTTTCATAAATCCAGACATATTTAGTAGGCATCTGTAGATGTTATGTATTTTAACTGTAAATGTAATGTCTCCAAGATATTAGCTCCTGTAGTTATTCGGAAAAAGCTTATGACTGTATGTATGTTACCTTTAGCAGGGCGCATGCGCACACTTTTTAATCTGCGACTCCAGTGCTTACCATATGACAGATAAAATGACTTTTCTCTTCAATATATAAGCCATCTAATTCTTACGCTATATTGACAAGGGCGGTTTGGAGCTGTGAGTAGGCGTGGGATTTGTCACATATGGTTTAGGGGCCGACATATCTCTCCCTCAATGCCGTACCGGGAGGCAAGGTCGGTAGCAGAAAGCAGCGAAGGGCCAACTGCGTCCAAAAGCGATCGCACGGGCCGAAATCCCGGGATGACTCGTTTGGTACGACGCTCCAGCGCCGGTGTCTGGAGGTACTGCGTTTTTCTCTTTTTTCTTACGTATCAGCTAAGTTGCGGAATGCGCTAGCTGATTTTATCCCTACCTATGAGTTTACTGGTTTTAAAAGAGAATCCAGGGCCGCATTTTGTACAGCGGCTCTTCTTTTTAATAAATATATCTTTAAATATTATGTATTTATGTCTGGATTTATGAAAACCGTGTTAAAGACTGCAGGCACGTTTTTAGGAAATCGGTCAGATAGTGTACATAAATAAAACCATGTAGTACTGAGAGTGCTTTCTACCTCATGTACTCTTTAATAGAAGCTATGTCATGCCTATGCAAGCCTTTGAAATCGCTTCAAATGAGTCGAACTAGCCAAACAAAGCTTAATCAGAGCTTAAATTGATCACTTGATTCGCGGCACTAATTTAGACATGTTTAACCTCTGTGATTTTAGCTAAATGACCTCACTATGTCTTTCCTAGGCATTAAATTAGCCAGTCATGGCAAAAAGAGCATTGTAAGCAGTCAAATGGACTATTTGCTTCTACATTTCAGCCAACTAGTAGCCCTTACGTGACATTTACTTTCAATATCTGTCTGGATTCGCAAAAACGTAGCCACAGAATTTGACTTGTCACTGATAATCGTGATACAATTCTGTCTTAGCGCTAGCTTTCCACAAGGCTTATCATAGCTCAAATAAAGGGAAATAACTCTCCTGGATGCCTTTTCAGGCCAGGAGGACTAGTTTCACCGTCTTTTCGATGAATCATGAATTCTACAATTTAATTAAGAGTGCTTTGAACATGAAATTGGAGCCACGGTCTACATAAACACACGAAGGCACAGATGTCAAAAACGGCGGCGGAGAGTTGATCAAGTTTAGCTTTCTATAACCTGCATCGTCCTAAATGGACTAAACAAGAGCTTCCTACATCGAGAATGGATCGAACTTTAAACAAACTAGGCCATAATCATGAGTTGGCGAGCACTTCAACATGTCAACACTTCAACAAACTGATCAATCATCAGCCGGAAGACACGCAAATAAAATTCTTCCACGCTAGCGAATCACAGACAGTTCTGATAGTTAGCGAAGCCGAGAACGCCTAAAATTCATCAAACAAGGAAATTCTACTCACGATCAGCGCTTGAACTCATGTTCTTCACTCTGCTCCTGGCCATGCTTTGCTTGCAAATACCAATGTCCCGGATGAACTTGATTTTTGTCGAGCGCGGAATGGCATATCCACATTTCAACAGATTTTTTTCTAAGTCTTTAGCCAAATCAAAGTTCAGGGCAAATAACGCCAACAGCAGCTGGAAATGTCTAGTCCATTGCACCTATAAGCCCTAAATTGGTGTGGCTAAAGATCTTTGCTGTCTAAAGCAAGCACAACATTATCGCTACAGGGCAAACGGCCTACTCTTACGGGACTAAATGTTCCGTTGATACATATCAGGCCCGCCTTACCGCGTAGGATAATAGACGACGCTTGCTAGCAAACCGTTAGACTTGCACCTTCATTGGACTTAATGATGTCCTCAGGCAGACTTCCTTTAGACAGCAAATACAGAACGCTAAGCGATCGGCTCCATGTCAGAGTCAACGAACGCGCGAACTGAATTCAAACGAGTGAAGCCTGGACTAAACCTAGTAGAAATTCGAAGGGGGGAGGGGGGGAGGGGGTGGTAGGATAAATAATTTAAAAAAAGGGAAGATCAATGAAACATGCGGCAAGAAGTTCTCTACATTTCATGCTAGGTACGAATTACAATCTGCTGTCATAGCGAGAGCAAGGAAGAAAATTAAATTGAAGAAATAAGCAATTAAAAAAAACCCACTTGATTTCGTTTTAACACGGTTTTCATAAATCCAGACATATTTAGTAGGCATCTGTAGATGTTATGTATTTTAACTGTAAATGTAATGTCTCCAAGATATTAGCTCCTGTAGTTATTCGGAAAAAGCTTATGACTGTATGTATGTTACCTTTAGCAGGGCGCATGCGCACACTTTTTAATCTGCGACTCCAGTGCTTACCATATGACAGATAAAATGACTTTTCTCTTCAATATATAAGCCATCTAATTCTTACGCTATATTGACAAGGGCGGTTTGGAGCTGTGAGTAGGCGTGGGATTTGTCACATATGGTTTAGGGGCCGACATATCTCTCCCTCAATGCCGTACCGGGAGGCAAGGTCGGTAGCAGAAAGCAGCGAAGGGCCAACTGCGTCCAAAAGCGATCGCACGGGCCGAAATCCCGGGATGACTCGTTTGGTACGACGCTCCAGCGCCGGTGTCTGGAGGTACTGCGTTTTTCTCTTTTTTCTTACGTATCAGCTAAGTTGCGGAATGCGCTAGCTGATTTTATCCCTACCTATGAGTTTACTGGTTTTAAAAGAGAATCCAGGGCCGCATTTTGTACAGCGGCTCTTCTTTTTAATAAATATATCTTTAAATATTATGTATTTATGTCTGGATTTATGAAAACCGTGTTAAAGACTGCAGGCACGTTTTTAGGAAATCGGTCAGATAGTGTACATAAATAAAACCATGTAGTACTGAGAGTGCTTTCTACCTCATGTACTCTTTAATAGAAGCTATGTCATGCCTATGCAAGCCTTTGAAATCGCTTCAAATGAGTCGAACTAGCCAAACAAAGCTTAATCAGAGCTTAAATTGATCACTTGATTCGCGGCACTAATTTAGACATGTTTAACCTCTGTGATTTTAGCTAAATGACCTCACTATGTCTTTCCTAGGCATTAAATTAGCCAGTCATGGCAAAAAGAGCATTGTAAGCAGTCAAATGGACTATTTGCTTCTACATTTCAGCCAACTAGTAGCCCTTACGTGACATTTACTTTCAATATCTGTCTGGATTCGCAAAAACGTAGCCACAGAATTTGACTTGTCACTGATAATCGTGATACAATTCTGTCTTAGCGCTAGCTTTCCACAAGGCTTATCATAGCTCAAATAAAGGGAAATAACTCTCCTGGATGCCTTTTCAGGCCAGGAGGACTAGTTTCACCGTCTTTTCGATGAATCATGAATTCTACAATTTAATTAAGAGTGCTTTGAACATGAAATTGGAGCCACGGTCTACATAAACACACGAAGGCACAGATGTCAAAAACGGCGGCGGAGAGTTGATCAAGTTTAGCTTTCTATAACCTGCATCGTCCTAAATGGACTAAACAAGAGCTTCCTACATCGAGAATGGATCGAACTTTAAACAAACTAGGCCATAATCATGAGTTGGCGAGCACTTCAACATGTCAACACTTCAACAAACTGATCAATCATCAGCCGGAAGACACGCAAATAAAATTCTTCCACGCTAGCGAATCACAGACAGTTCTGATAGTTAGCGAAGCCGAGAACGCCTAAAATTCATCAAACAAGGAAATTCTACTCACGATCAGCGCTTGAACTCATGTTCTTCACTCTGCTCCTGGCCATGCTTTGCTTGCAAATACCAATGTCCCGGATGAACTTGATTTTTGTCGAGCGCGGAATGGCATATCCACATTTCAACAGATTTTTTTCTAAGTCTTTAGCCAAATCAAAGTTCAGGGCAAATAACGCCAACAGCAGCTGGAAATGTCTAGTCCATTGCACCTATAAGCCCTAAATTGGTGTGGCTAAAGATCTTTGCTGTCTAAAGCAAGCACAACATTATCGCTACAGGGCAAACGGCCTACTCTTACGGGACTAAATGTTCCGTTGATACATATCAGGCCCGCCTTACCGCGTAGGATAATAGACGACGCTTGCTAGCAAACCGTTAGACTTGCACCTTCATTGGACTTAATGATGTCCTCAGGCAGACTTCCTTTAGACAGCAAATACAGAACGCTAAGCGATCGGCTCCATGTCAGAGTCAACGAACGCGCGAACTGAATTCAAACGAGTGAAGCCTGGACTAAACCTAGTAGAAATTCGAAGGGGGGAGGGGGGGAGGGGGTGGTAGGATAAATAATTTAAAAAAAGGGAAGATCAATGAAACATGCGGCAAGAAGTTCTCTACATTTCATGCTAGGTACGAATTACAATCTGCTGTCATAGCGAGAGCAAGGAAGAAAATTAAATTGAAGAAATAAGCAATTAAAAAAAACCCACTTGATTTCGTTTTAACACGGTTTTCATAAATCCAGACATATTTAGTAGGCATCTGTAGATGTTATGTATTTTAACTGTAAATGTAATGTCTCCAAGATATTAGCTCCTGTAGTTATTCGGAAAAAGCTTATGACTGTATGTATGTTACCTTTAGCAGGGCGCATGCGCACACTTTTTAATCTGCGACTCCAGTGCTTACCATATGACAGATAAAATGACTTTTCTCTTCAATATATAAGCCATCTAATTCTTACGCTATATTGACAAGGGCGGTTTGGAGCTGTGAGTAGGCGTGGGATTTGTCACATATGGTTTAGGGGCCGACATATCTCTCCCTCAATGCCGTACCGGGAGGCAAGGTCGGTAGCAGAAAGCAGCGAAGGGCCAACTGCGTCCAAAAGCGATCGCACGGGCCGAAATCCCGGGATGACTCGTTTGGTACGACGCTCCAGCGCCGGTGTCTGGAGGTACTGCGTTTTTCTCTTTTTTCTTACGTATCAGCTAAGTTGCGGAATGCGCTAGCTGATTTTATCCCTACCTATGAGTTTACTGGTTTTAAAAGAGAATCCAGGGCCGCATTTTGTACAGCGGCTCTTCTTTTTAATAAATATATCTTTAAATATTATGTATTTATGTCTGGATTTATGAAAACCGTGTTAAAGACTGCAGGCACGTTTTTAGGAAATCGGTCAGATAGTGTACATAAATAAAACCATGTAGTACTGAGAGTGCTTTCTACCTCATGTACTCTTTAATAGAAGCTATGTCATGCCTATGCAAGCCTTTGAAATCGCTTCAAATGAGTCGAACTAGCCAAACAAAGCTTAATCAGAGCTTAAATTGATCACTTGATTCGCGGCACTAATTTAGACATGTTTAACCTCTGTGATTTTAGCTAAATGACCTCACTATGTCTTTCCTAGGCATTAAATTAGCCAGTCATGGCAAAAAGAGCATTGTAAGCAGTCAAATGGACTATTTGCTTCTACATTTCAGCCAACTAGTAGCCCTTACGTGACATTTACTTTCAATATCTGTCTGGATTCGCAAAAACGTAGCCACAGAATTTGACTTGTCACTGATAATCGTGATACAATTCTGTCTTAGCGCTAGCTTTCCACAAGGCTTATCATAGCTCAAATAAAGGGAAATAACTCTCCTGGATGCCTTTTCAGGCCAGGAGGACTAGTTTCACCGTCTTTTCGATGAATCATGAATTCTACAATTTAATTAAGAGTGCTTTGAACATGAAATTGGAGCCACGGTCTACATAAACACACGAAGGCACAGATGTCAAAAACGGCGGCGGAGAGTTGATCAAGTTTAGCTTTCTATAACCTGCATCGTCCTAAATGGACTAAACAAGAGCTTCCTACATCGAGAATGGATCGAACTTTAAACAAACTAGGCCATAATCATGAGTTGGCGAGCACTTCAACATGTCAACACTTCAACAAACTGATCAATCATCAGCCGGAAGACACGCAAATAAAATTCTTCCACGCTAGCGAATCACAGACAGTTCTGATAGTTAGCGAAGCCGAGAACGCCTAAAATTCATCAAACAAGGAAATTCTACTCACGATCAGCGCTTGAACTCATGTTCTTCACTCTGCTCCTGGCCATGCTTTGCTTGCAAATACCAATGTCCCGGATGAACTTGATTTTTGTCGAGCGCGGAATGGCATATCCACATTTCAACAGATTTTTTTCTAAGTCTTTAGCCAAATCAAAGTTCAGGGCAAATAACGCCAACAGCAGCTGGAAATGTCTAGTCCATTGCACCTATAAGCCCTAAATTGGTGTGGCTAAAGATCTTTGCTGTCTAAAGCAAGCACAACATTATCGCTACAGGGCAAACGGCCTACTCTTACGGGACTAAATGTTCCGTTGATACATATCAGGCCCGCCTTACCGCGTAGGATAATAGACGACGCTTGCTAGCAAACCGTTAGACTTGCACCTTCATTGGACTTAATGATGTCCTCAGGCAGACTTCCTTTAGACAGCAAATACAGAACGCTAAGCGATCGGCTCCATGTCAGAGTCAACGAACGCGCGAACTGAATTCAAACGAGTGAAGCCTGGACTAAACCTAGTAGAAATTCGAAGGGGGGAGGGGGGGAGGGGGTGGTAGGATAAATAATTTAAAAAAAGGGAAGATCAATGAAACATGCGGCAAGAAGTTCTCTACATTTCATGCTAGGTACGAATTACAATCTGCTGTCATAGCGAGAGCAAGGAAGAAAATTAAATTGAAGAAATAAGCAATTAAAAAAAACCCACTTGATTTCGTTTTAACACGGTTTTCATAAATCCAGACATATTTAGTAGGCATCTGTAGATGTTATGTATTTTAACTGTAAATGTAATGTCTCCAAGATATTAGCTCCTGTAGTTATTCGGAAAAAGCTTATGACTGTATGTATGTTACCTTTAGCAGGGCGCATGCGCACACTTTTTAATCTGCGACTCCAGTGCTTACCATATGACAGATAAAATGACTTTTCTCTTCAATATATAAGCCATCTAATTCTTACGCTATATTGACAAGGGCGGTTTGGAGCTGTGAGTAGGCGTGGGATTTGTCACATATGGTTTAGGGGCCGACATATCTCTCCCTCAATGCCGTACCGGGAGGCAAGGTCGGTAGCAGAAAGCAGCGAAGGGCCAACTGCGTCCAAAAGCGATCGCACGGGCCGAAATCCCGGGATGACTCGTTTGGTACGACGCTCCAGCGCCGGTGTCTGGAGGTACTGCGTTTTTCTCTTTTTTCTTACGTATCAGCTAAGTTGCGGAATGCGCTAGCTGATTTTATCCCTACCTATGAGTTTACTGGTTTTAAAAGAGAATCCAGGGCCGCATTTTGTACAGCGGCTCTTCTTTTTAATAAATATATCTTTAAATATTATGTATTTATGTCTGGATTTATGAAAACCGTGTTAAAGACTGCAGGCACGTTTTTAGGAAATCGGTCAGATAGTGTACATAAATAAAACCATGTAGTACTGAGAGTGCTTTCTACCTCATGTACTCTTTAATAGAAGCTATGTCATGCCTATGCAAGCCTTTGAAATCGCTTCAAATGAGTCGAACTAGCCAAACAAAGCTTAATCAGAGCTTAAATTGATCACTTGATTCGCGGCACTAATTTAGACATGTTTAACCTCTGTGATTTTAGCTAAATGACCTCACTATGTCTTTCCTAGGCATTAAATTAGCCAGTCATGGCAAAAAGAGCATTGTAAGCAGTCAAATGGACTATTTGCTTCTACATTTCAGCCAACTAGTAGCCCTTACGTGACATTTACTTTCAATATCTGTCTGGATTCGCAAAAACGTAGCCACAGAATTTGACTTGTCACTGATAATCGTGATACAATTCTGTCTTAGCGCTAGCTTTCCACAAGGCTTATCATAGCTCAAATAAAGGGAAATAACTCTCCTGGATGCCTTTTCAGGCCAGGAGGACTAGTTTCACCGTCTTTTCGATGAATCATGAATTCTACAATTTAATTAAGAGTGCTTTGAACATGAAATTGGAGCCACGGTCTACATAAACACACGAAGGCACAGATGTCAAAAACGGCGGCGGAGAGTTGATCAAGTTTAGCTTTCTATAACCTGCATCGTCCTAAATGGACTAAACAAGAGCTTCCTACATCGAGAATGGATCGAACTTTAAACAAACTAGGCCATAATCATGAGTTGGCGAGCACTTCAACATGTCAACACTTCAACAAACTGATCAATCATCAGCCGGAAGACACGCAAATAAAATTCTTCCACGCTAGCGAATCACAGACAGTTCTGATAGTTAGCGAAGCCGAGAACGCCTAAAATTCATCAAACAAGGAAATTCTACTCACGATCAGCGCTTGAACTCATGTTCTTCACTCTGCTCCTGGCCATGCTTTGCTTGCAAATACCAATGTCCCGGATGAACTTGATTTTTGTCGAGCGCGGAATGGCATATCCACATTTCAACAGATTTTTTTCTAAGTCTTTAGCCAAATCAAAGTTCAGGGCAAATAACGCCAACAGCAGCTGGAAATGTCTAGTCCATTGCACCTATAAGCCCTAAATTGGTGTGGCTAAAGATCTTTGCTGTCTAAAGCAAGCACAACATTATCGCTACAGGGCAAACGGCCTACTCTTACGGGACTAAATGTTCCGTTGATACATATCAGGCCCGCCTTACCGCGTAGGATAATAGACGACGCTTGCTAGCAAACCGTTAGACTTGCACCTTCATTGGACTTAATGATGTCCTCAGGCAGACTTCCTTTAGACAGCAAATACAGAACGCTAAGCGATCGGCTCCATGTCAGAGTCAACGAACGCGCGAACTGAATTCAAACGAGTGAAGCCTGGACTAAACCTAGTAGAAATTCGAAGGGGGGAGGGGGGGAGGGGGTGGTAGGATAAATAATTTAAAAAAAGGGAAGATCAATGAAACATGCGGCAAGAAGTTCTCTACATTTCATGCTAGGTACGAATTACAATCTGCTGTCATAGCGAGAGCAAGGAAGAAAATTAAATTGAAGAAATAAGCAATTAAAAAAAACCCACTTGATTTCGTTTTAACACGGTTTTCATAAATCCAGACATATTTAGTAGGCATCTGTAGATGTTATGTATTTTAACTGTAAATGTAATGTCTCCAAGATATTAGCTCCTGTAGTTATTCGGAAAAAGCTTATGACTGTATGTATGTTACCTTTAGCAGGGCGCATGCGCACACTTTTTAATCTGCGACTCCAGTGCTTACCATATGACAGATAAAATGACTTTTCTCTTCAATATATAAGCCATCTAATTCTTACGCTATATTGACAAGGGCGGTTTGGAGCTGTGAGTAGGCGTGGGATTTGTCACATATGGTTTAGGGGCCGACATATCTCTCCCTCAATGCCGTACCGGGAGGCAAGGTCGGTAGCAGAAAGCAGCGAAGGGCCAACTGCGTCCAAAAGCGATCGCACGGGCCGAAATCCCGGGATGACTCGTTTGGTACGACGCTCCAGCGCCGGTGTCTGGAGGTACTGCGTTTTTCTCTTTTTTCTTACGTATCAGCTAAGTTGCGGAATGCGCTAGCTGATTTTATCCCTACCTATGAGTTTACTGGTTTTAAAAGAGAATCCAGGGCCGCATTTTGTACAGCGGCTCTTCTTTTTAATAAATATATCTTTAAATATTATGTATTTATGTCTGGATTTATGAAAACCGTGTTAAAGACTGCAGGCACGTTTTTAGGAAATCGGTCAGATAGTGTACATAAATAAAACCATGTAGTACTGAGAGTGCTTTCTACCTCATGTACTCTTTAATAGAAGCTATGTCATGCCTATGCAAGCCTTTGAAATCGCTTCAAATGAGTCGAACTAGCCAAACAAAGCTTAATCAGAGCTTAAATTGATCACTTGATTCGCGGCACTAATTTAGACATGTTTAACCTCTGTGATTTTAGCTAAATGACCTCACTATGTCTTTCCTAGGCATTAAATTAGCCAGTCATGGCAAAAAGAGCATTGTAAGCAGTCAAATGGACTATTTGCTTCTACATTTCAGCCAACTAGTAGCCCTTACGTGACATTTACTTTCAATATCTGTCTGGATTCGCAAAAACGTAGCCACAGAATTTGACTTGTCACTGATAATCGTGATACAATTCTGTCTTAGCGCTAGCTTTCCACAAGGCTTATCATAGCTCAAATAAAGGGAAATAACTCTCCTGGATGCCTTTTCAGGCCAAGAGGACTAGTTTCACCGTCTTTTCGATGAATCATGAATTCTACAATTTAATTAAGAGTGCTTTGAACATGAAATTGGAGCCACGGTCTACATAAACACACGAAGGCACAGATGTCAAAAACGGCGGCGGAGAGTTGATCAAGTTTAGCTTTCTATAACCTGCATCGTCCTAAATGGACTAAACAAGAGCTTCCTACATCGAGAATGGATCGAACTTTAAACAAACTAGGCCATAATCATGAGTTGGCGAGCACTTCAACATGTCAACACTTCAACAAACTGATCAATCATCAGCCGGAAGACACGCAAATAAAATTCTTCCGCGCTAGCGAATCACAGACAGTTCTGATAGTTAGCGAAGCCGAGAACGCCTAAAATTCATCAAACAAGGAAATTCTACTCACGATCAGCGCTTGAACTCATGTTCTTCACTCTGCTCCTGGCCATGCTTTGCTTGCAAATACCAATGTCCCGGATGAACTTGATTTTTGTCGAGCGCGGAATGGCATATCCACATTTCAACAGATTTTTTTCTAAGTCTTTAGCCAAATCAAAGTTCAGGGCAAATAACGCCAACAGCAGCTGGAAATGTCTAGTCCATTGCACCTATAAGCCCTAAATTGGTGTGGCTAAAGATCTTTGCTGTCTAAAGCAAGCACAACATTATCGCTACAGGGCAAACGGCCTACTCTTACGGGACTAAATGTTCCGTTGATACATATCAGGCCCGCCTTACCGCGTAGGATAATAGACGACGCTTGCTAGCAAACCGTTAGACTTGCACCTTCATTGGACTTAATGATGTCCTCAGGCAGACTTCCTTTAGACAGCAAATACAGAACGCTAAGCGATCGGCTCCATGTCAGAGTCAACGAACGCGCGAACTGAATTCAAACGAGTGAAGCCTGGACTAAACCTAGTAGAAATTCGAAGGGGGGAGGGGGGGAGGGGGTGGTAGGATAAATAATTTAAAAAAAGGGAAGATCAATGAAACATGCGGCAAGAAGTTCTCTACATTTCATGCTAGGTACGAATTACAATCTGCTGTCATAGCGAGAGCAAGGAAGAAAATTAAATTGAAGAAATAAGCAATTAAAAAAAACCCACTTGATTTCGTTTTAACACGGTTTTCATAAATCCAGACATATTTAGTAGGCATCTGTAGATGTTATGTATTTTAACTGTAAATGTAATGTCTCCAAGATATTAGCTCCTGTAGTTATTCGGAAAAAGCTTATGACTGTATGTATGTTACCTTTAGCAGGGCGCATGCGCACACTTTTTAATCTGCGACTCCAGTGCTTACCATATGACAGATAAAATGACTTTTCTCTTCAATATATAAGCCATCTAATTCTTACGCTATATTGACAAGGGCGGTTTGGAGCTGTGAGTAGGCGTGGGATTTGTCACATATGGTTTAGGGGCCGACATATCTCTCCCTCAATGCCGTACCGGGAGGCAAGGTCGGTAGCAGAAAGCAGCGAAGGGCCAACTGCGTCCAAAAGCGATCGCACGGGCCGAAATCCCGGGATGACTCGTTTGGTACGACGCTCCAGCGCCGGTGTCTGGAGGTACTGCGTTTTTCTCTTTTTTCTTACGTATCAGCTAAGTTGCGGAATGCGCTAGCTGATTTTATCCCTACCTATGAGTTTACTGGTTTTAAAAGAGAATCCAGGGCCGCATTTTGTACAGCGGCTCTTCTTTTTAATAAATATATCTTTAAATATTATGTATTTATGTCTGGATTTATGAAAACCGTGTTAAAGACTGCAGGCACGTTTTTAGGAAATCGGTCAGATAGTGTACATAAATAAAACCATGTAGTACTGAGAGTGCTTTCTACCTCATGTACTCTTTAATAGAAGCTATGTCATGCCTATGCAAGCCTTTGAAATCGCTTCAAATGAGTCGAACTAGCCAAACAAAGCTTAATCAGAGCTTAAATTGATCACTTGATTCGCGGCACTAATTTAGACATGTTTAACCTCTGTGATTTTAGCTAAATGACCTCACTATGTCTTTCCTAGGCATTAAATTAGCCAGTCATGGCAAAAAGAGCATTGTAAGCAGTCAAATGGACTATTTGCTTCTACATTTCAGCCAACTAGTAGCCCTTACGTGACATTTACTTTCAATATCTGTCTGGATTCGCAAAAACGTAGCCACAGAATTTGACTTGTCACTGATAATCGTGATACAATTCTGTCTTAGCGCTAGCTTTCCACAAGGCTTATCATAGCTCAAATAAAGGGAAATAACTCTCCTGGATGCCTTTTCAGGCCAGGAGGACTAGTTTCACCGTCTTTTCGATGAATCATGAATTCTACAATTTAATTAAGAGTGCTTTGAACATGAAATTGGAGCCACGGTCTACATAAACACACGAAGGCACAGATGTCAAAAACGGCGGCGGAGAGTTGATCAAGTTTAGCTTTCTATAACCTGCATCGTCCTAAATGGACTAAACAAGAGCTTCCTACATCGAGAATGGATCGAACTTTAAACAAACTAGGCCATAATCATGAGTTGGCGAGCACTTCAACATGTCAACACTTCAACAAACTGATCAATCATCAGCCGGAAGACACGCAAATAAAATTCTTCCGCGCTAGCGAATCACAGACAGTTCTGATAGTTAGCGAAGCCGAGAACGCCTAAAATTCATCAAACAAGGAAATTCTACTCACGATCAGCGCTTGAACTCATGTTCTTCACTCTGCTCCTGGCCATGCTTTGCTTGCAAATACCAATGTCCCGGATGAACTTGATTTTTGTCGAGCGCGGAATGGCATATCCACATTTCAACAGATTTTTTTCTAAGTCTTTAGCCAAATCAAAGTTCAGGGCAAATAACGCCAACAGCAGCTGGAAATGTCTAGTCCATTGCACCTATAAGCCCTAAATTGGTGTGGCTAAAGATCTTTGCTGTCTAAAGCAAGCACAACATTATCGCTACAGGGCAAACGGCCTACTCTTACGGGACTAAATGTTCCGTTGATACATATCAGGCCCGCCTTACCGCGTAGGATAATAGACGACGCTTGCTAGCAAACCGTTAGACTTGCACCTTCATTGGACTTAATGATGTCCTCAGGCAGACTTCCTTTAGACAGCAAATACAGAACGCTAAGCGATCGGCTCCATGTCAGAGTCAACGAACGCGCGAACTGAATTCAAACGAGTGAAGCCTGGACTAAACCTAGTAGAAATTCGAAGGGGGGAGGGGGGGAGGGGGTGGTAGGATAAATAATTTAAAAAAAGGGAAGATCAATGAAACATGCGGCAAGAAGTTCTCTACATTTCATGCTAGGTACGAATTACAATCTGCTGTCATAGCGAGAGCAAGGAAGAAAATTAAATTGAAGAAATAAGCAATTAAAAAAAACCCACTTGATTTCGTTTTAACACGGTTTTCATAAATCCAGACATATTTAGTAGGCATCTGTAGATGTTATGTATTTTAACTGTAAATGTAATGTCTCCAAGATATTAGCTCCTGTAGTTATTCGGAAAAAGCTTATGACTGTATGTATGTTACCTTTAGCAGGGCGCATGCGCACGCGCACACTTTTTAATCTGCGACTTCAGTGCTTACCATATGACAGATAAAATGACTTTTCTCTTCAATATATAAGCCATCTAATTCTTACGCTATATTGACAAGGGCGGTTTGGAGCTGTGAGTAGGCGTGGGATTTGTCACATATGGTTTAGGGGCCGACATATCTCTCCCTCAATGCCGTACCGGGAGGCAAGGTCGGTAGCAGAAAGCAGCGAAGGGCCAACTGCGTCCAAAAGCGATCGCACGGGCCGAAATCCCGGGATGACTCGTTTGGTACGACGCTCCAGCGCCGGTGTCTGGAGGTACTGCGTTTTTCTCTTTTTTCTTACGTATCAGCTAAGTTGCGGAATGCGCTAGCTGATTTTATCCCTACCTATGAGTTTACTGGTTTTAAAAGAGAATCCAGGGCCGCATTTTGTACAGCGGCTCTTCTTTTTAATAAATATATCTTTAAATATTATGTATTTATGTCTGGATTTATGAAAACCGTGTTAAAGACTGCAGGCACTAAAAACAGCAGGCACGTTTTTAGGAAATCGGTCAGATAGTGTACATAAATAAAACCATGTAGTACTGAGAGTGCTTTCTACCTCATGTACTCTTTAATAGAAGCTATGTCATGCCTATGCAAGCCTTTGAAATCGCTTCAAATGAGTCGAACTAGCCAAACAAAGCTTAATCAGAGCTTAAATTGATCACTTGATTCGCGGCACTAATTTAGACATGTTTAACCTCTGTGATTTTAGCTAAATGACCTCACTATGTCTTTCCTAGGCATTAAATTAGCCAGTCATGGCAAAAAGAGCATTGTAAGCAGTCAAATGGACTATTTGCTTCTACATTTCAGCCAACTAGTAGCCCTTACGTGACATTTACTTTCAATATCTGTCTGGATTCGCAAAAACGTAGCCACAGAATTTGACTTGTCACTGATAATCGTGATACAATTCTGTCTTAGCGCTAGCTTTCCACAAGGCTTATCATAGCTCAAATAAAGGGAAATAACTCTCCTGGATGCCTTTTCAGGCCAGGAGGACTAGTTTCACCGTCTTTTCGATGAATCATGAATTCTACAATTTAATTAAGAGTGCTTTGAACATGAAATTGGAGCCACGGTCTACATAAACACACGAAGGCACAGATGTCAAAAACGGCGGCGGAGAGTTGATCAAGTTTAGCTTTCTATAACCTGCATCGTCCTAAATGGACTAAACAAGAGCTTCCTACATCGAGAATGGATCGAACTTTAAACAAACTAGGCCATAATCATGAGTTGGCGAGCACTTCAACATGTCAACACTTCAACAAACTGATCAATCATCAGCCGGAAGACACGCAAATAAAATTCTTCCGCGCTAGCGAATCACAGACAGTTCTGATAGTTAGCGAAGCCGAGAACGCCTAAAATTCATCAAACAAGGAAATTCTACTCACGATCAGCGCTTGAACTCATGTTCTTCACTCTGCTCCTGGCCATGCTTTGCTTGCAAATACCAATGTCCCGGATGAACTTGATTTTTGTCGAGCGCGGAATGGCATATCCACATTTCAACAGATTTTTTTCTAAGTCTTTAGCCAAATCAAAGTTCAGGGCAAATAACGCCAACAGCAGCTGGAAATGTCTAGTCCATTGCACCTATAAGCCCTAAATTGGTGTGGCTAAAGATCTTTGCTGTCTAAAGCAAGCACAACATTATCGCTACAGGGCAAACGGCCTACTCTTACGGGACTAAATGTTCCGTTGATACATATCAGGCCCGCCTTACCGCGTAGGATAATAGACGACGCTTGCTAGCAAACCGTTAGACTTGCACCTTCATTGGACTTAATGATGTCCTCAGGCAGACTTCCTTTAGACAGCAAATACAGAACGCTAAGCGATCGGCTCCATGTCAGAGTCAACGAACGCGCGAACTGAATTCAAACGAGTGAAGCCTGGACTAAACCTAGTAGAAATTCGAAGGGGGGAGGGGGGGAGGGGGTGGTAGGATAAATAATTTAAAAAAAGGGAAGATCAATGAAACATGCGGCAAGAAGTTCTCTACATTTCATGCTAGGTACGAATTACAATCTGCTGTCATAGCGAGAGCAAGGAAGAAAATTAAATTGAAGAAATAAGCAATTAAAAAAAACCCACTTGATTTCGTTTTAACACGGTTTTCATAAATCCAGACATATTTAGTAGGCATCTGTAGATGTTATGTATTTTAACTGTAAATGTAATGTCTCCAAGATATTAGCTCCTGTAGTTATTCGGAAAAAGCTTATGACTGTATGTATGTTACCTTTAGCAGGGCGCATGCGCACGCGCACACTTTTTAATCTGCGACTTCAGTGCTTACCATATGACAGATAAAATGACTTTTCTCTTCAATATATAAGCCATCTAATTCTTACGCTATATTGACAAGGGCGGTTTGGAGCTGTGAGTAGGCGTGGGATTTGTCACATATGGTTTAGGGGCCGACATATCTCTCCCTCAATGCCGTACCGGGAGGCAAGGTCGGTAGCAGAAAGCAGCGAAGGGCCAACTGCGTCCAAAAGCGATCGCACGGGCCGAAATCCCGGGATGACTCGTTTGGTACGACGCTCCAGCGCCGGTGTCTGGAGGTACTGCGTTTTTCTCTTTTTTCTTACGTATCAGCTAAGTTGCGGAATGCGCTAGCTGATTTTATCCCTACCTATGAGTTTACTGGTTTTAAAAGAGAATCCAGGGCCGCATTTTGTACAGCGGCTCTTCTTTTTAATAAATATATCTTTAAATATTATGTATTTATGTCTGGATTTATGAAAACCGTGTTAAAGACTGCAGGCACTAAAAACAGCAGGCACGTTTTTAGGAAATCGGTCAGATATATATATATCTTAGTGTTTTAATTTAGTCCTAAAGTAACCTATACAGTATCTACAGCTGTGGAACTCCCTGCTAAACTTAGTAATTGAAAACTGTCGCTGGCAATCAACAAGCTGGCTGTAGCCTAGTCCCGACATCCTCTTCAAAACACCCTCAGATCACGAACCACGATATTCTGGAAACAAGTAAGTCTTTCGTATTACGATCGATGCTCCATGAGCTAATGGAACGAGAAGGGCTGAGCGCTAGGCTACGGTATTCAGAATGAGGCGGGCCTGATGCTAGCCTGCGAACGCAGACGTACGTCTGCGTTCGCAGGCTAGCCTGATGCATTCCATAGCGCTTTCAATAGCCTTTAACTAAACAAATTCACTTCTGTTTTGTCTGAGCGTCACTTGTAGACAATTGAAGTTCGATTTATCTTAACCCGACACTGATTAGGCGGGATGTTCGAGGAAGATGACCATTGATGTTAAAGGCGACTCCGGCATAGTTTGGACTGGTAGACGCTGACCGGAAGTAGGGAGAGAGTTTGTCACTGCACCAAGAAGTGCATACTTTATAGCAGTGTGTGTAACCGGATATGAAGAAACCAGAGTAGAAATATGTATCGCAGATAAGCAGCTGATACTCATAATTTGTGTCTGCTACGCCATTTCCTAGCCACCTTGATGGCAATTTTTTTCCGTAATGAGTCGCGGCTAAAATAGTGGAATTGGACTTGTATGTGAAAAAGGCTTTTTGTCCTGTCGCTTCGTCCACGAAAAGAATCTCGCGAAACTGCAATCAAAGAAACAGATAGTTATTGAAGCAAAAACTCGGCTGTATTCGTAACGTATCCAGCATCTGTAGTAAGGCACAAAGACTCGAAGTATATCTACATCTAAATAAGGAGGGGTGGAGTCCTTAAAAGAGATATACCCACCGCTGCAAGACTAAAAGGGGAGAGATCAAAAAAACCTAATATACACATACTTACGATCAGGATGAGATTGTTGTGTTAATAATTAACCTAACTCTTAGTTCACTGTGTTTAAAGCAGCCTGTTACTGGACTTGGCACGGGGATTAGTTCTCATAAAGCAATCGCATTAGGGAGCACAAACCGGTTAAAACGTTACCAGAGGTTCTATGCCTCACACAAAAACACAGTAATCCTCAGCAGGAAAAAAGATGACGACTGGAACATTTACCCATAATTTTTAGTTTAGCGCATAAAACCCTTAACAACGCTAATAAAAACGTACAGTAGTACAAGTAGTACAAGTTCTTTCTCAAACTAACCCATTAAGTTTAAACAATGAAATCATGACTGTGACGGTGTTTGGATATCTGATCTTAATTAGCATAGATTTTTATGATTTTATTTCTCCGTTTTCTCCTTAGTTTTCTTCTTAGTCTCCTTAGTTTTTCTTTAGGTTCGGTTGAGGAGTTACCTCAAACTCTCTTGACAGTGTTTGACCACATTTCCAAACACCTCGACGTTCGTTAAAAATACTCCGCTGCGCGTCGTATTTTCAACTCTGTTCTCTGTGTTTGGAAATGTGGTCAAACATGGTCTTTCGTGTTTGATATACTACATCTACATCTTGACTAACATACACAATCGCGTTAGCACAGTGACAAATATGGCTTTCCTTGTACTTTATAAGCTGTGTAAGATTCGCATGGCGTTGTGGTAAAATGTACAGCAGTCATGAATCTTTTTTCTTATAAGAGCGACGTAAAGTGAACAGGTTTACCGGTATGTTGTTGCAGTCTGTTCTGTAGCCATTTGTTCCATAAGGCAGCATCTCGTCATACGTCACTTCCGCTTTTGGATTGACTGCATTGTTCGTTGAGTAGCACATTGTCCATCCCCCATCAAATGACGTCATATCACAGTATGCCCAGAACGTCTTGAACCCGCCATACGGTTGTATGCGGTACATTCCGTCGCGAGCATGCGGGTATACTCTTCTAATGTCTTGGCAGCTCTTTCCTTGAAAAGGAAAGTACACATTGAGTAAAGAAGATACACCCTTAGGAACCATTATGCATTATAACGGGCAGGATTAGTGGTAAAAATTACCCTTGAACATGCACTTTGGATGCACGCTCATAGAATTAAATTCGGTTTCAGTAGCACATAGCAGACAGGGGTATTGCTAGCACCCCTTGGGCGGGATGCCAGTCCATCGCTAGAATACTCAAAA
This sequence comes from Micromussa lordhowensis, assembly GCA_964020085.1. Lineage (NCBI taxonomy): Eukaryota > Metazoa > Cnidaria > Anthozoa > Scleractinia > Lobophylliidae > Micromussa > Micromussa lordhowensis. Next base: position 3,580,818 of record OZ026605.1, read on the forward strand.
ATTTATCAGGTCACCTTACAGTTCAACCTTGTGGAGACTGAGGAAATGGGAGAATTACGTAGCTTGTGCAAAACTGGCACAAAAATGGTTGACCCCGGCCAGTGATTAAGTCCAGACCGCTCGATCAGTAGCTCCAATGCGTTAGAGCATCGTGGTTCCCACAATGATAAACGTTCACGTTAAACCGCGACTTTTTGTTCTTACCTGTAATTGCGCAGATTCCGTTGCTGTCGAGCGGATGACAACCCTAAACAGTAAAACAAATAAATCTGAAATAAAAATGAAAGCTTTCTTGCATGGAGCCTAGTAGAGTAGATTAGGTTGAATATACGTTAGTCCGCCACAGACCCCCTCGTCTCCTGGTTTTGCTTCCCCTTTCGTCCCCCGCTCCAGCATGGTCAGGTTTTTCTCGAGAATACTTTAAGGACTCCAGCCATCGTTTCAACGTATTTTGCTGTTTTGTTCAGCAGTGAAAATGGCGTCCCCTTTAAGGTTTGCATGCATGCAGGTGTTATGAGGAAAACCAGCTATAGGTTTCTGGAACAACTGAATAGAGAGCTTTAAAAAAGCAACGACGATGGTGACGCCGAGAACGACGCCCAGTCAAAAATGAATTTATATTTCACCAGCGAAATTCTCAATTGTCTAGATTTGTTCAGGACGCTAATGGCTCTTAAAACGTGCTCAGGCCAAATATGCAACGACAGCGTTCAGTTCTAGATGTAGATATGAAAAGTTAGTCGAGGTCATTCACGTTCCTCAGAGTACGCAGAACTTAGTCATTTCACGTTCTTTTGCAGAGGAAGACAAAGAAACTACAAAGATGTATAACGAACGTACACAGCCGTTGCCTTGTTCACATCATTTGTTTGCTGACGTTCTCGTTGCCGTCGTGGTCGTGGTTTGCTTAAGCTCCCCAATAAGAATACAGAAAAGCACTGCCAGATGATGTGTTTCCCTTTTGAAGCAATTCTACAAAGTTTGCCGATCAGGTCTCTTCTCCCCCTTTTAAAGGCGATTAGAAGTTCCTTACAACTTCACTGAACCATAAATTAATGAAGAAATGTTATGTAGTTGTTAAGTCTTGTAACTGACCCGATTTAGCGTCACGTGACATTGTTTCAACTCGCTGGTAAAGTATAAAAAAAAATCATTAAAGGTATCAGTTGTTATAAAACAGGAACGGCCGTGAAAAAAAAGTTCTACAAGAAAGCTCTCTCAACTCCGGCTGAAGTCCGTGTGTGTAAACGAATTAACATACTGAAGCCGAGTCGTTTTTCATCACGAATAATAAAATTAGTAAGAGTTGTGATGTCTTTTCATCTGTATTTACATAGCGGGCTCATACAAGACATTCAACCATCGATTGTGTCTTAAAAGCCAATATTTTTAATCATAAAATGTTCATTTTATTAATTTCTGTCTTTTTCGTTTTGAAACGAACTGACAAAGTTATCACTTGAAATAATGATAAAACTTCCCTTGTCATATTAAAATTCAGTTCAAACGCATTAATTTAAACACACTTTCTTCTTCAAATATTAATTTGCCAAGTTGCATATCATATCATTCGAGCCTCCCATTTTTCACTCAGAGGTGAATTTTACATTTTACGATCAACGAGATAATTCTGATGAGAAAATGAGCAATTCGATACTAAAAGAGGTCTTCTTTTGCAACTGCCTGAAAATCACCTACATCTAATAAAGTTTACCTTTAAGAACATCAAGAAAATGATGCCTTGCTGATCACGAAAATGTGTATTTCCTCCTTCGACGACAGAAATGTTGTGCTTGTTCAGCTCACAAGTTCCTTGGCTGTTCTCCTTTGATGGCATCTTGAAGTTCGCAGAGGTGCACCATGCATTTCTCATACATTGATGGCCGCACGATAACAGACTAGGAGAGTTAAACCGTTTGACAACGTGTCCCTCAAGTCGTTTATTTTCCCGCGTTGTGAAGTATGAAGAACGAGAAGAGGTGGATCTTTCATCGACAGCGAAAACGGGAATATATAGCGCGTATTGAAACAGAATTGCGAACAAAACGTTTAAGCTTTCCATCATTGACATCGGAAGCCAGTGTACATACAGTTCGAGAGTAAAGCTGACTTAAAATTAATTTGTTCTGTGCGATTTTATTTTCTAGTCCGATGAAGTTTGCGATAATCGCAATGATTGGTCAATTTAAGTCGGGATAACATTTGGAGGTGTTCGTCAGTCCTCGGAAGTCATCGTTAATTGTAATTTTGAAATAATTTCCTAAATAAGTGGGAAAAAATTGACTGATTAACAGGTGTGAATTAAATGGCGGACAACGAAACCATGATCAGTTGTTAGCACAATTGATTAGAATCCAGAGACCAATAGACCAGTTTCGATATATTAAAATTCAGCCTAAAACAATAGACCTCAGCACGAGGCTCGTGGGAATAACTACAGAGTTTATTCCCCAGAGCCTCGTGCTGAGGTCTATTGTTTTAGGCTGAAGTTTAATATATCGAAATTGGTCTATTCTTCACTGCCGTGTCAAAAAGCCCTTAACAGTGAACTTTCTTAAAAATTTCACTGCAGTTTGAAATGTGAAGTTTGATTCCATGATTCTATGTCCACATTAATGTTAAGTTATTTACATTACGATTTTGGAAAATACATTTATCGCGATTCCGCAAGAACTCTTTGTTTCAGTAGCCAACAGTTCTCTGCTTGAGATACTAATAACAGTAGGTAGCCTATGAAGATATGATCGTCGCAGTTATACACACAACTTAAGCAGTTGTGAAATTAAAGCCTGAAAAAAAATTCAGGCCTGAAAGGGATTCGAACCTATGATCTCTGCGATACCGGTGCTTTATTTTTCAGTTTTCAGACTTAAATTTCACAACTGCTTAAGTTGCGTCTATAACTGCGACGATCAATCGTGTCTTCATTTCTTTCTCCGCAGTTCGAATATATGATCTTTTATATATTCCTTTGCGGTAGGTAACCTAAGCGTCACCGATGTTTGTTGGAAATTGTTTCAAAATAGCCAGAAAATGAGAGGGGCACTGCTCAAACATTTGGAAGAAGCAAACCGAGCAGTTAAAAGATTCTATTCTAAAGAAAGACGTAGAGTTCGCAGAAACCCAAACAGATTCACAATAATTTGGTTTTATCAACTGAGTCAATGTGAATTGGCCACCGTAAAGAGATTCGACGGTGGCCAATCCACATTGTCAACTCAGTTGATAAAACCAAATTATCTTGTAATACTCCCCACCGACGCAGCACCACAGTTTCTTTTGAAAGTTACTCCCTTTATAGATTTACAATAAGCTATTCAATAAACGTTTTCTAACGCAACTGCATTGTTATCGATAGCTTTCAGTTTTTTTTTTTCGTTAGCTGGTTCTTTGTTTAACACCTTGTAATAATAATAATACTTTAAATATTGTATGCTGACTATTCTCCAACTGTAACTTACAATAACGCGCTAACCACCATAAAGGTAATATTTTATTAAATACCCTCCTCCCTTCCCCCGCATTTCTTTTCTGTCAAGAAACAATTTTTACTGAAACATAAATCCAGACTCAAATATCCAGTTGAAGCTCGAAGCCTCGATCTTCTCTACCCAAGCAACAAGCGAAACAGCGACAAAAAATCTTCTCTGAAATGAAAAATGTCCCCAGAAGTAGCTAAGATTTTAGTCCAGAAATATTACATCGCTATCGTCATCTGATTCAACAAAGCGCTTAGAGAGTTTTGTGCGTTTCGTACTACCGACGAAGTCGTCACAATCTCCGTCGACCATATCCGAAGAATTATCGATTGCCTCTCTGATAGCTTTTGTCCCAGGTTCCCTCTTGCTTTTCTTGCTTAATGCATCATCACTCTTTCCAGCCACATTTGACGACTTCAGTGATCGCGTACTCGTCTTCCGTTTGATCTAAAAGGTAAAAACACAGATTATCGCTATATATTCTCCTAATACTATCCAGGTTTTGACGCGATACACTGCGAGTTCTTAGGTTCACCATCACCATACCAGTAAGAATAAAAAACGAATGCAAAGAGAGACTATTGGCGGGGGGTATATTTTCCCTACATTATCTTTAGGGTGATAGCGATGAGATACTGCTTGGGATTGTCTTGAGAAGAGTAGTGACAGATATTGTTTTTTTTTTTGGGGGGGGGGGGGGCACCGGTTAGAGACAAGTTCTGGTTTGTTCCCTAAGCCTCAGTTTCTTAACAGTCGTCTTAATATCCAACCAACCTTTTTAGAGCGAGAATCCACTCTGAAATCCATGAATACTAGTTTACCCGATTTCTGCACCAATTTCGCGTTAGGCCCGGGCAAGAGATAACTAATAGTTGAATACGGCGTGAAGTGAAAATCTTCTCGCAATACACCCTCCAGTAACAAATAAACGACCACTCGTTCACAGTTTTCGCGCGAAAGATCCGGAGTCTTGACGTCACGCATGCGCAGGCTTGTCTGTCCCTTCCCGCACCAAGCGTCTACAAGTTTAATGGCGGTAACACGCTCTGAAAGCGACGTTGCTTGATGCAGGATTTTGAGGAGGTCAAGGCAGTAGTTCGTTATGTCGAGCGCTTCAAAAGGAGATGGCCCTGTAACACAATAAAAGAAAAAACTCAATGGGTTATATTGACACTTGATGACTTAAAATTTAACAAATTGACGTCAGTTTTTCATGCGTCTGTCCTGTTATTGATCATAAATTTCGTCATCACATTGTCAAAGTAGCTGTGGATGAGTGGATCCGCAGACTACTTTGACAATGTGATGACGAAATTCATTGTCAATAACAGGACAGACTCATTAAAAACTGACATCAATTTGGTTTTTACGATAACAAATGGTCGAATTGCCCGCTCTCACTCGCTGACGCGTCGCACGAATTTCAAATTCATGTGTCTGTCCGCATATTGACGATAAAAATTAGCCAATGAGCGCGTGAGAATTTCTGCAGTTATCGTAAAAAGGCCATTTTACAGTGGTGTCCCAGTTAGGCTGGAGGTTACCTTGCTTGGATACCTGTCTACTTTTCTCATTTAAATGCAAACTAGGTCGCATTATAACAATTTGACTTACACATCAGAAGCAGCGAGTTCTGAATCAAAACAAGGTCACCTCCAGCCTCGCTACTATTCGAAGCCCAGGTCACTGAGCAAACAACTGTAAAATGGTCTATTGATTGAGGTCTCTTACCATCTACTTGGTCAGCAGGCTTCTTACAGCTGTCGCACATTTCGTGACAGTCAGCTGGGTTCCAGGACTCTCCGAAATGTCGACCAATCAGAGATCGCCGGCATTTCTTCTGTTCCTGACAGTAAGCCAACATTCCATATAGATTTTCCAAACCTGTTGAAACAAACAGAACGAACAAATATAGAATGACAATTTGTAAACTTAGGTGGGAGGTGGCCATGAAATTCAGCAATTGCCTCTTGCATGTTTCAGTGTAACTTAAAGTGCCTATAACCCCAGAAATTTTTTTTTGGCTAAGATGAAACTTAGACAAACACACAAAAAGAATTTGCCAAAATTTTCGGTTTGTGATATTTTTAAGGGCTTTAAAAATTAACATTAAGTAGCTGAAATTTGATACATCACCGAGCTGGTGAGGAGCCTGGGTCTATTACTGGGTTGACGTCACAGACTGTTTTGCATGCATGTTTATAAAGAGTTAATGCTATGTAAATGAATATGTGACGTCAACCCAGGAATATACCCAGACCCCTCACCAGCTCGGTCATAACACAAAATATATCAAATTTCAACTACTTCCTGTTAATTTTTAAAGCCCTTAAAAATATCACAAACCGAAAATTTTTGCAAATTATTTTTGTGTGTTTGTCTAAGTTTCATCTTAGCCAAAAAAAATTCTGGGGTTATAGGCACTTTAAGATAAAATACAAGCTTACCTGTTTGTTCTGTGAAGACCATAGTGCTTTGTTGAAAGATGTCAAACGGCCGATAGAACAGAATACAGTGAGACTCTTTGTCATCTCGTCCAGCACGCCCACTTTCTTGATAGAAATTCTCCATGGATTTGCTCAAGGAGTGATGTATTACGAAGCGCACATCTGGCTTATCAATACCCATTCCGAAAGCTATGGTAGCTACCACAACCTACAAAAGAAAATACCACCCTCTCAACTGCTGTTGCCTGTTCAAATTAAAGTGAAGAAAACTGATGTATGCTAGAAAATCTAGATTTCAAATTTGGTATAAAAATTATCCTCTTTATGTTAAAAAATTAAGAAAAAACTTGTTCGGAAGGAAAAAAAGATAAAGCACAAATCCGTTACTCGAAACAACGAATGGAGGAACATTTTGAGTCGGTGTCATTAAAAGAATTGTATGATTTTTCCACAAAATATATATTACATTGTTCCAAGTGCCCAAAACTTCCTGCCCATCAAGATTTTTTTCAAGTATTGCTTTAATAACCTTTCCTTCCAGCTACCGCAAAATGTAAAGTGAACTGATGAAATAACATGCATGGTTAGGCATAAATGGGATAAGATTGGCCCAACATACATGTACACTGCATCTATTAAGTGAGCATGGTGACCCCATTTTTTTTATTTTTTTGAAGTATCATTACTGTACTTAATAAATGGATGAAGTTTGAAACAAATCTTGTGTTGGGTTCTTTTTTCGAGGAATGACCTTAAACAACTAGAGCCACACCTGATCACCAGGGCCGAGTTGTTCGAAAGCCATTTAACACTAACCCAGGAATAAAGTTTACCCCAGTTTTAATTTTTCTTGTATATTTTTTTTCTCATGTTCTGTGTACATGTAGTTTGAGATTATTCAAACTCGAAACTGAAGGACAAACAATATAAACAGAAAACCTCACCACAAAGTTACAAAACTCAATCAAAATTCTTGCTTATCCTGGGTTAGCTTAATCCCACTTTGAACAACCCAGCCCAGGATATTTATTGAAATTAAATTATAAAGCTAATTACTTGTACTGCATTACTAGTCCAGGCTCTATGCACTTGACTGCGAGATTTGCCATCTAGATCACCATGGTAACAGGCTGCCTTGATGCCACGAGATGTAAGACTTGAAGCAATGGTAACTGAGTCTTTGCGAGAAAAACAATACACAATACCTGTTCATAATCAAAAGAACAATGTTAACTACAGTTAAAACTTGCCAGTTCAATTCAATTCAATTCAATTCTTACTTTACACTACAAAGGGCATTTACACACATTTTATATGGTAAAGTAATGAAAATAGTAAAATATTAAGTCTGAATATTTTAAAGCCATAAAGCTGCAAGCAGTGACCAAGGCCTGTTGCGGGCTCTCGGGCAGTGGGGATGATCAAAAGAGCAGGCAGGCGATGGCAGGATCAGCCTGCTTTTCAGATCATCCGCACTGACCAAGAGCCTGGAACAGGCTACGGTGACCAAAGTAAGAAGAACTTGTCTGGTTTGACACCGCCGTGGTCAAGCAAATGGCAGCATTATTCAGCTACCCTAAGCTAGACCTGCAAACACTACATTACAACATACATACAAATCAAACGGCAAAATAAAACAATTTATAACCAAAGTTGATTTTGCTGCTGCTATGTCATAGCAGCAGCAAAATCAAGTTGGGTTATTCAGGTGTCATTTGTACTACATTGGTGTATTTCTTAAAGATATTGTTAGGCAAACACTTCATTCTGAAGAGTACACACAGCAGGCCAGCAATATGTACAAAGGGCTACCGTAACATGGCTGTTCAATGTAGTTTGTGGAATTAGGTGCAAATGAAATAGAAAACAATATTTAGACTAGTCATTGAAGGCCAAGCAACACTGGTGTTCACTGGTAACAGCTTTATGTGCAGACTCACAGGAAGACGATTACTGTAAGTACTGACATTGAAGTCTGAATCAAGTTGAAACAGTGATGACGGTACCTGACTGTCCAGGAAACTTCTGTGTCAAAAGTTTCTGAATTTCATCCATGCACTCATCATGCTTTGATGGCTTGTTGTGTACCTTGTGGCACAAAAACAAAGAATGTCCTCCATTACATCCAATAATAAATCTTGCCAAATAGGTCCGGGTGTCCAGATTATCAATACACTAAAATGTTTCTTTACAGTATCCAAATTTGCAACACGTCAATCAGACGCCTTATCTACTGTCTTGATATCAAGGCACTGACCTCACATGGCTAAATTTTTAGGACACTAACCTGGATACATGAATAACCTTTTTTGGTAATGCTTAAGTGGCTTATCAAGTTCATTTGGTCTCAACATGGGTATTTGATGGCATCTCACTAAAAGAGGAACCATGGCTGAAGCATAGGATAAGGTAGAACAATTTGGAACCGCAAGAAGTATGTGTACATGAGTAAAAGATATCTTGAAATAATAGGGAGCTTAAGCAATTGTGACAGCGTCAACAAGGACAATGCCTAGTCAAAAATGAATTCATATTTCATCAGCAACATTCACAAATGCCTACATCTGTTTAGTGTACCAATCGCTGTAAAAAGGTGTTCTAGCTAAATATGCAATGACAGTGTTAAATTCCACACAGAAACACGAAAAAATTAGCCCATGTCGTTTGAGTTCCCCAGACAACCCAGAGCTTGGTCATTTCACGTTGTGTAGAAATCGTTCACCCTGCATTATAACGAAGTTAATCAGTGACATTGGACACTGCGTTTTGTTTGTAAATATTCTTGTTTAAACCAGTTTGATCACGTGCGTTTTGTAATAATATCCAGCTTTCAATCAAAGAGAAGGAGAGTCTACGTTACGAGCGAGCGAGATACTTCAATGTGATGTACGAGTGATTCTTACGAATAAACGAGTTAAACGGCACAAGTTTCGATTACGATTATTACACGTTGTTTT
>OZ026605.1:3597200-3600200 GCA_964020085.1 Micromussa lordhowensis
TGGAGAAGTGCCGATGGAGACAAAGACGATACATGGCTGTCTGGAGTAAAGGACGATCTTGCTAAAAGAAGGTGGGACTTAATTGTGAAATAATTTTGAGCGCCTTGTCCATAAAACACTAGGTTCGGTTATTCAATTCCTTTCAAGCTCCCTTTCAAGACACTAGCAAATTATTCGGTTAAAGATAATTAATATTTACTAAACTTGACGCTGTTTTGTGTTTTTGTTGCAGTCTATCAGATGTGATTTTACCGCAGAATTTGGCCGAGCGCGTCAAGCGTGCTTTGAGAGTGAAGCGATGGTGGTGGTGTGGGAAAAGAAGGCGAAAGCTCAAGGGCTGTCCCAAGAAACAGAAGCGAAACTGATCCAGTTGATGTCAGCGTTCAACAATGAAGTAAGACACCAGATTTGTAGCCCTTTTGTTGTTTTTTCTTAACACCCACAATCAGAGTCGGCAGGTGTTCTGTAGCCCTTAAACATGCAGGATTACCGCAACGTCCGTCTTGACGAATATAGACACCACAGTTAAAGACAAAGAACTGCAAATTACGAAACGACATAACGGAATTCTTAAAAGATCAAAAAAACTGGAAAATTGATATCAATTAAGCGATTCTGAGCCGAATAGAAAGAAATTTTTGAAAAAAGTTCTACCCACGAGCTATTCTATAGGTAAATTCTGCGCTAGGTAAACAAACAAACTTTACAAACCAACTGAAAAGTGAATCTATCATCGGCCACACAGAAAATGCGCTGACTAGCTAGCTCCACCTTGATTTACATAAATTCCGCTATGATATTGGACCGTTTCTTTCCCGACCGTGCCCAAACGTTCTATTGTTGATCAGCAACTCGTAGTTAATTCTACCCTCACAAAGCAATTCCGTTCTTTTTTCTGCTCAGTCATGATAACAAGTCATTGTTCTTTGTCATGCTTACAATTCATTGTTCTTCCCCGTTGGTCCATTTCATCTCTTGGTTAGTGGTAACATTTCACTTCAACTCTTCATAACCTAATGTTTTAATTTTTCAGTGATATACACTTTTTGCTTATTATACTAGAATTCTGCCAGAAATTCCTTATCGATCTTACGAGGCAAAGTCGCGGCAAAACGCTCACTTCTACAAACGCCACCCAAGGCAACCTCTTACTGTGTTTTTCTTGAAACTCATTAAGCCTTCTTTACTGCAAGTTCCGGTCATTTATGAATTAACTGTTGATATGAAAACCGCCTAAACTTTGTGTTATGTTTTTTTTTTTTCAGGAAGACTGTTGCGATAGCCAACTACAAAATCAGTAATCAGTCCCACAAATTGACAAGACGAAGACACACAAACAATGTTCAAAACAATGTCAGCAACAATAACTTAACTTGAAGTATTTATTTTTGTATGAGTTTATTTACGTATGCGTGTAATAAAATAAGCTATAAGCTATTTGTTGACTAATAAACAAGATATTTCTATACTCTGTTTGTTTATTTTCACGCAATTCTCGGTGTGATGTTTCGAGTTTCCTGTATCAGCTGAATTTGCAGTCTGGGTGAGCTTTGCTGAACTCCTAGCAGTCGAACTAGACTCCGGCTTTTCAATTCTCTTTGCATATATTTATTTCATAATATTGAATTTGCGCAGTTTTTCTTCTAATCGACTCTATATAGATCTTTTGTGTAGATCTTTTCTACGCTCTCTCTTTCTTGAGAGTCTTGCATGTGGAAAGAATTGAAGACAAGAGTCTAAACATTGAGACAATAAGACTTGGCAGCCGTTGACGTAACGGGAGGGGGAAAGGAGAAGGGTAATTATAATACCACCCTCCTGACACCACCACAATTACCCCACGTGACCTGTTAGATGACGTGTTAGATGTGCATGTGGTGTGGTCGTTGGTTCATTGTTTCACTCCGAATTTTATGTTGACTGAAGAAGAAGCCTACCTAATCAAAAACCTAAATGACTAAAATACCTCGACCCTTCAAGGAACAACAAATGGACGAAAACGAAAAATTGAGGCCCAAATGTGGGAATTTACTGCGAGTTTTATCATATCCGTCCAAAAAAAGTCTGTGAATTCGAACCAGACGAGTTCCACTTTGGGCCGGGATGTGATACTTCTAAAAATTTGTCTACATTCGGGGTCTTTCTATAAATCGGCTTATGCAGTAAGGTTCTGTCAACTCATCAACCCGCCCCAGATAAAAGAGGAGAGATACGAAAAAGGCTTCTATGAAGTTTGGCAAAAAAATGTTTAACACGCCACTTCCCGTGACCTCTTTAACGAAAACTTAAAGTCGTACTGGTCACGAGAATGTTATGAATAGACAAAAGATTGGGTCAAACATGCAGTCGACCTTGTCAGTAATCAAACATATATGACGAGCCTGTTTCTCTAATCAGGCCTTTCATCCTGTGCGACTTATGCTACGGTTGCAAACTTCTTTTCGGAGTTGAAATCTGTCCAGACTTCTTTGAAGTCTGTTTATCATACAGTACTGGGAAAAAGAACTTTAACTCACATTTAAGGGGAAAAGAAAGTTGAAAGATCGAGAAAGGAACTGGAAACAGAGGTTAGTTTATTACGAGTAACATATATTAATGTGGTTTGTTTATTTTTGCTTATAGCTTCACGCCTTACGCTTTACAATTTTCGAGTATCGGTAGTCTGGATGTTGAAAACTCCGTTTTCGGATAAGGCACTTACTTTAAGCGTGTTTCTCTAACCAGGCTTATATAAATGGCCGCTGGGAAACTATTGACGGATATTAGCAAATTTATTTTGGAAGAAGCTTATATGCTATATGCTGGATTTGCATGTCAGACAGGAAGGGGACGGGGGGGGGAGGGGGGGGGGAGAGGAAGAAAGCTAAATTCCTTGGTATTTGCTCCATGGCTAGTACAATGAGATACAACGTACCCGTAAAGACTTTCCTTATTTCATTTGACTTTAGAAATTAGCAGGTGTGAACCACTTTTATCAGCAAATAATTTCAGAACACAACT
>OZ026605.1:3600400-3610400 GCA_964020085.1 Micromussa lordhowensis
AGGTGGCTTGGTAAGAAGGTGTTTAGGTAGTAGGTAGGTAGGAAGGTAGGTGGAAGGTAGGTAGGTAGGTGGGCAAAACTAATTGATTCGTTATCCATAGCACTAATTTAAAAGTAATCTAAATCCATTATTTTATTATTTAAATAATTAATCTGATAATAACTTATCCCTTAGATTAGTCGAACAATACCACCCGATCAGTTTATAATTGTTTTAATTTTCTTAACTTCAATTGAAACAAAGTGTGAAGTGTGGCATGTAGCTGCCAGATTTGATAGGACAATAGTAAGGTCGATCGATCAGGTAGGTAGGAAAAAGGATTTACGATCACAAGATATAATGTTAACTACACACTATGTCGCTGAAGCGTTTTATTTTCTCGCCATAGAAGACGATACAATAATTCAAAGCAATGTCAACCTTCTTTAATCTCTCCCTTTCCTTTTTTATGTTCCTTTTGGCACTTCTCTCTATTTTTTCCTTTGCATGGAGCGAGGTTTCAGGGCCTGAAATCAAATATGTAGCTCATTAGATGCAAAGGAACGTATTTTTCTTTAAAATGCGATTTTCATAAATCCAGTTATAAATACAACTGAGATAATAGTAAGATCTTGAAAAATCCAACATTTTACTGCAGCTAAGGGATTAATATAAGAGTAAATTGGTATTTGTAGCTGAGCGCCGGGTAGATATGTAAGCAGGTAGATAAAATCATTTATAGGCAGGTCTGTGGGTAGCACAATATTTTTGCTGATTAGTTTTAAGGTACGCGGGTCTTTTAGACGACTATTTTAGGACAAAAATAGACCTTTCATAGCTAAATTTAGGTTGTTTGGACACAGAAGGTATATTTATAACTCGTAGAATGGCGAGATAGAAGGCTTTCTTTCTGTAGCGTCAAGAGCCCATTCACCCCAGTTGAAAATAGACTGCAAGGATGCTGAGCGTTAGTTCTCCTTTCTCCTTCGGCCAGAAGCCCGGCTGGTGCGTGATCATTAGCAGTTCATTAGGAGACTTCAACAGGCCCGTTTATAGTCTATTTATTATGAAAACAGAAATCCGGTGAAACATGAAGGAACGCGTTAATGCTTGGAGTAGCCACAACAAACACACTGCCATCGAGAAGATTAAGTAAACAGAAATTCGCGTTAGATAAAGAGAATAAGTAGATTTTCTGATAAGCGTTGTGAACTGCCGAAATACACCTGGTGCATACAGTCGATACGATTTTTATATGAACAAGTGATAAAATCTTTAAATGGTTATCTTCAAATTGGTGAATTTTGCCCATCATTCCTTTCGAACTTACTCATAAGATCCACGACGAACTAGACAAAACTTTGCGAAAAGCGGCAGCCTTTGTTAGCAAGCGGGAGTGAAATTGAGATAAAAGGCCGAAGAGCCGCAGAGAATATTTGAAGCGGTGCCAACCTTTTAAGATCAACGCTCTTAGAACAGTACTTTCAAAACAAAGATAAACTTGAATCTTGAACTTTGAAAGGGAATCTCTCAGCTATTATTTTCCAATTAGCACCCAAATAGCACAATGATATTTTTGTTGTAAATTAATCCCAGACTTCTAGGGAAGTTCGCGGATTCATTAAAAGCTAAGTCGGCTTAAGTGGAGTAAAACAATTTGTACAAGAACTAAATTACATGAACAAATAAAACGTTAAAAATAACAATACCCGCGGCTTTCGCGTCATGTGCAAACTCAAGTATCGAATATTTGAAAATATTTTCTCATGACAATATTTAATTTCGTGAGGTCATATGTAGCAGGCGTTACCGATCGTGATAGATGATGTTTGAAAAGACACGGAACTTAAATTTTCGCATTTGCACATCTTAATGACGTTTGAAAGCATTGCTTCATTCAAAAAACTGACGATTATTACGTCAGCGAGTTATAAACAGTGGAAAGGTTTGCATTTGCGACAAAAAGTCTTTTTTCTATTTCTTGCGGCATGGCCTTATGGACAGCAGATTTTCCAAAACGCCGCCCTCGCATTACCCAAAAATATAGTGTAACCTCTCGAGAAGTTCAATATTACATTACAGCGGAATTTTATCCTGCTTCCAGAAGGTGGCGAACCCCGGCGATTTGTAGTTCAGCTCACGATAGACAAGGCAGGCCCCCCAAAGCAAGGAAGGTAAGACTCGATTAGGGCATGGCAAACTTGTAATCTTATTATACAAAACTGAGAAAGCGCAGGTCTTTATAGGATCTCAGAATCACCGTGCATTGTCGTTAAATTAAATCGAGTGTGCCCACTTCAATGCAAGAATTTGTAAGTAGCAGAAGAAAACCACAAACGAACAGCTCGGACTTCTGTGGTTGTAAGCAGGTATAAAACCTGCTTTACAATATGCAAATGACGTTGAACTCGTAAATCTCGACAACGAGATATTATTATTATTATTCGATTGAAAACACTTGCAGTTTTACTGCATAAAAATGATCCTCTTACGAAACATTTATTTTGAGATAAAGATCAATTTAATGTGACTTGACGACACAACAGGCAAAGGAATCAACTCGCTTGAGCTCTCTGGAGTGAAAACAATAGCAAACATTCAATTTCCAACAGTTAATGTGTTTTCATCCAAGGCGTATGCGAGCGAAGTTAACCCAATCAGCTAGTGCTGTACTTTTTGCACTTTGGATTGATTTATAGTAGGAATTTCTCTTTTGTTAATGCAAAGCTAATGCTGTTGAATGACTGTTTCACTATAAGAATCTATCTATATAGATATAGCTAGTAATCTGGCTTACAAGTGGTCTCATAACATCTCTGGTATGGTCTCTGCCTGTCTCGGTAATGCCTTCGTGACTGTTTAACATTTTTTTTTCGTCTCGAAACTCTAGCTGAGACGGGTTTCGTCAAGTATTTGTCCTTTGACTTTGACCTAATAAAAAAACATTTCTCTCGGGCCAATCTGCCCTGGTTAACTCCTCTTTGTTCATCACCTGATCACGATGATGTAAAGGCTTGGTTTTCGAATTCTTGACCAACATGCAGTGCCAACATCTTTATAGGTTATGGTGAAAGGTCCCCCCCCCCCAAAAAAAAAAAAAAGGAAAAGAAAAAACTCCCGTCTCAGTGCGGTTCGAAAACTTTTATCGTATTTGTGAGCGATATAGGTGGATTGACCAGTTTGGTTCATTTTGTAGATCTCTATACACTCTACCTGCCCCGTGGATCGAAGGTTTCGTATTTCTCTGGTCGTATTGAGCTAAGGGTATTCTGTTTGAATTCCGCATCAAGCAAAAAACCTTTCTGTGTGGTCTTTATGGCCTGGGGATATATTTTGCAAAGTGGCCACCGCCATGCGCTCAGAGAGGCTACAGCGGTCAAGATCCTTCCGGGTGTGTTGAGGGACCACCGATATTTTCCCATTCAGCAGGGCTGACTCCCTTATGAATGGCTGGATCGGCCGGGTCCAATTCATTTTTGTTTCTTTAGCGACAAGTTCTGAAAAGAGAAACACCCCAACCCGGCCCTGTCCATATGCAGGGCCGAAGGATTGTCGCATGATTGTCAGTTCACTATCAATCGTTTATATTCCTAAGGGGTGGGGCTCCTGGTACAGCAATAAATTTCGCAATTTTTGGTGCTATTTACTCGACTCTTTTGGAGGTTTTCAGAAAAACCAAAACAGGTATCAGCCAGGTAATAGTCGATTTTCCAAATAATTGATGACTTGCAAATTGCATTAGTTTGTATATCCGAGCTAATATGAATCAACAGCTCAATTCTCCCAAGTGATTTCATCTAATTTCTTTTAACGTCGGTTCTGAGATTTTAGTTGCTCATTCACTGGCAGACGATTTACTTCACTACCTCTGTGTGCCTGCTTTAAAACGTTTCCATACTAAATATGGAAAACACATTTGGGAAAGACACCTAGATGGTCGATAAAAGAAGCGTTAGTTACCCGCTCATATTTAATTTTACCTCAAGCTAAAAGATGTTATCAACATGATCAAAGTTAATCAATGTTGTGTTTGTACCCTTGGAGCGTGGATGTCGTTCAAATCGTGCCACGATGCTAGCAATAACTATAGAGCTAGCATCTGTTACGAAACCAAAAATAGTGTTTATCTGAATTGCTCCAGGTTATCGGTTATGGCAGCAAAGAGAAACCTCTTGTCATCAACGTTGTTATTCATGGCTTGCCTGTCATGCACGATAACTGCGCAGTCTCCAATGCCAGAATGCAGCTCCTGCTGGTGTGATAGCGCGGGCGACTGTCCCGACCCGAAGGACACATGTCCCGCGGTGAGAAACTGCAAAACAGCTGTGGTGAAAGACAAATGTGGCTGCTGTGATGTGTGTCTCAAGTCGATTGGGGAGACCTGCAGGAGAGAGCCGCAGGAGAAAGAAGACGAAAAATGTGACAAGGGATTGACGTGTGTTCCTGGTGAAGATTCATGGTACTGCGATAATATGAAACCGGAGAACGTTAAAGTGAGGAGATGCGAAAAAGGTGAGTAGAAGCTAGTAGAAGCTCGGGGCTTAGAGTAAAGTTTAATTCAAAAAATCTCCTTTGAAACAGCTCCCTTCAGAGGAATAGATGTTCTAAATGTCGCACTTGAAATGATTTTTCAAGTAGCCGTGAAAGCGATGTGCATGTTAACTACATTTAACAATTATTCTACTCCGTCGCTCTTGTTGAATATGAGATGATAGATAGCCAACGAGGCGCGTAGCTCCCGGTTGGCTATAATCATCTTATATCCAACAAGCGCGAGTGGAATAATTGTGTTATCAAAAACGCCCCCAACGTGTAGAAAACTAAAATAAAATACAAAATAGAAACGCGCAAAAAAGAATTATTCGCGCTCTTACCATACAGTTTGTAGACCATGATTGTAGGTCATATATCATGATGGCTAAGCCAATGAAGCTCTTAAATTTCATTATCCAGATCTAGTTTTAAATAAAAAGAGGGCATTACACGACGGCGCGAAGCATCAATTCGAGTTTTTAGTACGAACAAACACAGCGCGTGAGTAAAATAGTGCCACCTCGTAATTTTTCTTTTATTATATAGCCAAACTGACTGTTTGCACAAAAAAAAAACGTGAAAAAGCTGGAAATGACGCCATCAATATCCCGGATGTAGCTTTCTATGAATTCTACGAGCGCGCATTTTCCCGAAAAACGCTTATGTCTATGTAATAAAATCCGGTATCTTTCATCTGCCTACCAGCGATCTAAATAATAAACCAGGCAAGCCAATCCATGTGATATTCTAATGGTACCGTTTTGATTTTCTTATTTTACATTAGAGGGGAAAAATAAATGCTTTGACCTCGTCACAAGGAAATCCTACCATGTTAATGAGATTTGGATGCGTGGAGACTTCGCCTGCACCGCATGCATGTGTAAGAGAAGTGGTCGACTCAAATGCTGGGCAATACAGTGTAACAATCCCAGTTGCAAGAATTCTGCCCGTGTAGAGGGTCGATGCTGCAGGTTTTGTTTGGACCCTGACTGGAATAAAGGTTTGTCATATGCTACGCGTATTTCGTCTCTCAGATAGTACTCGCGCTATTATTAGTCAATTTTATGGAGTGTATTCTTCTGCACAGTGGCTCAATGTACATTCTGCCGCTGTTCGGGAGAGGAGCCCGCACTCGGGTGAGATGAAGACCATACTTGAGACTCCGCCGATGAGCGACAGATCGAAATCGTACCTATAGACGGTACAGTTCGCTTCACGCGCCATTATTGTCTTGTACTGTCTTGATATGTTTTCTTTTCTCCAAAGTGAGGGGTGTGACAAACAACTTTTCAACCTCGTTTTCTCAATTTTCACTATAAGAAGTGCAGCTCCTAGTTTTTTTTTTGTTTCGTCAATTTTATGGCCCACGCCCTTCCCTTCAAGCGAGGGCAACGAATCGACCAGAAAATGAAAATTTTAAAACTCAGGAACGTCACTCGACTAACTCGTACGTACAGGAGCCCATGCTCGTACATGGTTGATAAAATGAGGTATGCATAAGCAGGTGGCTTCATTCTACAGCTCTTCAGTCTTGAGCTACAAATACTAACGTCTCCTTGATGGCTGGCATGCAAATATTTTTATTGTGATGCTAGATGACGGAATTTGATGGTATATCAAGGGAATATACACGTACCAAAGTTGATGATTATCTTCATCTTCTTGACATGTTTACTTAGCAAGTCTTAATACTGTAAAGATCATAGCATTCTGATGTCACATACATGCTTAGCCTTTCATACACAGGGTTAATCTTGCTCAGGTATACGCCCCCGTTAAATGGGGGTAAGTTAGACATCTTTATTCTTGAAAAATAGCGTCTTTTTTAAGCTTTATAACACACAGAGTCTTTTATCCCTTAGTTTGCAAATTCAATGGAAAGAAGTTTTTCCAGAGTGAAATCATTGTCTTACAAGACCGGAAGTCGCTCTGGTAAGTACAGAATTCCCACGGAGATACACATGATTAAACATACATGTGCTCCAGTACTTATAAATACAGCGGAATGTCGATTTTTCAAACCCTCGTTTCCCTCCCCTCCCTCAAACTGCGCGGGGGTACTCGGTAAATCTTTGGGTAGGGGTGTGTCACTGGACATTGAAACCCGTACCCTATACAACACCATGATCAGCTTGATTTTGCAACCCTATTCTAGACTAGGCACCAAAAACAACCTCTACCCTATCACGGACTAGCTATGAAAAACTTGATCTCTCTCGTAGTCCACTATACGCTAGCTAAACCAATATCTTACAAAGTTACTTCCAAGTTTCAATTTCTATTATAGAATCCCGGGTAAAGAACCCTGTTCTAGACTAAATTATTTATACACGGACTGCTTTTCCGGTAAATTATACTCTAATCTAGATCAAACCTGGCTGATTTTAATCCACTATGCCAAACTAAACTGCCTGAAAACCATGCTCTTGACAACGGTACATCCCCATACAATATTGGAGTAGCGCCTCCCGCCTCAGACTCGAACTACCCGATGGGGGTTCGAAAAATCGAGATTCCATTGCCAGTACAGATGAACCTCACTATCTCTCACTCCTTGGTTATCTCGAGCTCAAATTATTTCTGTTTAATTTGGATATATGCTTGTTCGTCGTTTGTTATCAACTATCTCGCCGCCATGTCAAACTATTTGTCAAGTCAGTAGCGTGGTTCTTCTGTACTTAATAATTTT
The DNA here is from genome assembly GCA_964020085.1 of Micromussa lordhowensis. Lineage (NCBI taxonomy): Eukaryota > Metazoa > Cnidaria > Anthozoa > Scleractinia > Lobophylliidae > Micromussa > Micromussa lordhowensis. The sequence goes on from OZ026605.1 coordinate 3,607,602, forward strand.
CTTTCACAACAGTTTGTTTTCCTTCTTGATTAAAGCAAATGTGTAGAATCGGAAGGCTGGGTGTGTCAACATGACAGCCAACAACAAATGAATCCACTGAGCGGTAAGTCGTAAAAAATAATTATACCTTCCTGGAACCTGGTACTTAATACACTGACAAGGTCGAGGCTTGTACTGAAATGATGATTGTTTGAGAGATAGAACAGTTCTAATGAAATCATTAAAATATTAATTAAAACATTAATCAGTTCGGCTTCAAGTCCGCCATCAATTGACTCAAAAACATACGTACGGTCAGAACTATTAAGTAGAACACAAAACAAAAACATAAACTGGTCCATAACGCAAATCACAATTGGTTTACGTGTAAGTCTTACTTCTGACTAGCTGAAAATAAGCCAAAATATTTTGGTTAGGTTTTCGTTGTTGTATAATTGAGTTAAACGTTAATTTAAAAATTCAACAGCGAGTTCTATTGGATTGGGTAAAGAATGAGTCCTAGAATGCCAAGAAACCGTCAAACGAACACTTCTCAGTAGGCGGGTTAATTGTTTCAGCTCAGGATAATTTTGCATAACCTAAACAGATACCCCCTTAAAACAGCCAAAATATGACAAATTGTGAAACTAATAGTTTTAAAATTTAATTTCAATAGAGACGCCACAGTGTGCCAGCCCACTGACAGGAGAGATGTACCAGGAGGGTGAAATCTGGAGTCTTAGTGAATGCGCTCACTGCCGGTGTGGAAAATTCCAGACGGGCAATTGTTCCGTAATTCGCTGTTCCAAGCCACTGTGTGACGATCCGTTTAAAATCAAGGGGAAATGCTGTCCTGTATGCCCGCAAGATTACGCTAGAGGTGGGTGTAATACTTATAACATGGTAGCATTTTAGAGAAGTGACGCTCAGTCATCGATAAATGTCTCACAATACTTATAAAGTTATGCAGTATGTCCATGATTGAGTTCTGGTGTGCACGGTTTCCCGTGGTCAACAGATAAAGAAGAAAAGCATTGAAATTGTGTCATAAACGCCCGTTAGATAATTAACGGTATTCCACGGGCGCGCATTAGATATGAGACAGGCAGATAGCCAACGAGGAGTACATAGTGTAGCACCGAATTAGCTATAATCTTCTCATATCCAACAATGTAAATGGTAGGGTGAAGTCTGCTTGCGAGTGGCCCATCTGGAAATATCGGCAATTCGGCAAATATTTGGGCCGAGAAAAAATCGCGCCAATAACGTATACAAAGACTGAAGTGATATCTTTATTACTCTCTAGTTTGCCACTTTGAAGGAGAAAAGTACTTTCACGGAGAGCTTATTGTTCTTCCAGACCGATGCACCTTGTGGTGAGTAGTCTGTTTGTCGCGCTACATTGTTGTCCTTAATGCGAACGATGCAAACTCGACTGGGTGCGAGACTTTCATACTACCTTCAAAGCATAGAGATCCTATACACCGCATTCCATTGGATAGCAGTTTGTTCGGATGGGAAGTATTGTACAACAGGGATTTGGAGTTCAAGATACTTACAAAGAAACACCGATGCGCCTCCCACAACAGCAACAGTCGAGTACATATGGCTACGTTTTACTGATGGCTTAGATTCTAAGACAAATTTACATCTCGGCGCGTTTGATTCATCGAGACAAGCGTCAACGTATTAGCATAATTGCCGCGTGTGAATAGAGCGGTAAAACCAAAGTAATCACTCTAGCCAATGATAAGGGACTCAGATACAGCGAACCAATCAAAACTCGACGTAATGACGCGTAACTGCCGCAAAGCGCGGGAAAACGTGTGCGAGCGATTTACGATTGGTTTGGTTTGAGCTTTCTGATTGGATAATAAAGTGGCGCGAGTGTTTTAAGCCAATCGTGTATCGTAGTTGATGCAAAACCAATTACTTTTCGAAACTCAAGTGACAAAAACGCTCTATATATGTAGACTTAATGATAAAATGAATATACATTAGTTCCTTGATTCCATTTCATCTCTAACAGTACTTGTAGCTACTCCAAGTGGCAGTGCTCAAGCAGCAGATGCAGGTTCACAAAGATGATTAAAGGTAAGACCAGATAATGCATGGTTTCAAGCGGTTCAGTTGTTATTACTGTCTCAGTGCAGGCAAGCTGAAACGGGCTACGCCACAGTTTGAAACTTTTACCCAAACTTTTTCAAGTTCTTCGTTTTTAACCGTTGTTAGTATTTTTCTTCTTATTATTATCTCTCTGATGTTTTTTTTTATCTTAGCAAACTACTATTTTTAAGTGGCTAAAATAACTCAAAATGCCTTGAGTGAACTCCTTCAATTAGTTACTTCCTCTTATACCTCAGCTTGGAGGACCGTTTGCTCATGATTTTTGACAAGAACTTTGTGACCAATCGCAAGTAAAGTTAATCGTCTTTCCATCTCATATTAGATGCAAAAAGCCAAACCTCACAAGTTTGTTAACGTTTACATCAGAAGACCTTAGTATTGCAGTATCATTAAAGCATCCAGTAATTTTTACATGGATTTTGTTGTTATTCTACAGAGCCACTTATGATGAGACCCAAGTGAAAACTGATAGATTGAATGTACGTGGGTCAAAGTTTGCCTTCAGTCGTGTGAGAACACGATAAATCCCACCTGCAAAGTTTGCAACAGCGACTGAAGAAACAAGACGACAGTGACTCGTTTGCTGTGCATCTCGCTATGATAAAATGTTAATCTTGTTATAATTTATTTAGTTATAAAATTTTATTGACCGGCTAAGGGCGGTCGGATAAGACATCAAAGACGTGTAAGGAG
>OZ026605.1:3615400-3642900 GCA_964020085.1 Micromussa lordhowensis
ACATACTACAAGCTTTAGAACATGCGTCAAATCTCGTGCTCAATCTAGCAATTCGCTCACGAGTGAGTGTGAGTGGGCAGTCGTGTAGAAACCTATCACGCAGATCAATATAGGCTTGAATCTAGAGTCTTCGAGCGTCGTCTATTGAAATTATCCTTCGTCCCTGTCGGCCGTGTAGTGGAAACGTCGATCGAGGCTAGGTTTGTCAACTTGAGGGAAACTTAGAGCGAGATGGACACAATTCTTACAAAGTTCAATAATTGAACCCATTCAACTTCCCACGCGGCAGTAAATTTGCAGTGCAGAGCGTACCATATTTATTATAACCTTTTTAGTATTAATGAGGATGTTAATAATAAACAGTTCTGTACATCACTGAATGAAAACATTAGAAATGAGTACCTCGAAATAATTTTTCAGGAGAAAGTGTTAATTTATGCAAGTCGGCTTACGTCAGTATCGACTCGGTATGAAAGGTTAAAGTAGAAGTTCTTCCGCCGTTCTTGGGAATTCATTTCTAACAAACGTGTTGCGAAATGTTTTGTATTCGACTTTCAAGCTTAGTAGAATTTTAACTCAAGGTACTGTAGTTCTAATCAAGTCACAAAGTGAATGGAGAGATCCATTCTCTAGAGACACAAGTACACTTGTACGTGAGAAAAATTTCAAGTTCGCAATGCTTGTCTTGTTAATGTCAATGAATGACGTTTTGGTTTTTAAACAGTAAGACTCTTTTCTCGAATTGCTTATATTTTTGGTTTTAATAGCTTAGTATTACTAAAACTGGCATATACTTCTCTGATCTGTTCTAGATCTTTGGAAACTACATATACATGTAGAGTATGTCATGCTCGATTAGTCACGGAACTCTTATTCAATTCATGTTTTCGTATAAACGAGTGTGATTTAACTTCCGTTCCTTGTGAAATCTTGCATAACATACAGTTTCCCAGCAATGATTTTTTTGTTTGTTATTTTTGTGGTGAAATATAATTGACCATAATTTGGATCCTTGTCTTTCTTGCTCTGTTCCTATTTATTTCTTTTTCCATGTTACCTTTATGCCGAAGACATCGGTGACATGGCTCATTGTTTTTGATGTGCCAACCAGAACACTATTGGCCGCTGAAGCAAAGAGTTATGTTTCACGCTCCAGAAATTTGAATAACAAAACCAGTGTTTGTAAGCAAATACATTTGAACTTCTTTTAAGTAGCCACCTGTTTAGCGGCTACACCCTGTGACTTGGCCAGTCATCAAAGTGCTGAAATTGTTGTCAGTAAAATGCTGTAAATAAAACTGCTAATGCTGTAAATAATACCGATTTCTCCATATTGCATTGCACATCCCTACTGTGCATGATTTTCACATTATTACATGTAGCATGCGCCCACATGCACATACAGAGCATCAAGAGATTTCCCTCAAGCTGAGCCTGACAGCGAAATAAATGCTTGTTTCCTCTTATATGAACATGGTGACCTATCTTTTTTATTGCATAATTTTCCTGTACAAAGAATTATCTTTAAGTTGAAAAATTTTAAAAACAATGGTTAGGAAGGAAAATAGATATAGCTAAAAGAGAAGTGCACAAAACCGTTGCCCGAGGATGTAAATTATGACCCACGAAGCTACGACTCAAGGAACGTTCTGAGTTGATCTAGTTTAAGGTTGTGTATTTTTTCCCATAAACTATATCTTACAATGTTGCGTATGCTTAAGACTTTCTACCTATCAAGTTTTTTTTTTCAAGTAGCTAATGCAAAACGTAACTTGAACTGATAAAATAATGCAACCGACTTTGCATAAATGGGGTAAGTTTGGCTGATCATGGTTTTTCAACAAAGTGCTTGGTAAGGAACATTCAGGCTAGGGAAAGTTTCAAAACAATCGTTCGGCAACTTTTATTTCTGGGGAATCACCTTAACAGGCCCCCCTTATTAAGCAGCCATGAACACCTTTTGGTTGTCCCAGTTAGGGCTTTTATTCAATGCTGCCACCCAATCATAGAAGTAGTTATTTAATATGTGTACATGTATGCTGTTTGGCTTTGTTTTGGAAAAAGGCAACAACAAATGAGAGTCTGAAATAGAAAGTGACCACTCAGATAAAAGCATTTAAAAACATGTTCATTGTTGTCTTCAACCCAAGGCACATGATTCTTTATTTGTATTGGAATAAATTTTCATTTTTTGACATTTTTTTGTTTGGCCTCAAACCTGATTCTTTTTTTTTTTGTATACTGGTGTAAGTCATAATTTTAATTACAAAGCACAATTAACACATACATTACATGTACTTACAATGCAGGTCACATAGCGATACTCACAAAACAATACTTATGTTACTTACAATATGGGTTACTTATGATGGCAATACATGTACAAATACTGAATACACTACGATAAATTTGGAGGCCAAAATCAAATCATTCAAAGAACGTTCCGACGATGTTAGTTTTCATTTTCAACATTAACTGTTTTTCTTGTTGAACAGTCTTATTTACTGTTAAGGAAAGTAAATAAAAGAAAAAAGAAATGGGTAAGAAAGACAAGCATACAAAAATTGTGATTAAATTCGTTTGGCTTGGTGATTACTGTATATTGGAAAAAACCCTGTTGATGAACAGTCAGCCTTTTCTACTGCACGAGTCGCCAGATTGGCGACCTGCTCTTAAAATTTAGTCGCGAAATTATTTTTTCACTTGTCATGGCGACCAAAACAGTCGTAGCTTGGAGCACTGCAGTAGTACTAAATCCTGACAAAACCCTGTTAAGCGGCCATCTCCATTTCCCCAAGGGTGGCTGGTTAATTGGGGTTCTGCTGTACATTTCTAACTTTGATTCCTTTGATATAATTACATGTATCTCTTTCTGTGCAAAAAAAAAGCTGATGTGTCTGGTTTTTGAGTCATTGGTAATGTTGGCTGCTCCGATCCACTGGAAATTGTGAAAGTCAGGACTTTACGGATGCTGGAAAATGCAACTTGAACTATCAAGCACCAGTGGAAAGTACATGTACATGTATATCAATTAATTTACATCAACTATTTCTGAAAACAATGTTTTTTGTTCTTATTGTTGTTGGGCTTAGTTTTGTTTTGTGTGTGTGTGGTTTTTTACTGTATCAAAGCTACACAAAATTAACACACTCACCAAGCTACAGTATATATCTCAATGCTCAGTTTTTCCTTTTACATTTATAGTTAAAAATTGAGCAAACATTAACATCATGGTTGATTTATACCATACTGTTTTACCTTTAAAAGGAGCTAATTAATTTATAGTAAGGGCTCCAGCTGTTCAAATCAGATTTTGTTGGTTTTGTAGAGTTGAAAATACCAGACAAGTTAATGACGTTCACGCTAATTGTTTCTGCGCATCCTTACTGCACATGTAAATTCACGTGCCACGTCACACATCGAGTGTGCGCCAATTAATAAATTGAACCAATGATAGTGCAGATGGCTATTGCTATACATGTAGCTTTGCCTTGATTTGATAATCTTGGACGTTCGGTGACCCCTATTTTTCTATTGATGGATCAGTTTTGTCTATCGATTTTCTACATTTAGCGAAGAAATTCTATTTATCTATTGAGTTGAACAATTTTGAGCAAATGTCCCTAAGGTTTTACAGTTTATGCACTTCAGAGATGTCAAGTTAATAAACGGGAAAATAAATTAATTTATGGTACATGTATATATTTCTTTCAGAATATAAAGCACAATTGGTAAAAGGTAACAAGCCAGGAGAAGATGATGACTTACAGAGAGACCAAGAAGGATTTGGAAATAATTCTGACATTGCTCTGTCTAGTATGTGCAGTGATGTTACTGGGACTAGCACAAATGTTTCCTCCTCAGACTGTTATACGTGTAACACAGAACAACAAACATCCATGTCTTCAGAATATTCAACTACTTCAAGCGTACCACCTTCGCAATACGTTGTAGCCACAGACAGTAAGGCTTTGGACAGTGAAATTGATAATGTAGAGACTGGTACAGATGACTATGATAAAGAATTTCAAGGAAAGTGTTTTAGTAGTGATAACTTAAACACTGGAAGAGATTCTGCTGTGAAAAGACCAGATCTCTTCAGATTTAAGTCGTGGTCGCCAAATTCTGAAGGAGAAGTCAATGGCAAGAAACTAGAGTCTGGCAAAGATGGAAAGAACTTGATTAACCGTTCTGTTTCTCATGAACCAAACCGCAAAAAATCCAAGGAGAGAAAGAAGTCCCTTGGGAAAAAAATTATCAGTCTTATATCCAAGACTAAACGTCATAAGAAATCACCTGAACCATCTACCAAGGAAGAAACATCTGGTGCAGTCGAAAGCAATTTTGATTCTTGTCTTGAAACATCAGTAGTTACATCAGGCACTGCCACAAGCTCCTACAGTGAGCCTGCCCCAAGGCGATGTGAAAATTTGTCTCCGCTCAACGTCACAGGAGCACGCAGGGGGTCAGTTACAGATAGTTTGAGCTCCGGAGAAGAATCCATTGCCTCGCCAATATCCCCGGGATATGAATCGGGGTATATGTCATCAGAAGGTAACTAAATGTATGATTCAGTTTTGAATCTGTTTAGTAGACGGTATATTATTTGATCTTGATGCTACCAATGTACATGTAATAGTGTTTGAGGCACCAATGTCTAATGGTTATAGTATGCTGGACTAATTTTGGAGGAACACATTTTAAGGTTGTGGTGTCTGACAAAACTGTTGGACTATATCAGTGAAACACTTATAAATACCTTTATTAAAAACTGGATCATTGGATAATGAAATTCGAGAGTTTTCATTGGCTTAGCCATCATGGTATATGAGCCATTATACCATGATCTACAAAAATGGCGAGCGTATGCGTGATTTTTTGGGCCTTTTTGTTTTTATTGTAGTCTAGTTTTCTATATTTTGGGGGCGTTTTTAATAAAACAATTATTCCATTTGCGCTTGTTGGATATGAAATGATTATAGCCAACTCGACGCTACGCGCCTAGTTGGCTATCTATCATCTCATATCCAACGCGCACTCATGGAATTGTTAAATATTTATCAACTGGAAGTTGATATGTAAATTAGCCACTGATGTAAATTAACCACTGATGTAACTTGGTTAAAGTAATTAATTATTATTTATTTATTTATTTGCTCTGGCAGAGGGCTAACGCTTGAAATGTCTGATTCACTAACTAATGCTACTGACAGTGGTTAATTTTGCTTTTTCAGCTTCATGCCTTCAGGCCTAACCAGCTGTAATCTGCTCTTGATCAAGACATTTCCTTCTCACAGGGCCTGTCTTTAGCTCAGAGTACATTGCATACATGTATTAACGGATGCACTGTAACCATGTGACATTTTTCTCTTTTCTAACATAGGTCCATCTGTGAGTTCTGGAAAGACAATTTCCATCATTCACTGCTCTGACTTGGAAGGAGAAGCCTTTGGAGAGGAGGTATTAAAGTTGTACAATCGTTTTGGACGTTCACTGGGCTATAGGTGCCACTTGGACAAGTTAGAGCTTATTCAAATAGCAGAAAACAAGTTCCGCTACGCACTGAGAAGTGTCCAGCAAAGCGATGTCTTGTTCATCTGTGTCTCGCCAGAATTGAAAAGAATTTTTGATTCTCCTCATGAAGAAATCAGCGACAGTCTTGAAGGTTAGTTTGGAGTCATAATCTCAAAATATTAATTCTCTGTAGCATTGACCATGCATTTCTTTTAATCATTATCTTAGCAGGGGTTTTATTTTGAAAGCGCAGGGCACCAGGCAAATTGGCCGGCTTTCAGTCGAGAATGATTTTGCATGCCTGGATTGACCATCTAGAGGAAAGGACTTCAGTTCAAAACAATTTGCTCAGCTGTGAAAACCAGTTTCCCTCCTGCTGAAAACTTTCATGAAACCCCTGCCTTGGTTATGAGAATGTTGTGGTACATGTATATCAAGATGATATTCTGATGTCGAATGACGTATATCTCCATTATCACCACCTGGCAGCTGTTTGATTGATTAATCCAGTCAACTCTCTCTAAGATGGACACCATGAGGACCGGCCCCAGCTGTCCGTCTTAGAGAGGTGTCCTGGTTATAGAGAGTCAACGTAACATGACCCCAGGAATTTTTAGATTACAATACAATTTGGTTGTCACCTCTGAGTTATTTTTTGAATGGGGCAAAATGATGACTGATTTAATTTTAACTTGTACTGTACTGTATGTAATTTGCCAACAAGATAAGAGCTGTTAATTAAACATCTGGTGTGAAAAAGAGTCATGTATTTGGTAATTTAAGAATTTTTCTTCCCTAAATCGTAATTTGCGATCACATTCAGCACCTCACAAGTGTCCGTTGATCATTTTAAAGTGTCTGTTGTCTGTCTTATGGAGGTGTCCGTCTTATAGAGGTGTCCGTTAAGAGAGAGTTGACTGTATACAATGTATATACATTTAGTTAGGATATTGTTGGCCATTAAAGGTCTCTATGCATTGTTTATCTGTGTTAGGTTGAGGGTTACTGTACATGTAGAGTCAATAACTTGTGAAGATTACTAGAACACCTGTGTATATACATGTTTACTGGCTGCAAGAAAAATTAGACAGAAGCATTTTCATGTTACATGTACTACATGTGTTGATAATCGTGTTTCTTTTTCATAAGTTATCACTTGCAAAGTGTAGGAAATTGCCATATGATTATGATTAATTTTGTGCACCAACTCTGGTGACATTTGAACATGATTTTCGGTGATAATAACACACAGGCATGCTCGCTCCCTCCAATTTTTCTTGAGGAGGGCAGGTGGCTTACATGTTTAATTTTTGAAAAAGAGAATCTTTGAAAACAAGCGTCATTCCCTTTTGACCATTTCCTGATTAACCCTTGTTCAAAAAGTAAAGTAGAACCCCAAACATGGGTGGGATAGAATTCGCTATTGCATTTGTGGCGTCTGCTTCTTTACATCAGTGGTGACCTTGATGTATTTTTAACCCTCAGGTGACAAACAGTGCATGTTGCGACTTGAATCTGATCTGATATTAGCTGACCTTGCTATCCATGCCAGCAATAGGAAAGGCAAATTCATGACCATCATGCTCAAAGGATCGTCCAAAAGTGATGTGCCCTGTTTCTTGAACTTGTTCATGAAGTACCACTGGCCGAAAGATGAACGAAAAATCCGATGCATGATAGAAGGGCAGCCAGAGATTGTCCCTGCCCCTGTTGGCAATGTCAAGACTGACCCTCCTTCCTTGGTGGTGAGGCCAGCTAAAGTGAACTAAGGTTTGTTATTTAATAAGGTTTGTCTGAGTGTGCCCATGAATTTCCTTATGCAAGACTGCATAATTTTATTTGAATATGTCACTGCGGTGCATTTAATTCAGTGGGCAACAAGATTTTGTAGATCATGTCAGTTGTGGTATAAGTCACTGGGAAAACAATAACTGAATGGTACAATTGCCAAAAAACATTGAATAAAGATTATTAAAAATTGGTTGACATTGGTCACATACTGTAACCTCCTGGGCCGGGTTGTTCAAAAGCTGGTTAATGCTAACCCAGGATTAAAAGTTAACAAAAGTATTCATTTTTCATGTTTAAAAATGTTTTTCACTGCTTATGTTTTGGGTAGTTTGAGATTATCCAAACTCAAAACTGAAGGATAAACAATGTAAACAGAAAAACTCACCAAACAGACGCAAATTTAAACTCAAAATTCTCGCAAACCCTGTGTTAGCTTAACTGGGCTTTGAACAACCTGGCCCTGGTCATTAATCCGTTATTAATAAATTAAGACCATTATTACTTGAAGTCCCCGCAGGTGTGCATGATAAGGGGTTTTTTGATGGGCTTTTATATCATTGTGCTTATGAATAGCTGGTAAAGGCCAAGAAATGCATGTAGGCAGTGATGTCCATGCAATGAAGCCCTTTGTAAAAAATAAAGCCAAAACTTTTTAACAGTAATCTTTGACAGCCCTAAGTTGACAAATGGCCAAAAGGTGAACAAAAAAAGGACAGTTTCGACAGAAATAAAAACTCAAGCCTGATTTTTTGAGATTCATCTTTTTGTAATGCTACTTACAGTCTCTCTTCATTGTTCCTGCACGTGGAAGAACTAATGATTTTTTGTTTTCTTTACAGTGGTGAAGTCACAAGTAGCCTGTGCAATATATTTATACATGCTGAGCTGGCAGTTATTATTCCTTACTGACATGGAGGAAGTAGTAAATATTACCCAGATATGACTGCAGTTGTCTTGATTGGAACTCAGTTATTGAAATAACTTCAATAATGTACATAAGCTATAACCATTTCATTTTTAAAACTGATTTATTACACAGGGTTTTCTGCAGGAGTGATTAATTATTATTGACAGTCAGCCGCTCATTAGTCCATGACACAAGGTGCTTTTGCCGATCAACCTTGTTACAATAAGGACACTTGAACCATGAAAATTTGGCTTTTTTTGTACATTTTGTTGGTGATTAAAGAATGAAAGCTCTTTGTATAATGTACAAGATAAGTGTTTTACAGTGTAAAAATGCTAAATACATGTACTCTATCTAGGGTGCAAAGCCCTCATTCTCTAGTCACTGAAAAACTATTCCAAAAGATCTCAAGCGTTCACAGTTTGAGGGTCTTCACTGTAATGTATGTGAATCTTTTTCTGTGAAAAAGACTGCAATATTTTCCATACATTTGACAGGAGAAATGGCAAGGACTGACTTGCTTTTAAAAGTGCTTGTAGTTGACGTGTGAGTAGCATTTAAGTTAAGCATTTGTGGAACATTGAGATGCAGAGTTCTATCTGTAAAATCAGGAAAGCTAAGTGGTATCTTAGGAGTGCTGAATTTAAATTTGAAAAAATATTGTACCTAGCAATACATTGTGAATACTAGTAGTAATTTCCAGTATGGCTCAGTAACCGAAATCGTAGGGGCCAATATATCCTCACCTGAAACCTTTACAGTGACACCAGTTCTTGTTTGCATTTTATGTTCTTTTTTTATATGTACATGTACCAACCTTAAGTATCACCTACAAAAGTTCTGTGCATGTAATCTCAAGGCGAGGTTAATTTGCCATGCTGGTTTGCAATGTGGCAGTACCATGTAGTCTTGTAACAATAGTTCCTATTAAGCTTCATGTATATTATATTGAGGTTTGCAGCTTTTATACAAATACTTTCCTTGTCACTTCTTTTTGAGCATTTTTTTTATACGCCTTTTCGTAAGCATGTACTTTAATTTCCAATAATAGAGCTTGGCACTCTTAACTGCCTACCCCCTAACCCCAAGGTACAGGTTAAAAACAAGCTATTTTCCGAATGGGTTGAAATTCTCTCCATGTGTGTCTTACTATGGCATGGTAAGATAACTGGCTGGCACTCTATGAGGTCATGTCACAGCAAGGCAGCAATCTTATCAGACTTATTTTATAAATTTCTATATGTCATTTTCTGTCTTTTTCCAAGCTTGCTGTAGAGTTTAGTTTAGCTTCGTTGGGTTGAAGCAGAAACCTCTTGGGAGTGATTGGCATTTTCCAAATGTTGGTTGCAGATGGTCTGTTTGTCTGAGTCACACCGGGGGTTGAATTTTCGTGATGTTATTAGTGCACAACGCTATTTTAAAACCTTCTCACTCTGGATCTAAAGAGGACTAAAGTTCAGACCTTGTTCTGTAAACACTAATCAGAAAAACACTCTAACATGTACATGTAATTCCAGAATGAACTTTCTCATGGACACAATTTTGGGGAGTATAATCCAATATATGAATATGAACATTTTCGTTAAGGGAGACTTTCGCTGTGATTTTGTTTTGTGCTAAATCAAGTGGGGAAAATCTGGGAAACAGCTGGTCTCATTTAAGGAGGTTAAAGTGGTTTAATTTTGTTCACAAATGCAAACGGTTCAAACATTTTATCTTTTTTCCAATTTACGCTTAACACCTTGAGTGAAAGCAATGCATGATTCACCTATGGCCATATCATACTCAGCTTTGCCATAATTTTTTTATGAAAACCAGTGGTCATTTATATATATATCCTCGATGCCACTGTTCAAAAGATGTTGTTTCGCAAGATATATACACATTTTTCAATGGTTTGATTATGACTACATTTGCACGTTCTTGTGGATTTTATGAGCTGGTAGTGTACTTTAGTCAAACCTTGGATACTATAGAGTGTAGAGTCTGAAAGAAGGCTTTCCAGTCAGATGGGGATGGAGGTGACATGCCCCTCTCAGAAGGTGCAATATGATTGGCTGGGAAAACAACAGAACTAACAACAAACGCAATGAACCTTAACACAGTAGAGGTGTATGAAACAGGGAGCTAAATTACAGGTTCTGAAGAGGTGCGTGGCTTTTGGGGGGGATTAGATAGGTTGTGGGAAAAACGACAAGTTATTTTTGAGCAGTAGCAGAAAGTCTGCTGGCAAGCAATGATTTAATGTTCTTTAGCAATTAACACCAGGCAGGAGGTGTTGAAAACCTGTGTAGAGCATGGATCAATGTCTGACTTCCCTTAGCCTTCTAACGACACATTTATGAGATCCAAGGTCTGATCATCTTGACCAAAATAGGAATTCTCCCAAGGAAAACTTTTATAATTTTGGTGAGGGAAGCAAGTATGGGAATTTCGGTGCTAAACAATTTGAGTGTAAATATACAATGTAGTAAGCTTGATTATTTTCACAATGTAATTACGATCAATAAGAAGCTAGTGCTAATCATTTTGAGTGTACATATTGCAGGCTTGATTATTTTCACAATGTAATTATGATGAATAATAAATGCGAATCAACAGATCTTGGTATTCTTGTGTGTATATTTTTACATCTAAAAGCCGCGCTCTCTAGACCACTCGTTATTTTCGCAATCACGCTCTTATCCCGGCTCATGCGATCAGTAGAGGCTGTGTGACGGAGTGGTTAGGCCACAGGACATCGAATCCAGAGGTCGCGGGTTCAAGAGTTGCTGGAGTTGTTTCTTGGTAGACCCTAGTTCAACTCCTCTGTCATGATTGTAAATAGCCAACTTGTCTGCTTCCCGCTAGTTGAGATTTTTAAGCCTATTATGTTTAGTTGATATATGTTTGTTTCTTTCAGTTTAATTGGCATGCCTGTGAATCAGCTAGGTTTAGCTAAGCGCATTGGCCACTATAAACAACATTTAAACATTTTGAGCATTTGATCTTTTTTTAACGTCTTCAGTGAACATTTGATCTTTCGGATTTAAACGGATCAGAACGGAATTATGTTGGTCTTGTAACACTGGGAATACTGAATAGAATTTGTTTTTCATTGCTCGTTTTATTATATTTCTCACTAAATCAAGCGCTAACTGTGTGATCGTTACAAGTAGATCGCACAACTCCTTAAGTTTACTATTGCATTCTACACTACAGAATATTAATTGTAACTGATCGCCGGGCCTGGTTCATTATTCTATGAATGTCCACACAAGTTTTGTTGAAACTGTCGTTTTTCCTCTGTCAGTGACATGCAACCTCGATGCGTTGTGTTACGATTATGTAGTGTGACTAAACTATAATTTATACTTTGCCAATTTTCTGTCATATTTTTGGCACAACTGTCTCGTAGAAAAGGTTCCTTAAAACGAATTTCTTGGAAAATTCTAAGAAAGATAAGGTTACAAAAAGTGATCGACAACTGCACTCGAAAGATGATCGTCTACTCTTGAAACAAGCTCCTTTCTTTCTTTCTAGTTTAACTAATCATGTAATCTGTATGAAACAGCGCAAGTGATAGTTTGTTCCGCGTGAATGTCGTGTCTGTAAGTCAGTGTGGAATTCTTTGTCCTTTTGCTCTTTCTTATGATGCTGTTAGTGTCAGCTCCTCTCCTACATCGAGTTCTCCCCCACCGTAAGACACGCCGTCCAGTTCCAACTGTTAAATGAAAACACGATAAAATGAACGACCTTCTCACCAAACGAGTCTCATGAGGTAATCCCGGGGAAGTAACGTCTGGATGACGCACGCTTTAAAAACCTATTTACAGTTCCGTGCTTAGTACTAGTGTCAGGCCTTTTAGCCTGGTTCATCCTGTTTAAAAGCAGAAACCAGGCTAGAGTAAATCAGTTATCATGATAACTAGTTCTTAAACTTTATCAACACAAAGTCAACCCAAACCATGCAGAGGCTAGGTTACATTTCACAAACCTGTAGAAATGATCTACTGATTTATCAGCCATTTTGTATGAGACTATAAATGCGAACGAGGCCGATGACGCCACGGTTCATTAGTTCTTTTCAAAAACTATAACGAGAAACAAACGTCATTGCAAATGGCTGCGCGGATAATGAGAACGATGATGAGTTTTCTGGTTCCTGCTCTTCTGGCCATAGGAAGCGTACTTCCTTTTTTCAATCTCGTTTCAAACAGAGTACGGCATCGGCGGCTGACTTCATTGAGCAAGAAGTTTCTAATTGTCTTTTTTCTTCTGGTACAGTTCTGAAAACTATATTATGTTACAATGTTTCACGTTAACACTTACGTCTTCAAGAGTCCATCCATCAAACGACTTCTTTGTCTTTGTTCCAAGGGAACGCCTTTTCCTAGTCTTTGTGTCGCCCTCGCTCTCAAGAGCGACTTTCACGGAGGTGATTGTTCCTACGTTTGGGAAAGGCAGCTTGTGTGTCTGTACGCTGAGAAGGATCAAGAAATATCCAAAGATAGAGTAACTCTTCAGATGAATACCAACAATAGTACGCGCGTTTTCGTAATTTTCTCAGTCATAAAACAAATGCGTCATGGAAAAAAAGTCGTTTTATGAAATTTGCTCGTGCGCAGATGTTTCGAGATGTTCTTTTTTTTTTGCTACGTACTTTCTCACAATGTGACAAGTAAGCGCATGCACTTCCGACGAAAATTTCTTTACCGGATACGATGGATTAAGGAAACAACGTGTTAGACTGACAAACAGTCGCATTTCGTCAGACGAGAAACGAAACAGAGGTTGGAAGAAAACGAACTCACGAGTTGAGCCACTGATACACTGCTCCGACCAAACACACAAATACCGAAGATATGAAAACACAGCAAAAAAAACAACAACAAAACAAAACCACAGCAATGGTAACAAAATCACAACAACAAGAACTTACTCGCCACCCTCGTTTTCATCAGCATATAGTTTTCCTCCCGATGTGACAAGCTGCCAAGGCGAGGTTCCAGAATTACCCACCAGTTTCACGTAAACAAATCCATCGGTCCCATGGCAACAACTCCAAAACGTGTTCTCCTTGGTTGACAGAGTGATTGTGTGATCCACGACTGCAAAAAAACATGCGCCGCCACAATAAGCTATCAGTTGCTTTTTACCTCTTACGAACTTTCATATGGAAATGAGTTTGATTTGCAAGACAATGAATATGCGCAAGACTCGTTTTGAAAAAGAGGTAAAAAATATCTTGGAAACGGCCGATTCTACATCACTTACTTAACGATAGACATTTGAGAACACGAGGGAAATAAAGAGAACACTCGCCTGCGGCTCGTGTTTTCCACATTCCTTGAGTGTTCTCACGGCTTAGGCTTCTTCATTGGCTTTGTGATATAGAGGTAATGTGGCGATAAACAATAAAACACTCTTTCTCCATGTTTTATTGTCTGATAGAAAATGGGTTTTCGACCAATCAGAGCGTACGCAGGGTCCTATCTATATTATAAAGTGCCTTCGGCAGGCTCAAGTCAGCATCTTTATCATGCAATTCACATGCACACTTTTGTAAACAATTCCGTGACGGGCGAGCGTTCGACGCTTAAAGCCTGGTTCTCATATGCCGCCGACATACCTGGGACATGGCCGCCGGCACGGCCTGGGACAACGCTGCGGCATATGTGAACATTTATCGCCGACACATAATCTGTCCCAGGCATTGACCGCTGGCTTTCCTGCGAAGTCGAGCTGAGTTCAACTTCGCAGGCAAGCCGGCGGTTGTCGGCGATGAAAATATTCTATGTGAACATCATCTGCGGAGATCTGCGGACGCAAAGTATGGCGTAACAATTCCATGTTTCCCACAATTCCTTATTTTCAAAGTGACGCATGAAGCATTTCGCGCCAGTTTGAGTACGTCGGCGATCCATCGCAGATGCGCCGGGGACCCACTGGAACAGATGGCCGAACGTTGTCAGTTGTAACCGGCGACTACGTCGCAGGTAGGTCTGCGGGATATGAGAACCAGGCTTAAGCGTGAAAGCCTAGATAAAAATAAAAATACCAGGATATTGTTTAAGGTGGCTCACTATAGTTTTACTTTCGCACTCGCGCTGAGGACGAAAGCTCAAGTAAGTTTTTCGATATTTTATGACGTCAACATGAGCACAAAAAGCAAAACTTACAAGGAATTTTCTCGCGTTTCCTTTGGTGAAATTATGTAAAACTTGACTGGTAGTAAATATTTTACTTTAGTCGGAGCTCGTTTTTCAGAAATTTTTTTTTGTCCATACATCGTCTTGTAATTTTACAGACGATGTATGGACAAAAAAAAATTCTCTACATTTAGTTATAAACTAGTACAAATTTCTCCTATCATGATTTTGGTAAATTCTGGTGCATTTTTAAGCATTAGTAGCTGGTTTTGCGAGCTCACCGAACTAATTTTTGTCATGATACCATACATTTCTTCTACTGGTTACCCCCCCAAAAACGCAAAGGATTATGGGTCATATGCAAGAAGCGAATAGCATGTTATACAGCGAGGTTTCATTTTTGAATTTGCAAAATATAATTCTTGACTATGTCAAGGAACCGTGTCTGAACATCTGCCTAAATATGAACTTACATAAACCTGATGCAGATGAAATATAAGCGCGCGCTTATGTCAACAAAACTGTAAATCATTTTGCATTGCTGTACATCAAATGCAAATCAGCTCAGCTAATCGGCCATGTGACAGAAATATTTTTTAAATCCAAAATACCGCACAAAGAAGAAAATAAATTACCTCCAAACGCAAAGATTCAAGAGACTGATCCGCTGGTTTCACTTCGATTCGGTACGTGACGTTTTACATGTGCTAATCGTCAAAAAGTTTGTGCTCCATTCGGCTGCCGAATTTCTTTGTGAACGAAAGTCTTCTATATTTTGGAGACGGCAGAAATAATGTAGCATTCTTCATCGGCAAAATTCGACTTCGATCCCCGATAGAGCGGGCAGTTTTAAGCGCATGCTCAAGGCTTTGAAACCCACAAAGTTTGTCACAGCAACAATCAAAACACTCTGCCACCCCTCCCGCCCAACAGATTTTTCTGGGTGGTCACGTGACCAGCCGCAACCAGGGTCTTTTCCCCAACGACAAAGGGAGGCAGTGGAGAGAGGGAGCCTGGGAACGAGGTTGTACGCGACTACGGTTTCGCTTATCCGTACGTTCACAGTGGAAAGCGGTCAATCTAATGAATTTATCACGGTTGTAAATGTAAAATCTAAACTGAGTAAAGAAACAAAATGTTTTTTAAAGCAAAAGTGCTAGCGGTTTGAGTTTGACAATTTATTAACAGACACTGTAGTCGCGAGCATCACAACGAACAAATTGAGATTTCATTGTTTTGTACCGGACATTTGATTGGCTAGATTTGAAAATGTTGGAATTTATTGATTCAGTTCTGCCATCTGATTGGTTTTCATTGTCTGGGAGTAGAAATACTCCTAGTCGCTTTATGCTACAGAAACCGTGTCCAAGTGGTTCGCATATACAGACTCACTGTGTAACTTAACTTACAGGTTTCAGCATTACTACAGTCGTAATAGTCGTTGATCTTTCCCAAATCATTGGCATTCATGTGCGAATCTGCTCCCAGAGTTTCAGAAGAACTGGATACAGACTCCATGGTTGTAGCTTTAGTCCCATCACTCAGTGTTTTGCCAAAGGCAGTCTTCCCGTATTGCATGATCGACTGTTTGTCGTACGAATATCCAAAGTTGTTCTGGCTTCGTGTGTCGAACTGCGACGAATACCCTGCTCGAGAATATAACAAAGAGAAAAAAATTATCACTGAGCAATGATCTCTGAAGCTTTTGAGGCTGAACATCCTTAAAGGTACCAAAACAGCTCCCCCGTCTTTTATATTTGGGAGTCCCTCACCCAGGGAACATACCGTCCAAAATATTTTCGTCGTGCACTGTAATGTACTGATCTCGGTCCTCTCTAGTGTGCTCGTGGTAAAATCCCAGAAGGTGCATTATCTCGTGAGCAATCGTTCCCCTGTATTGACACCCACTTCCTAGAATGATAGTTTGCGCAGTGTCTTGTCCGTGATGACCAATCAAGGAACTGCAGCTGTAATGGAAAACACATTCATGCATATTAACTTCGCAGCACTGTGTCGTCAAGCGCTTTGTAACTCTAAAAGAGCTCAGTCACGGCCGAGATTTTGAGTTATTTGGTCCAAACTACAAACCTTATCTAAAATGAAGGAAACCTGAAAATATTAGTTTACTAAGATAGAAAAACACTAAAGAGATAATAACAAACCATACAGGAACAAGGATGGCTAAGGATGGAGAAGATTGACACGGATTGTCAACGACACACTTGGAAAAATAACCTAGCCCATTTTTGTTGTGTTTACAAAGAATATTCGTTCCATTGGCTGTCGGTTTGCGCCTGACTACAGGAAAAAAGTTACGTAACAGATCTAAGCTCGACTTATCGGCCTTTTCAGATTGACGCGGGCTAGTAATCTTTATTTATTTTGGGGAGGTGCGCTGGCCTCATGTTTAGTGCGCTCGTCTCCGAGCGAGCGCTCCGGGTTCGAGCCCTGGCCGGGGACATCTTGTTTTGTTCTTGGGCAAGACACTCTACTCTCTACGCTCTACTCTCTCCACCCAGGTGTACAAATGGGTGCCGGCTGGGGTAACACTGCGATGGACTAGCATCCCATCCAGGGGGAGTAGAAATACTCCTAGTTGCTTCATGCTACTGAAATAATCTCCGGCCTGATGAGCCACTAGGCTCGTATGCAGACTTTACCTTTTTTAAAAAGTGTCTAAAAAGTGTATCGTTTTCAGCACTGTTTTACTCGTTTTCTCGTGCCAGCACTTTTTTTTTTCAAGATTCAACACTCTTATGATGATGATAATAATAATAATAATGATCATCATCATCATCATCATCATCATCATATCCTTTATTTAAACACGATAGGGTTTAAAGCTTAGAGCTTGTGGGGTCGTGTGGAAATAATTACAATATGAAACTAAATTGAAATAGTGATAACATTACTTACTGAATAAAATGTAAAACACAAGCATAAAATGTAAAATACAGGCATAAAATGTTAAATATTTAAAAGCATTTAAAATCTAGGTAGTGCCTTGGCAATGACTGGGCCGACTGTGCGCTAAAATCAAGTTCCTTAAAATAAATGTCCTTCTTCACTTTACGATAAAACTCAGTAAACTGGCCCGTATAGTGGCTCGAGACAGCGTTCCAAAGAATAGCGCCTCTATAGCTTATTGAGTTTTTAAGAAATTTTGAATTAAAACGAGGGACGATAACGTTATTACTCCTTCTGAGGTGGTATACAGTGCGGTATACAGTATACAATGATGATGATGATGATGATGATAATAATAATAATTAAGAATATAGCACAAACAGCGGTGATAAACATTGTATTCCAACGCATTTGTTTTACAGAACTTGACGCTTCGTATACTTTCCTACATACATTTTCAAAAGTGACCGTGACAATTGTTTTGAAACTATATATCGTAAATAATAATACCAATAATAGTAACTTTATTAACAAATTCTTAAACAAACTAAAATTTACAATATATGATCTTTTTTTGTTACATAATAATTAATAACTGTTTATTTTTAAATTCCATCAATATTTAAAAACTATTTACAAAAGTTCATCTATAAAAATTAAAATATCTTCCAATTATATATATCAGATAGTACTTAAAAAAGACCTAATAATTAGAAATGCGTAGTAAAAAAATAATAAATGTCAATAAATAGCTCCTTCAGTGTTCTCAATTTCTATATCAGTATTAGGAAAGTCCCATGATTTCCTTACAGTCGATCTAGTTCCTCTGAGACAGATTAATGCGGCGGATCTCAGAAGTGAAAAGTAGGTTCTTGCTCGTATCCATAAGATTGTTTTGGCGTAGCCCTCTCCTTTCTTGATGGTAATCAGCTCTGCTAGTCTGCTGTGGTAGTTCAAGCACTTCTTTCCCATTCCACCCGTTGTGGTAAAAATCAGAGGGGTGAATGTTCCATGTTCGATATCGAGCACTCTGCTTGAGTATTGACGCTTTTTTTCGTTCTCGTGTAGACGATATATTTGCTGCGGCTCGAGGTCCTTATAGGATTCAGCATTCGGGTGACAAACCCTGACATCAAAAAAGGCTGATCGCTCGGGCTCCCAAAAGCCGCGTGCATGTATATCCAGTCTTCCATCCTGCGCTTTATTCGACCCTCATCCCTTATTAATAATAATAACAATAATCAAGCGCCTAAGTGAAGTGGTTTACAAGATCATGGCCTGCTGGGAGTTACTCCAGGATCAAAAGGAGAGTGGTGCACTTTAATCAGCTGAAACCCTTCAACGGAGCCAGCGACAAGGCTGGGTATTGGCTGAGTCAGGAGCTACTGAGGTCTTGTGTCCTTCTTCAACTCAAGCGGGGTGATCGTGTTGGAAGATGGCATTTTCCCGGAAGCTGTCGTAGAAGCACCTTCTCAGGATACGGTGCCTGTTCAACACCCTTCCCAAGCAGAGGAACCGGTTAGAAGATCTCAAAGAGAGAGGCGTTCACCCTTCTGGACACGTGACTATCAAATGGACACTTAGAGGGCTATTTGAAATTCTCATGATGAACTGGATTTGACATTTTTGTTTTGTTTTTTTTAGTTTTAGATTTCTTTGTCCTTTCCTAGAAGGGGATAGTGTAAGACTGGTACCGAGTTTTGTAGTAGTGGTTAACAAGCTAGGCGCGGTAGCCAAGTGTGAATTCTTCTGAACTGTTGTACGGTGTTTCGAGGCGGTTGGTCTGTCGTAAAGTCGTCGTTTCTTTTAGAGGTTTCGTCTCTCGTTCTTTACAACATAATAATAATAATAATAATAATAATAATAATAATAATAATAATGATGATGATGATGATGATGATGATGATGATGATGATGATGATGATGATGATGATGGTGATAATGATATATATACCAAAACCATGACGGAATTGTTTCGGCTTTGCTATATTGTAACCAGGTACGTCTCTAGCCGGTCGACAAGATGATAATGTCTAGAGACGCTTGTATTGATAATTATAAGAAGCGTTTCCTTTGGTCGATGTGGAGGCGCAGTAGCCTCATGGTTAGTTTACTCGACTCCGGATCGAGCGGTCCGGGTTCAAGCCCTGGCCAGGGACATTGTGTTGTGTTCTTGGGCAGGACACTATTCTCACAGTGCCTCTCTCCACCCAGGTGTATAAATGGGTACTAGCATCCAATCCAGAGGGGAGTAGAAATATTCCTAGTTGCTTCATGCTACAGAAACCGGGAAAAGCTCCGGCCTGATGGGCCTCCTAGCTCGTATTCAGACATTATCTTTACCTTTCCTTTGGTCGATACTTACCCACTTCCGGAGGTGAATTCCACTTCGTGATCGCCTCCAGTTGCTTCGACTAAATTAATGCAGGTGTCTTGCGATAACTGATGGATGACAGTTTTTGCCCATTTTTCTGCATCGGAATTCAAACTACTGGCTTTAAATATAAACAAACATCGTGTAAGCATTTAAGTCTCGAGAACTTCTTTTTGAACAGACAACGGCTCGAGGTTTTTGTCGGCTAATGGTTGGCGGGCGGCTAATAGGCTAACTTCCAGCGAAGAAACTTTCAAAGGTCCATAGAAACCGAGGGAGCTCATCATCTAATATAATAGTATTGGTTTAGCTTTTTCAGAAATCGATTAACTACGAAATAAGTACACGTTTTCACTTCAGAAAACTTCACAAAAACGCCGTATGAATTTTAACGTAAAACCTTCAATTGTAACCTCTAAAATTTCCTCCTCCTTTTTTTTACTCTAAACACCGCGACGAACAACGACTCAGAAAAGCTTACGTTTCATGACTTTGAAAATGACCATTTAATAGATTTTATTCGCACTAATTTTACTAGCCTGCAGGCATTCTCACACAATTTGTTTTTACATTTTGTGCGTACGGACAGTCAGGCCAGTTGTACGGGTCCCTGGGATAAATTATAATTATTTTTAGTTACCGAAAAAATAGGAGATGTCGACGCTGCCACTACTGCTTTTTGGCCAGCGGTATGTGTCGGATGCCGCGCCTCGTTTGCGGTTGTCGTTTTTGTCCAAGTGAGACTCGCGGTAGCTGTTTTCATGGTCAGGAGCTGCGAAAAGAAGAATATATTGCTAAAGGAGCCGGCAAAACATGAAAATCATTTGGAACACGAAAGATTCTTGGTCAGTTTTGAATCTTTGCCCACGGCTCATAACTAGATCAATCCAGTAAGCTGCCTTCTCAAATCATTAATAATTCATCAAATTTTTACAGACATGTCATGGCCGTGATGGTTTTTGGACATATGATCTTCAGGTTAGTAAGCATAGATTTTTACGATTTTATTTCTCCGTTTTCTCCGTATTTGAGTTTTGATTGAGAAGATAGATCAAATACTCAAGACAGTGCTTGAACACACCTCGAAGTTCGTCAAAAATACTCCGCTGTGCGTCGTATTATTTATAGTCTCTGGCACCATAGGTCTGCAATGCGTACAGAGAGCTTTATTATAGAGACTATAGGTCTGCAATGCGTACCGAGAGCTTTATTGTAGAGACTATAGGTCTGCAATGCGTACAGAGAGAGACTATTATTCTCTTCTCGGTGTTTGGAAATGTGGTCAAACACGGTCTTTCGTGTTTGATATATTACTTAATTATCTGGTGTGGAATCACATATTTCTCTTACGGTTCTTACCACGTTTAGATGAGATGGACTCCAGCGGATAAACTTCCTCTCTATCTTGGGCGGGTAATAAGTGTCGCCGCCTATTTAGAAAATGGCGGCGTGCTTTTTCATGCCCTTGGCTGTTCTCTGCCTCACTGCGCTTGGACCCGGAAGGGTTGTTTTCTACTGGATAGACTTCGATCGGGGATTCATCAACAGTAGAGTCCATGCCTTGAGGGGAGATAGTAAGTAAGAGGATTGTACTGTAGCCTGAAATGCCACTCATCTCCCGCCCTCAGCCTAATCCCCGGGCGAGAGGCTGAGGGCGGGAGATGACTGACATTTCAGGCTAGCTGCACAGTGAAACCTGTATTAGGGGACCCCTTTAGGACACTCAGCAGGGGATCCGCTTTAAACAGGTTCTAACATATTGTGCAATAATAATTAAGTATTAAATCTTTTATCATGTAACATAGTGTGGCACAGTGTAAGGTCAAAGACTGCTTACAGCACAATGTCCATGCAGTCAGTCGGTGCATCAATCTGGAATAATCTACTTAGCTTTAAAACGACATCGCTGAACAATGTTAAAGGAGTCTGAGATGAACTTTTAGAAGTAAACCCCTTGAAGTGTCCGCTTATTGCAGATTTTTTGCAACCAAATGGCTTGACCGGTGTCCGCGTCTTCTTAACAGAGGTGTGCGATGATTGCAGGGTTATTTTTTTGCAGTAAATGTGAGAAGAAAATTTAGTGACTCAAGCTTGTGTCTACTTAATAGAGGGTGTCCACTTAATATGGGCTCCGCTTAATACAGGTTCCTTTTTAAAATAATCTCATTGTTTTCTTAAGCAAGAATACAAAGCTGGTATGCAGACAGGACTGATATCAGAATAGCGCCTGATTGTCGTTGAATGCTGTGAAATCCGCATATAGACCTCTTCGGGCGTATTTTCTATGTGACACAGGATTCAATTTTTCAGCCAATGTTTCCCTTTGTTTCAAAATGGCGCAGTGATATCCTGCGGCGAACTTAATGTTCTCGACCCGGCTTACCCCTTTTGTCAGTTTCCACTGGATAAATTTCGGGTGGGTCTTCGACAGCAGAGTCCATACCTTGTGGAGAAATATTTTATGTCAGTTTCTCATCTTTAGGGATAAAATTTGTGCTCAAAAGTTTCCCGAAAGGACAACTGATCATGAACCACAGCAACTAAGCAAAGGACCAAAGCAAAATGAAGTAGAAATGACGTCAAACTGACAAAAACAAATTAAGAATTTTAATACAAAAATTAGAATCTGTCAGGAGGGCTCCCAATTTTGTACATTGCCCGATAAAAAATTGGTATGTGTTATCTCTTAGATTGTTATATAGCTGGCGTTTTCCCGCTACAGCGCGCCCATTCATTGTCTAGTTCATGGTCACATGACATCTAACAATGAAACTGTTTCCCGCCAAATGCCATGAGCAGGCAACATTGGGAAAACTATGACGTCAAACGGGAAATAGTTCACTATTACCCGTGAAATGTTGACCGCTGTTGCACGTGGCCTGATGTTGTCGCTGGAATTTCAGCCCGTTTTTCAAAATTTGCTTTTGTTTTGTTTTGCTATATAACAAATCACTTAATGACTGGTCTTGAGGGGAACAGTGAATTTTGTTTCTCTCGAATCTCAATTCTCGGGAAACAAAATTCACTGTTCCCCTCAAGACCAATCATTAAGTGTTAAATATGTTTGCGGAAAGTCTTCTTACTTATATCTACAGCCGTAAATGGCATTGAATAGAGTGTGAGAATAATTATTTTAGGCAATTTGTAACTTCAATTATGACTACAGTTAGCCTGACATTTCAGGCTAACTGTTCAGTGAAACCTGTATTAAGGGACGCCCTTAGGACACTCACCAGGGGATCCGCTCCAAACAGGTTCTAACATATTGTGCAATAATAATTAAGTATTAAATCTTTTATAAAACAGTGTGGCATAGTGTAAGGTCAAAGACTGCTTACAGCACAATGTCCATGCAGTCAGTCAATGCATCAATCTGGAATAATCTACTTAGCTTTAAAACGACATCGCTGAACAATGTTAAAGGAGTCTGAGTTTAACTTTTAGAACTAAAAAGCCCTTGAAGTGTCCGCTTATTGCAGGTTTTGTGCAACAAAATGGCTTGACCGGTGTCCGCGTCTTCTTAACAGAGGTGTGCGATGATTGCAGGGTTATTTTTATGTAGTAAATGTGGGAAGAAAGTTTAGTGACTCAAGCTTGTGTCTACTTAATAGAGGGTGTTCACTTAGTAAAAACAGCAAACAAACTGCGGTTATAAACATAACTAGACAACGCATGTTGTAAAATTCTTCATTTATCTTGACGTTTCGTATGCTCCAACATACATCTTCAGAAGTAACGGTTACCTAAACTACAATTAAATTTAAACAGGAAGACTAATACCAAATAAGGAAAGTAATGACAATGAAAATAAACAGACCTAGTTAAGTCTGCTAATATGGGCTCCACTTAATACAGGTTCCTTTTTAAAATAATCTCATTGTTTTCTAAAGCAGCAATACAAAGCTAGTATGCAGACAGGACTGATATCAGAATAGCGCCTGATTGTCGTTGAATCCCGTGACATCCGCATATAGACCTCTTCGGGCGTATTTTCTATTTGACATAGGATTCAATTTTTCAGCCAATGTTTCCCTTTGTTTCAAAATGGCGCAGTGATATCCTGCGGCGAACTTAATGTTATCGACCCAGCTTACCCCTTTTGTCGGTTTCCACTGGATAAATTTCGGGTGGGTCTTCGACAGCAGAGTCCATACCTTGTGGAGAAATATTTTATGTCAGTTTCTGATCTTTAGGGTTTAAATTTGTGTTCAAAAGTTTCTCGAAAGGACAACTGATCATGAACCACAGCAACTAAGCAAAGGACCAAAGCAAAATGAAGTAGGAATGACGTCAAACTGACAAAAACAAATCAACAGTTTTAATACACAAATTAGAATCTGTCAGGAGGGCTCCCAATTTTGTACATTGCCCGATAAAAATAGGGCATGTATAATCTCTAAGATTATAGATATTAGCGATATTAAGAAAAGTTTATATCGCACAGCAATATGTTTGCGGAAAGTCTTCTTGTTTATATCTACAACCGTAAATGACATTGCGCAGAGTGTGAGAATAATTATATTAGGCAATAGACCAATTTCGATATATTAAAATTCAGCTTAAAACAGTAGACCTCAGAACGAGGCTCTGGGGAATAACTGCAGAGTTTGTGTCCAGGGTTAATTCCCCGGAGCCTCGTGCTGAGGTCTATTGTTTTAGGCTGAATTTTAATATATCGAAATTGGTCTATTTGTAACTTCAATTATGACCCCCAGTGTTTGGCGGCATGCAGAGTAACAGATATTACAAAACCAAGGGGGCTAAAATTAATTTAATGCTGCGGTAGGTGTTGTTTTTATTACTCTGCTTTGTTAATCACTTTACTAAGAGGCTATTTCATTCGTATCAAGTGGACTTTGCAGGTCAAAGGTCTTACTGCTTAATGCTTAATCTTTTAATATAGTATTTTCTTTGCCATATCGCCCGTCCAAAAAGGTTAATTAGTTAAGGTGGCTCAGAGTTACCGGTTTCCAGCACTTTCCAAGACTTAAATTTTGATGGATATCAAGAAGCTGCCCAATCATTGGTGAATACGTTGTTATCATGTGACACAATAGGTTATGACCTGCTGAAATACCGTTAATTTTACCTTCAATTGCTAAGAACTTAAAAACGAGCTTGGTAAGCCCCTTTTTTAATTATCAAATTTTGATTAGCTGGATAAGACGCAACTTTTGACAAAGTTAAAAAAGAATGTATGTACATCGGTTCAGAGCCACCTTAAATTTTCTGTCTTTTCCTTCCTTCGTTTTGCGGTGTCCTCTTTACGTTTCTCTGCGTTTTATTGCGTGATGTTGAAATATCTCACAATGCTTGCGTCGAGTTTTAAAGTCGCGCTAATCGTCCTCATAACATGGAAAGACAATTGTGTCACATCCAGAAAATCAAACATAGCTCTGTAGTTTTTTGGGAAGTGAATATCTTTTTCAAACTTTATATATATGCAGAAAAAGCGCTCCATTTTCGGCGGTATCAAAACTAACAAGTCACGTAAGATCGACAGGGTTTAAACGCAAGGAAAGCAACAGCAATGAACAATGAAAAATGTCGAATGCAAACAAGACCTGCATTAAAATTAAAAGACCACGGAAAGATGATACTGAGAGATGCACATCTATTTCAAAAATTGTAAATAACAAGTTATTTTGTAACTTACCATTTGGCTTCCTCGGGAAAGTTACAGCCGAGGCTAAAATCGCCAAGAACACAAGTTCTTTTAAAAGAAAGGCCATTATTCTGACCTGTTCTTGTTTCAGCTTTAACAGAGTAAGGCAAGGCAATAAAGAATGACAGTTTTGGCTCGCAATGTATCCCCTTAAATAATCAAATCGACGCACCGTAGGGGTCAGGAACTGATTTAAGTCAAAACACAAATTCTACCATGCAATTCAAAGTGTAATTATAACATCATTTGCTTTCGTAAATCACTTTCTATTCTCTGCAAATAGCCGTTTGTAATGATCACTTTTTTTATCCTTAAAGGTCGGACCTCATTGTTGACGAAGACGAATCGGATAAAGATAATCAGTATAGATTGACAGCATGTTACTTCAATAGACATAAAACACGTAGAAATTCGATAATGGCGGTAAAAGATAAGAGCGTGTTCAGGCTTCATTCGCTGTTTCATATCAACGCAGGCCTTATAAAACAAAGACAGCTAATTACATTGTCATTATCACTTAGTTCGCCACTTAGAAAACCGAAGTTCTCTTAAAAGAAAATTATTTCGAGATGTTTTAAGATAAGTATGTGTTTCGTGCAGTTTATAATATCATCAAGCTGAAAGTCACCATGCTATAAAAATTAATAGCACACTTCAAAATACACCAGGTTTCAAAACTTCATCAATTGCCAGTGGCGACTGTTGCATTATCTCGTCATATGTGGTATTTTTGTCATTTACGCTATAACAAAACAATATTACATTGTCAATGTTAATTATAATGTTCGTTTAGAAACCGATATCGGCCGCTTAATTATCTCGAATCGGCTTCGTTATATTATGACTATTCCAGCTATTCAATTAAACATCAGTTAGAGAACGTTTTAATTAATGTCCTATAATGACATTTTAATTAAACCACTATAACGGTACAACTGTTTTAAGTGTCGTTAACATCAGTGAGCCGCAGGTTCCGTAAGCTGTAAGCCAAGGTCGCGTTATTTTGAGGTCCTTTTTTATTTCTTTCCCGTTTTTAACCTTTTTGGGTTTCAATTACATTACATGAATATTCTATCCTAAAGAAAAAAAGAAACGAAAGAAAAGGTATAGCACCCAAAGGGACAAGCACGAACGAGACCGAAGGTCCCATGCGAGTTGCCGCCCAAATAGAAAATTTGGTTAAAAAGCTAAAATTACACAAATAATATTAGAACATGTGCTATGAGCGATGGCATGCGCACGATCTTACAAGTGACCAAGTGCATGAACGTTTCACATCAGCTGTTGTTCGCAAAAGACTCATCAGAGTTTGTTTAAAAAAAAAAAAACTTCGATACTGGACATCGATACTGGAAAGGTTACTTTAAGGCACAGATTTACAAATAAAATTCCATAACTCAACAATCCTCTTAAAATATGAAGATTGAAATGCAGAAGTTTTGCAAATAGGGGTTTTTAAGTTGAAGAAATTGCTAAGCCTAGTACGGCCATGAGTTACGAAAGAAACGAAGTCATGGAGTGTACATTTAGGTCTGTTTTCCCATACAGGAATTTATAGCAAAATGTTATGTCGTTAAGCTTTCTATCATATACTAGTGGTAACAAGTCCAATCTAATAAGTCTTTCCTTATAAGACATTTTTCCGATGCGAGACCGCAGTATCCATCTAGTGGCTCTTCTCTACACACGCTCTATCTTGCTTTGTAGGTAGCTGTAACTTGGGGACCACACTCTCCAAAGCAAAGTTGCGATTTAACAAGGGACAGATATAATGTCCGTCTGACTGCCACGCTTAACAAAAGTGGGCAAGTACACCTTAGAAGACCAAGTAACTTATTCGCTTTCGACACAATAGCGTTAATATGTTTGACCCATGAAAGACTACTGGTGAGGATAATTCCAAGGTCCTTCTCTTCAGCCGCACAAGTGAGGTGCACGTTATTAAGGGTGTAATTATAATATAAGGGTTGTTTCTTGCGTGTGGCTCTTAGGACTTTACATTTAGAGGTGTTAAATTGGATGTTGTTATGATATCGCGACAATTCATCCATTTTTAAAAGAGTGGACTGTGCAACTTCGCAGTCGCGAGAGGTCTGCTGTTTAAAATATTAAAATGACACGAGTTGTATTTAATCACAGCTGGCAGCTATATGATATCCCATAATAGGCCACGGGACCTGATTAATTATTTTTCAATCTGTTTAACATAAA
>OZ026605.1:3647900-3655400 GCA_964020085.1 Micromussa lordhowensis
TACACAACAAAATGTCTAATAAGATTAAGCCTTGAAATTGGTCAGAGCAAAAGGCAAGCAAAACACGAGAGCAAAACAACAGGGCAAGCTCTCTTAGGTATCGAGCCTAGTTTGTGTATTAAAGACATTCAATCTCTGGACATTCAATCTTTCTACTCGGCTTTAATGCTCGATCAATGTCATTTAAAAGGTCTGCAGTCTGCATTTTACCCTCAGTCTGCATTTTACCCCAGGTCTGCAGTCTGCGTTTTACACTGACCGATTTAGTAACTGAGTACATGTACAAGGTTGAGACCTTGGAGTTGGACACTGGCACTGTGCCCAAATTTTGGTGTGAGTACTTGGAAAAAAGGTATTTTCACATTAGTTCCCAGCAAGAGTCGTACTTGGGCATTGTGCTCGGGCAACAACGGCGAATGTAGCCTAAGGTAACAAACTTTTGGGGGACTATAGTGAGAATGATTTTTGGGCTAAAACTGACTAGCACATCATATTTAGAGCTTGCTCAAAGGGCAAGCCCGAAAATTGGTTTTCTTTTCATCATGCCAATAATTCATACTTCATCCAAACAGGACAAAGTAAACAATCAAGGAAGCGTACAGAGCTGCTTACAGAGAGTGAGAAAGACAAGCCAACAGTGAGTCAAACTGAATAGATCACACTAATTCCAAAACAGACTACACATAATTTCACAATTTCACATTTACTTAAGGTTGGCTTCCTAGTGGACATTTTGCACAAGCCCTCTGAAATGAAGTGGTATAAGAATCCTCATTAACATTAGTTTTGAGTCAGTGTATCTTGTGCCCATACCCAAATTTGCAATTAGCTGGTCAAAAGCGTTGTCTACTCTCCTGATAGCTTCCAATATCAAGTCACTGTTATGATGTCTTGTTTTTTCTGGACAACTTTGGGTTCAGTAAATACCTGATTTTATCTGTTTAGTAGCCTTTATGAGTGCTTTCAATAGGACCCGGCACCTGCCGGACCTCCAACAGGTATTCTGTTGAAAGTCGGGTATATTTAATTTTTAAAAATACTCCAGAGAGAAATTATCCTGGGCTTCTCATATTACTCTGGTGGGTGCTATTCCGAGGTAGCCACCTACATGTACTTCAAATCTTATTGAAAGCAATGCTTTAGTGTCAGACCCATTACGGCGTCGACAAAACCAGGACCGGACCGCAGACCGGACCGCGGACCGGACTCGGATCGGATCACGGACCGGAACTTCAAAACATTCGGAAAAACAACTTCAAAACAACTTCGGAACATTTGAACTTCACTGTCCTAATTTTCCAGATTTTCATGTCTGTTGTATTTTCTTGGCGAAACCTATACTCTGATCAACTGTATTTATAACTTTCTGCGAGCACATGCGATTTTCCGCAGAGCGAGCACGATGTACTTGCCAATTTTTCTTATAAGACAGCTGCTGATTGGCTAGACTGCGCCATAAAACAGGATTTCTGATTGGCTGTTTCTTAATGCGAACGATGGGTTGAACCGTCGAACCAAAATTTCTCGATGACTTCAAGAATATGAAGGCTGCCTATCAGCAGCAATTAGTAATCATACGGTTTTTC
The DNA here is from genome assembly GCA_964020085.1 of Micromussa lordhowensis. NCBI lineage: Eukaryota > Metazoa > Cnidaria > Anthozoa > Scleractinia > Lobophylliidae > Micromussa > Micromussa lordhowensis. The sequence continues at coordinate 3,649,487 of OZ026605.1, forward strand.
TCGTTCAATTTGGAATGAATTTGCACTTGTGAGTTATTCAAAGAGCTGAAATTGCGCTTGCCGAAGTGGCTCGTGCAATTTCATCTTTTTGAATACCTCACTCGTGCGAATTAATTCCAAATTGAACTCGAAACCGTATGATTACCTATACTTAGTGTGTGTTACTCTTTTTTGTGTTTCGATTCATACGTTCGTCCTATTTTTACCAATTTTTAAAGGAACAAAGGAATATTACTAGTGTAATTTGCTCTGCAAAATCTTGAATTTTGAAATTTTTTTTCGATCCGGTCCGTGGTCCGGTCCGTGGTCCGGTCCGTGGTCCGGTCCGTGGTCCGGTCCGTGGTCCGGTCCGTGGTCTGGTCCGCGGTCCAGTCCTGGTTTTGTCGACGCCGGACCCATTAGACTATACTGTGTCTCGCTTGCCTGATATGCCACCAAAGTGTACCAAACTGGTACGATTAGGTTTAAGAAACAGACTGCATGTATTCATAGGAACAAACTGATAAGAAGAAAATCGAAGAGAGGACAGAACTAACTGTTGAGTTGTTATTTAATTTCCTTTACTGACCCTCAGATGCATTTTTTGTCTCCTTCTAAGCAAACGAAAACCAGTCAATAAATTAACAGCTGCTGAAAGTGAATTCAAGAAAAGAAAACTGGAAAAGGAGCAGCAGATTAAGGTTTGTTATTCATCTAGAATTTGGGTACATGTATATTCACAAACACACTACAACTGAACGTACAAGTACAGTCAACTCCTACAAAGCACACATACACTGTACACAGGGTCATTTGTCAACAACAGCTGTCTAGCATCTTGCCAGTAGACAGCTGTCTTGCCAGTATCTACTGTAGAGGTGTCTACCTTATTGAGATTTCTGCTTTAGAAAGTTTTCTGCCGTTAAGTACACGCACATGTACTTATAAAGATATTTTACTTGCCTTTCGTGCTCCTGCAAGTGTTTGCTTTATCCACCCGATGGTGGTTGCATTCTGTTTCCCTTAGAGAGATATATAGGGCTGTGTTCACACTTGGTACCAGAGCATGGGTGTCTGGACACCAGCACAAAATAGTGTTGTGCTCAGACACTTGGTTCTCCAAAGACCCAAGTACCATTTAGACTTAGTGGTTGAGTGCAAGGTCAAGGCCTTTAATTATTTGTACATGTACCCGGGTACAGGCACAATGCCCGATTTCTGGTGTGAGTACTTGGAGAAAGTAGCTGGGCATCAAGTGTGAACATAGCCCATGTTTGAGGGGTATCTGCAGTAATTGCATTTACGCTAAAAAGGTGCCCATCAGAAAGATTTTAATGTGTCTGCATTATAGAGATGTCCTGAATTTGTCCCTGTTAGAAAGAAGTCCAGCTCGGAAAGATATCTGCCTTAGTGTTCAGAGGTATTTGGCTTGGACAGCTGCCCGCCTCCCAACTTTAAAGTGCCACTATGACGAAAATCGCATCCTTCAAATCCGAGCTATTTTAAGACATAAACAAGTAGTCTATACAAGAGTAAAAATGCTGTTTACTGTTTACAAATATTTCTTTTCATTCCAGAGATATTCAAGTTTTTAAAATATGCAAATTAGCCAAGCGATGACGTCATAAACTCAACCGCATTTTGATCAAATATAATAAACAAGGATATCTCAGTCAATTTGTATAATAAATGTTTGAATTTTTACAGCAAGATTCTACTAGAGGTGCTCTGCAATATGAGCTTAACAATTTTGTTACCATAGCAACATACTAGGTTCCAGACCTCCACAATAGACTTTTCTGACCACTTTTAGGGTTCTATATTGATATTTGCCAATGGTGCCTCATCTGCATAATCCAGCAAGCATATAAACGCATTAGGTTGAGTTCATAGCCTTGTGTAATGTTTTCCAAGCTTAAAATCACTAAAATATAGATATCAGACTAGAGGGGACTGGAAAAGAGTGGGTTGCCATGGGAACGGAAATTGTTATAGCTGTGGATGTGTTGCATTTAGAACTGTTGGCCTACCAAGTTTCAATGGTTTCTGCTGCAAATTGACCGAGATAGCGCCATTGATATACTTCATGTGATATTTGGTTAAATATCTCCTGAACCAATGCAGATATTTGTAAACGGTAAACGGCGTTTTTAGTCTTTCGTAGAATTCTATGTGATTAGCCAAAAAAATCAAGGGGTAAAAATTTGATCATAGTGGCACTTTAAAGAGATTTCCATTGTAGAATACTTGTTCCTTGCACTATGAAAGTGTCTGCCTTACTTTTTTAACTGAATTTGTGACTGAAAACAATATTGTTTTACAATGGTTTCCTTTGGTGCAATACTATGTGTAATATTTTGCTGGCCCTAAATTGTTTTTTTCCCTCACCCAGGAAAGAGAAATAATGATACAAAAGCACAGAGAAGAAGTGCGCGAGAAAATGAAAAAGCGGAGAGAAACATTCGGCCGCTTAAACCGACGAACAAGAAAAGGACAGCCCATAATGGCCAATCAAATTGAACATCTTCTTGGCAAGATCCAGTCACAAACATGACAAAGTTAAAAAAAAAATACTTGAGAGAGGAAGGGTGAAAATAAATAGCGGCACGGTTTGAAAATTCGATTGGTTATTCTTCAAATTTGGCCAATCAGTGATCTTAAACGCATCCGGGTATTTGAGCGTCAACAGGATGTTTTGAATGGAATCTCAGATGTCTTGCTTGGGAGTAAAGGAAGTGATACATGAAGAGCACGTGTTACGATAACACCTTCTCGACACAATACACTTCAAAGATGGCGAATGGTCCTGGGGAAATTAAAGGAGCTCAGTCACGGTATTCTGAGTTATTTTGGCCACGTACAATAACAGTTTACTAACACAGAAAAACACCAAAGAGATAATAATAAAGAGATTCGGAAGCTGACGTTTCGAGCGTTAGCCCTTCGTCGGAGCGAATCAAGGAATTGTGGGTTGTGTGTGGTTTATATACAGAAATGTGGAGCTACGCTATTGGTTGGTGCCTGGCAACGTGAAAAACAACAGAATGAATTAGTTGAATGAAAAGCGTTCGTTGATACCGTGAGGATTAAGAGTGCCGATTTGAAAAATAAATCTTTGTTCAAGAGTTTTGCGGCTTTCTGTGCTTCCTTGATGTAGGGAGAGGCCGCAGACTGCCATATGTTGCTTAGAATGATTCGGCAGATTAAAGTGTCTAGCAACCGGTTTAGAAGCGTCTTTATCGTCTTTCTCTACGTCGCGAAGGTGTTCTCGGAAACGGTCGCCTAGTCGTCTACCTGTTTCGCCGATATATAACTTTTTGCAAAGAGTGCAAGTTATACAGTAGATGACATTGGCTGAGGTACATTTAAATTGATCTGTGATCTTAATGGATCGCTTGGGTCCCGACAATTTCTCAACGTTGTAAATGAAAGGACATGTTTTACATCGCCCGCGTGCGCATTTAAAAGTTCCAGGTTGGTCACTTGTTTTGAATGCACTTCTAACTAAAAAGTTACCTATGCTTTTGTCGCGTTTGAATGAAATTAATGGCGGTTGCGAAAAGATTCTACCAGTATCGGGTTCATTTTGAAGTAATTTGAAGTTTTTGAGAATGATGGATTTTACTGCGTGAAATGTGAGGGTGAATGGAATTCTATTATTATTCTCCTTCTGAGACGTTTGTAGTGCTGACCGACTGCCGATCAATTTGTTGGGCACGATGATGGCCTGCTTGAACAACAGAGGCAGGATATCCACGTTTCTCGAAAAAATTGCACATTTCCTCTGATTTAAAGGAAAAATCAGAGTCCTCACTACAAAGGCGACGAAGTCTAAGAAACTGAGAATAAGGAATAGAATTCTTGACGTGTGATGGATGTGAAGATGAATACAACAAATAGCTATGAGAATCTGTGGGTTTGTAGTGCACACTGGTGCATAAACCGTTGCCTTCGACAGAAACTTTGATATCTAGAAATGCCAAAGAAGTATTGCAAATTTCTCAGGTATACTTAAGAGCCGGATGAAACGAATTAACAGCAGTTATAAATTGATTGAGTTCCTCTCTGGTAGAGGAAGTGGCGCCGACACAATCGTCAATGTAGCGACGGTAGAGCTCAGGTTTAGGGCCGTTGTAAAGATTAAAAAATTTGTGTTCAATGTAGCCTACGAAAAGATTGGCGTAGATTGGCGATATATAACTTTGCAAAAAGTTATATATCGGCGAAACAGGTAGACGACTAGGCGACCGTTTCCGAGAACACCTTCGCGACGTAGAGAAAGACGATAAAGACGCTTCTAAACCGGTTGCTAGACACTTTAATCTGCCGAATCATTCTAAGCAACATATGGCAGTCTGCGGCCTCTCCCTACATCAAGGAAGCACAGAAAGCCGCAAAACTCTTGAACAAAGATTTATTTTTCAAATCGGCACTCTTAATCCTCACGGTATCAACGAACGCTTTTCATTCAACTAATTCATTCTGTTGTTTTTCACGTTGCCAGGCACCAACCAATAGCGTAGCTCCACATTTCTGTATATAAACCACACACAACCCACAATTCCTTGATTCGCTCCGACGAAGGGGTAACGCTCGAAACGTCAGCTTCCGAATCTCTTTACGGTGGACAATTCACATTATCAACCCAGTTGATAAAACCAAATTATCTTGTAATACTCCCACCGACGCAGCACCACAGTTTCTTTAGAAACTTGCCCCCTTTAGATAATAATAAACCCTGAAGGAACAAGGATGATTATAGCCTGCGTAGTAAGCGTTTCCGTGGGGTTGGGGAGCAAAGAAGGACAACCCCACGGAAACGCTTGCTAGTCAGGCTAGGATGTTTGGGGATGAATAAGATTGACGCGGATTACAAGCGACCAGCTTGAAAAAATTAGGCTAAACGTTTCAAGATGCGGAAACCGTGACATATCACCTTTAAAGGCTGGTTTTCACTAGCGACGGAGTCAGAGTCGGAGTCATAATCGGAGTCGCAAGAGCGCATACGACCTCATGAATATCGAAAATCCGAGTCGTAAGCGGAGTCATAAGCTCGACGGAATCGGAGTCGGAAGAATCACAACGTTTTCATTTCTTCCGATTCCGTTTACGACTCCGTCACTTACGATCTCGTGAGTACTAGGTTGTCGGAGTCTGAAGCAGAAGCGGAAGAACAAAGCAATCACAAGACCCGAAATCGAGCATTGTGATTGGTTTATTCTTTCGCTTCTGCTTCCGACTTCGACAATCTAGTTTTCACGAGATCGTAAGCGACGGAGTCACAAGCAGAATCGGTGTTCTGCTTCCGATTCCGTCGGTTTGATTTTCACTAGATCGTATCACTCTTCGCTTCTGATTACGGCTCCGACTACGACTCCGTCGCTAGTGAAAACCAGCCTTAAGAGCTAGACTAGGTATACCTATCGATAGAGTGCCAACGAGCGAATAATTTGTGCAATAATAAGGGGTTTATTAATACAGCATAACGGATTTTTGGTTCTCTTCTGTTGCAAACATTACCGAGAGAAAATTATTACGCGTTTACCGGCCGGTAACGTTCGTCACGCAATCCCTGAATATCAAGCTGCTCGGTCGAACTTTCAGTTCAATATGATGGGCAATTAAAGTCAAAGTGAAAGTGAACACGCTAGTTTGATTGATGAACACGACTCGTTTAATTCTGTGGCAAAACAGATCCGATTTGTGTTTTGAACATTGGATTCGACTGTATGATAAACACGCTCGTTCAGTTCTGTTCGGAAACACTGCCGACTCAACCTTCAGTTCGATATGCTAGATTTCAACACTGGATTTGCTCTAGTGGTTCGACTGATGAACACAATCTTTCCAAAAAAGCTGCCCGATGGAACTTTCAGTTCGATATAGGTAAACAGAGAAGGAATACACTGTTTCGATTCATGAACACGCTCGTTCA
>OZ026605.1:3660400-3712900 GCA_964020085.1 Micromussa lordhowensis
AGAACCATTGGCGTACTGAACAGATCTAGACAATTGCGAATCTCGCTGGTAAAATATAAATTCATTTTTGACTAGGCGTCGTCGTTATCGTCGTCAGTACTTATCATTGACCGGAGAAATATATCATTCAGACGAAAGAAGTTCGAAAGTGCAAAGTGTTAAATATAGGGCAAAATAAAAGACTTAAAGAGGACTCCCAGCCCGCCTACGCACTCTCGAGAGTTTGTTAACGTTTTTTGTTTTGTTTCCCCAGTGTAAGAATTGCAAAATGTAACATTTCGCAACTACTTACATGAAGGAAACTCAAGGTTTCATGTCAACTGTCATTATGGATGCGAAGCTTTATGCTTCGTTTTTCTCCTACTATACCACCTGATGAAACAATTTCGCAGTTGTAAAAATCAATGAACCTGTTGGAAAAAAAGAATTTGAAATGCCTCAAAGATAAGGTATGTGGTTCGTAAAGAATTACATCGAGTGAGACACAAAAACGTATGGGTGCTGAGACTGCGCAGTACGGACTGGAAATCATCTTTAAATAATTTGGAAAACTTCCGAAGGTTATTGAAGATAACTTCAAAATTTCGAAGTTCAGCCGAAGGCTTCCGAAAATTAACAAGGAACACCCGAATATTTCACTGTGAAAATTACCCTATTAGCCGAATCATGCATGTGTCGTGCTGGAGAAATTTTTTTTTTTAGCAATAGCTCTTGTAAGAAAATACAAAGCCACCCTCACGATGTAAAGAGAAAGGGTTTGATAGCCATGAGATTTGAACCCTGTGCGAGCTCCGGAAATGATTTGTCCTGTGGGCCGCCATAAAGCTAACGGAGGTCACATAAACAGTTTCCGGTAACTGGATGCTCGGAACTCTTTGTGGTTTCAATATTTGTTTAAAAAAAACAATACGATTTAGCTTACCTTGAGATGAATCATATTCTCCGATGAAACGCTTTGTCAAAAATCTCACTGCGATTGCTATCAAAACAAAACAAACCAGAATTGAAAAGTGTTTCAGCTCTGGCTCTTATCGTAACACCTCACTCTTAGGCGAGTAAAGCAAAATTAATGGGCACTAAATAAGCTTAAGTAACTTTCGGTGTCTTAAAAAAATTAAAGCCATCTATCTTGAATAATCATGCCGAAAAATCCGAAACGGCTTTTGGCGCCTTTCGGCAACTTAAACAAAATCCAATCGGCTCTAGCATTTTTGCTGTTTTTCACACCAAGATCAGATACAGAAGTGCCAGAAAAAACTCGTACTTTAGTAGAAATTAAAAAAAATACTTGGCGCCAGATTTACATTCTTTGCCGCAAAAAGGAATTTAAAAACTTAGAAGTAAAACTATATTCGTGTGATGTTGCTACTGATGACTTATTAGTCAATTGTTTACTTTTCTTTATATCTTTATATCAATCCCAGGCTCCTACTAGCTTCTCAACTCTTAAGATGACAGAGATAGATTGCAAAATCGTTTAGCTGAAGACAAAGGCAGCGAAAATGGATTAAATGTTCTGTCGAGATAAGCTCCCGTCTAATTAGCCTGTTTATTAGCTGTAATCGTTAAATTGGAACAGAGCCACTTGGTTTATTTGATAACAAGTACATGTAGTCAGTAATTAGTGCAACTTACTTATAGACTTGCTTAGTTGGCAATAACCAAGAATTTCGGCAACGTTATGTCGCGGAGATAACGGTTTGATATCTGTCAAGGGGCTGTATATTTGAATTGTTTTGTTTTTATTCAACCTCATTATTGAAAATACAATAAAATCGAATTCATTCAGCTGTATTCTCTGGTTTGTGCCGCTAGTGATAAACAACTTTTGTTTCACCAGGTTGTGCTTTTAGGTTTTTAGTGTAACTATGATTGACAGTCTATGGAAGCCTCAAAACAATATGAGCGGACCCAAACACCAATGCAAAGGCTACTCCACTGCTTCAGTCACGATTACAGAAGAAAATTAAAGTATCTCTCACCAAGAAATGCTCAGATTTTGCTCAAAACTGCCAAAAATACAGAATATCAACTTACAAGCAATACTGAGTACTGTAGCACATTTTTCCCGCCAATTAAATCTACAAGTCCGGTCTGGTTTTTCACTCACTATTTTCCTGTTTATGCAGGACTTTTTATCGTTCTTGTGGCATTTTTCAACCTTACTTTACCCTCATTTCATAATGTAAAATGTCATATATATTATGAATAAAGGAACTCTTGTTTGTACGTATTGTCTTCAAGTGCTGATAGAGCTAAGGTTATTCAGCAAAAAAATGTATTTGTCTTTGTGTGTTTGTTTATCGAATTACGTGAAGTCATTTGGCTAAAAAACAATCTTGTTTTCGCGGGTACAACTGAACCCATGCAGTAAAGTTTCTCTTATCTGTACCAGCCTACACTGGAATGATTCATTCATTTATTTACTTATTTTAAATAAACAAATCATGGATTTGCTTGTGCAATAAAACTCAATGTGACAGGTGTCGTATACGTGCTTGATCTCTATTATGTTATTCAAGCTTTTTGGTCCTTTTCTAATTTAGAAAATATCGTGCGCACAAAAAAAATCGTATAAACTATGATCAAGCTGACTTCGATCACGAGAGCTAGTCCCTGGAATTGATCTTACATATTCTCGGAGCTAGCACCCAATGTAAATTTTATACACTTGTTCAGGCTTGTGGATTGAACCAACCATTAACTTTTAAAAGGCAATACTGTACACCCAGTAATATAACTCCTGCTTGGAACTTAAATCGAGCAGAACTGGCCCTGACCGGTGAAGTGTTTGTGAACACTGTGACGCAAACGCTGCTCAGAAAAATTTTATCTGATTGGGCAAGGTGCTTTCACAACTCACTTGTGTTGTGATCAGAGAAACAGATGCATATGAGGGCACCTGCAGACTGAAAAGCTTTAGCCTTAGTTAGAAATCTATTCCATACTGATAAGGAACTATTTTGTTTCGAGGGCGCAATTAAAGAATAGTATAGAATCTTGCACTGCATATAAAAGCCGGTACCTATAATTCATTATCCAGCCTTTAAAAATAATTTTGTTAACAACACGTTGAACGCGTATCATTAAGTAAGTAATTCATATCATATTACAATACATATTATTGTTACTTTTATCTGAGGTGATCCATCAAAGCAGGGAACAAACTGAATGCCTAATTATCCGCGAGTGCCTAGAATTCCTTGATTCGCAGAGCCGTCTCTACATCCCTTCCAGTAACCGCTCCTCATCTCTGCGGGAGCTTTACGGGAGACCTTGTATCTTCGTGCACTGGGGGCTCGTTTTTACTCACACCGTGTCGTTCCTCCAGTGTTCCGTATTTTGACGGTAAAGCCCACAGAGTAGTTACATGTAATTAAAATAGCTTACCTGATTTTCCCACGTTTCTTGCTCCTAGCAACGCAAACTTTGGGCCAGTCTGCTTGTAAGAATCTTTGCGAGTCAACATGTCCTGAAGTTGTCGCTGAAACGGTTTGGTGGAGAATTAGTCCACTTCCACAGGCCTACACCGGAAAGAAGACTCGAGACTTTGATTCGGACGCCCCAGCGCTAACGAAAGAAGTTGACCTGATTTCATCTACGTCATTCAAATTTGAAGTTATTAGCTTTTGTGTGTGTCGTCTGTTTGAAACGCTCCGCTCACTAGCCAACAAAAGAACGTTTCAAGATCAAGAGTGAAAAGAGGCGTCAAAAGAGGCGGACGTTTCATAATCACGCACTCTCCCTAACTAATTTTTGGGGATGAATATTGCTGAGATCACTCAGTCTAGACGGCCATTAGCCAGTGATTGGCGCAGTTAATGAATTTTGTGTTAGTCACTTACAAGGATTTAACAACACAGTATGAGAAAAAGCCATCCCGTAAACATGGTGATCCCATAATTCATTAGCGTAACAATTGTGCTTATAACCGTAACACGTTTAATGAGTGATAGAATTTTATTATCCCGTCGAGTCTCTGATACAATTCCGCGCATATAATCTTGTTCTCACCAAAGCCAAACTCACGATATAAACAGTATACTAAGGATAAATTACAAGGGAGTCTAAATTCAGTTATTCCGGTCGGAAATTCAAAGTTTTATTGAGTTCGATTGTCCAATTATTTTTGTGTGAGTTCGATTTGGTTCGATTGCCAAACTCAGTCGAACGGAATCCATGGATTGAGTTCGATTGATTTTTTGCTAAAGTTTGTTACCTTGCCGGGGCGCCTAATCGATTAGTTCCATAAGCCTGGTTTCCATATGATCGCCCGGATCGTCCCAGTCATCTCAAAAAATGTTTAAACGATCGGGACGATCATATGGAAACGCTACCCAGACGATCGCAAACGACCCGGACGACTGAGACGACCTCGATCGCTTGGATAGAATTTAGTTCTATCCGGACGATCGGGACGATCGTGTAATTTTGAAGCGATCATATGGAAACGCTCCGAGACGACTGAGACGATCGCGGCGATCGAAGGCTTTCCCAGAAATCATCACTCGTATCCCATAACTCCTAGCTCACGTGCTCCATTTCAAAATGGCGGCAGACACGGAGTTCAACACGTCACTCTTTATGGAAGAAGTGCAAAAATATCCTGCAATTTATAAAAGAATAAGTTTACAAGAATGGATATCTGGAAAGCAATAGGAGAGAAATTCGGCTTGGACGCGGCTGAAGCAGAAAAAAATATAGGAATGTCCGAATCGCGTATGGGCAATACTTAAGAAAAGTCTGTTCCATCTGGTTCTGGACGTGGTGCTGTCCCGTCTCCAGGAGAGTTCAGTAGTTTGAATTGGTTTGCAAACCACATCAACCAACGATCATCCACCGTTATAAACATGCAGAGTCGCGATCAAAGCGTAGGTGACGCAGATCATGGCGTAGAAGCAGAAAGCCCAAACAACGGACGCTCGCCAATTTGTTTTGTGAATATCGCGCCAAATTTCTGTTGTCGGACACAGGAACATCGCTGACGACCGCGCAACTTCAGTCTTTGAAGCGATCGAGACGATCGTATGGAAACCAGCAATCGTCTCAGTCGTCCCAATCGTCAGAACACTTTTTGTGACCACTGGGACGATCCAGACGATCCGGACGATCATATGGAAACCAGGCTTAACTGTTTTGGTGTCCCAAACTTCACACAATCAACCTTGTATTAAAACTTATTGTTTTAATTTGTATATGTATTCTATTTTCTTCTGATACCTTTATAAAATTAATGTTTGTGAGAGTTTGTATCAAAATTGAATTTAATTAAAGATGTGATTGCGAAAATACGTACCGTACTTTATTTTGTCCTCTTGAGCTTTTTCTATTTCCTTCTTTGTCAATCAGATGTGTGTCAATGAGCAATTACATGTACATATAGGCGCACTCAGTGTCACAACGTTTAATATTTACCTTTCCGTCTTGCATATGAATTTACTGCAAATCATCGCGCCAACTTTAAGTTTTAAGTTACTTCCTACATACTGAAGTGTTAAAATGTTATTGGAGGCAAAAAAAATTCAGTGTGGCAGCGGTGGGATTCGAACCCACGCCTCCGAAGAGACTGGTGCCTTAAACCAGCGCCTTAGACCGCTCGGCCACGCTACCAGATGCTCCAGCAATGGGTGAATTGGCAGACAAATCTTTACGCCTCCCCTCACTCTTCATTGTCCCTTCGTAGATATACTGACAAGGTCACCAATAACCGCTTGCTCTTAAAAGCCGTTCTTTCTATAACATCATTGTTTATATAAGTAATGGAAATCGTGCAACGTTAACATGAAATCACCATGCATGAAATTTTGAACGCCTCTTGACTCCAATAAAAACAAACTAAAACAAACATTTTCACCCGACTCGCTCTATCAGTTGATCTGTCGTCTCGATGTTGTCGGTCGATCACAGAAAGTATTTGAACTTGAAATTGAAGGAAACTACGGTTATATGTTTAACAGGATGGTTGCCATATAGTTTGAAATTCGTCGTAATGTTTATTTATTCAGTCGCCGTGCTGAGATAATGACGGTATGCAAATATATTCCGCAATTGAAATTATAGACACAAAATATTTACTGAAAACCGTGAGCACTCTATTACCCTCTGGCCTCCGCATTTACCATGTGCTTTTTCTTTTCTTTCCGTTTCTCAGTCAAATTTGCTCTTGCTTCATCACGAGATACAACTAGTCTAGATTACTATAGTCGTAACACCCGCTCAAAGGACACTATTCGAATCATTATATCAAGCAGTAACTGGGGTTTGCTCAGACCTTACCTGATTGGAATGGCCTGCATATAGACATACCATACCATACCGCTTGATTCTTTTAGAATGTAAAATAGGTTTAAATTTTAAAAAGTAATTATCTATTTCACTTTCATTTTATTACTATTTAATTAGATGTCAAATTTCCTTCTTAATATTATAACTTTAGCTTTATAGTACCTTTAGTAAGCAAGTTTTAATAGTTGACCTTTGTAGGACAGATTGTAATTAGTTTTTAATTTTAATAAGGACCTCCATGAAAACCACACATTGAGATGGGAGCTTCCTCAATGAAAGATTAAAGATTATTCAGCTTGTTGAAAAGCGAAATTTCAAAGATGCAGAGGTGCACAGTAGAACAGCCAAGGAACATTTTTTTAAAAAAACTATGTGAAAAATGCTTCTTCGACTTGTAAATCGAGGAAGGAAATGGAGAGGCTTGCATTCGGCCGAGCCAATTTATTTCCTTCATTCTCTTTTAGGACGAGGCCCTTGGCAAAAGGTTGAAGTAAACAGGAAACACCTTTAGTGACAAACCTACTTCGTAAAGTTTTAAAGCCGACACGCCTTCATATCATCGCAGGCTAAGGAAAAAATTGCTCCACTTGTAGAAAAGGACTCGTAGGTCGCCCCGGGAGATGAAGACTGCGTGAAGGCTCACCTTAGAGTCACACGAGCTAGTGAATCGAAACTGATTCACCAATCGAAAAATTTGGCAGAGATCAGAGAAGGCCTACGTTACTCTGCTCGCAGGCTAAAGGAATTGTGCCGTCCTGAGATGGCAAGCACGTGACACGTGTCAGTCAGTCTGTACCAGGTTTCTTAGAAGAGTACATTGGATGGGGTTTATTTTCTCGTCTCCTCAGCTATTCAGTGAAGGACTGGGACGGAGCACAAGATTATCAGTCCTTTTTATGCCTCACTGTTCTGCTTCCTTACACACAAGAAAATAGAAAGTTGACTGCTCAATTCCCTTCGTTACCTCGTGCTCAAAATATGATCGGGGTAGGGTTTCGTACGTGGCAACTCATACACATGTGTAAACGTGGTGATATTAAAATAGAGCAGAAGTGAAACCCGACACTTCCTGATGACAATCGAAAAGCACAATAAAAATATTCACTTCTTAGCACGCCGCGGAACAACAAAAGGATGTTTGCGACAGATGCTATCTGATCTTTTCAAGACACACGGTGGGAGACTTCAAGGGAGGGGCCTGTTATACACCATGCACGCATGGGGATGGATGGTAGCGGACATAACTCTGGGTCACAACTCCTTTACTGTCATTCTTGTCTGTTAATATGTTGTGCGATTTAGCGAACTGGTTCGGTGCTGGAAAATAAGAGTACTTCTAGCATGAAATCAAAGAAGTCCGATACGGGACTTCAGAGGGAATGTCCATGTGACACAGACTGGCTGGACCTGTAGATTAACCCCAGCCCTCCCCTGTCATGATGATTGCCATAGCTTATATCCACTTTCAAATTCCGTTGAAATATTTCCCTAGAGAATGTGTCCTTCAGAATATCGACTGACTGTCAAAAAAAAATATGAAGTATTTCCATCTAAACATGCCCTGTGTTTCTCACGGTATCATGAAGGTCAGATACATAATAAATATTTTCTTTTCGAAGCTCGTCTTCACATGTTCTTTATATTGAGGTTAACAAGACGGAGAAACAAAACATTGGAGACCTTGTAAACGGATAATTAATTTAATTACGAGATATTACGATACTTGTTAGGCAGAAGTGGGGATGACTTATTAATGAAAGCGTTTAACGGCAAACGGGCCACCTTGTTCAGAAGCATGTATCCCTTCGAGTATGAACCTCTTCGAACATGAAGCAGGCTTGATCCATATGGCTTTTGCCTTCAAGCAAGAGGTGTCGACCGGAAAGGCGGCGAGCCTTTGTGCTTTCCAAGTAGTCATGCTCTTGTTATTCAAACAAAGACTTAAGAAAATCTCCTTTGCTTTTCACCACTCGAAAATTGCCAAACCCAAATGCGAACGAAAACCGAAATTCCCCTCCAATTTATTAGATTTCTCCAAGGTAATTAACTCACTTTGTTTTTTCAGTGATCTGTGTCACTAAGATCCTACTTGTTTTTCCTTGGGTTGGCCAATGAAATTCACTGATCTAGAAATCTCGCGATCTTTCTTATCTCTAAGATCTTTATTAGTGACATTGCGTGGATTGTCAAAAGGTTCGTAACCAGGAGCTTGCACCCAGAGCAACACAATGATTGGCTGAGTGCGACTTGGCGGCTGTCACGCATGTCACACAAATAACCCGCGCTCGTGATGACGGTTGAATCAAGCTCATTCACGTCGGCGCTTTCGGGTCAGTCTTACTTCTGGGTCAGTGTTTGTGGGACGAAGTAATGGAAAAATTCGCTGAGTTTGTCTCATCCATCGGGCAGAACGCGCGCTCGTCTCCGTACATGACTCCGAATGCGCCAATGCCTCGGGTAACTGCGGCCCCTAATTCCCCACCAGCGAATTACGTGAGCTGCGATTTAGCGAGACAACATTCTCTTTCAATGGGCACTCAGTCCCAAGCTGGTAATGTCAAAACTTTATTTCATTTTCTCGAATCGTATTAATGTCCGGAAATTGGCACGCATAAGCAAAGCTCCAATGATTGTCTTAAAACAGCTGGTGAATTGCCTGAGCTGTGCGTTTGCCCCGTTTAATGATGTTTTGTCAATTGTGTACCAATTACTTCAACAGGGAAATTTTCGCCTCCGGTTGGAGGCTCAACGCAGCTTTCTCCCAGCCCTCAGTCGTGTATGGAGATGGAGAGCGAAAACAACGATTCTTCTTCCAAACGTAAGAAGCGTCGAAACAGAACAACCTTCACTTCCTTTCAGCTGGAGGAGATGGAGCGCATTTTTCAGAAAACCCACTATCCTGATGTTTACACGCGGGAGCAGTTGGCACTGCGTTGCGACTTGACGGAAGCTAGGGTGCAGGTAAATACGGCTTTTTAATGCACGCCCTAACGCATTGTATTCGCGAGTTTCTTTTCTCTGCGAGTTGCTCGAGACTTTGTCGTTCAAAAATTGGAGCTTAACTTCCTGCATGAATTGTATGGCCACTTTACGCAACCTGTTATACTAATTCAATTAAGTTGTTGTTGTTACATCGTTGCGATAACGAAACGAGATTACTGTAGTTACTGATAGACGCTAGCTGCTCTCTGCTTACGGTTTTACGGCGTCTGTATATTTGCTTACTGTAAATTCCCAATGCCTTTCTGGTTCAAGTTGATTGAGAATGTTTGGAAGCCAACAGAAATCTTCAACTTAAACAACAGACCCACTTTACAACTCTGTGCTTATAGCGAAGTGAAAGCACTAGGCATGATAGGGCAAATGTATATTTAAGTGTATGATAGTAAAATCAGAATTTCTTTCTCATTTATGTATTATCTTTATGTAACAGTAATGTGCTATAAAGCCGTCAATGAAATGTTCTTCTTAGGAAACGATTTTCATGTCACGAACCCTTTTCTGAGTTCTGAGTTTGAACTCACATCCTTTCTGAGCGTAGGTTTCATTTGCGAGTGAATTTCCTGTACCAGCCACATCCTCATTTGGTGTGTGAGTGCAAAGCTAGGCAGATTTTCCCTCGTGTTCATTGACACAGAAGGTGTTAGCCGATTATTTCAAGATCTAGAAGTCGTGCGGTGTACTGAAATGAACATTTTGAGCGCCTGTGGTTGAGTCGGCACGCTTTGACGTAGAAGGCTTCAAGAGATAGCTAGAGATGTGGTTCATAATGATGATTCGCAGTCCTGGCCGTGAGAAATATATTTGGTAAACACATCGCCCTTTGCGAAGAGAAAACTTGGTAATTTTATGCTTAGTGAGTCTCAACTACCTCTACCCAAGGTCTAATCTAAATGTCCGCCCAACGAACACGGAATCAACGAGAAAAACCCACATGTAACATAGATATGTTGGATAGTTCTTCCTCAGGAAAGGAAATGACAGCCGCTCAACGCAACAGTGTCCCACTCATTCTTTGTGCCTACTTGCTCATCGCTTGAAAATGCAAGATTTTATGCCTGAAACTGTCGATGTGATTTTTTGCGTACTGTGTTAAGCGAGCGGGTTACGACTTTATGGACTTTGCAGTCTACTCTCATTTCGCGGAACAGCCATTATATACGGCGTTGTTTAGTGACACGACGCCCGGATATTTGCCTTCACTTGAAAAAGACACGTTGTTTAAAAATAGCCCTGAAGCTTTTAAATTTTTAGTTCTATCTTAAGTTTCTTTGTTTTTTTGAGAGTCGCTGAAATGAATCACTGAATGAAAGAGACACGAGAAGTGAGGAAGAAATTTACAAGTCTTCTTAAAATTTCAGGTCATTAAAAGCAGTCTTGGAATCATCGTCGGGTGAAAGCTTCAAAAAGAATTTCCGATTGCAAGATTCTCGACATTCAAAAAAGGCTTCTTGCCAAGTCGTGTAGTTTTCCTTTTCCTACACCCTTAGTGAGTACGAAAATCCTTCATTATATGTTCATGATTGCTCGCCGGCGTTCGCTCTCGACTGAACGAATGGCCTTCTTTCATCAATCATTAGAAAAAGCTAGCAGCCGTTTAACTGCACACCGTTGGTCCAAATGACGCAATACAAGATCTATGCCTGACTGCAAAGTTACACGATAAAGCGCGCGTGTAACTGCTTTAGCGAATTACTATTTGTTACGCCGTGTACTATTAAAACAATAAACATATTAGTGTGCCTCTATCACACGCTAAAACGGCAATCAAGCAAGGAAACCCTCGTGGTTTTATTACGTCTGAACTAGTCGTTTTACAAATTGTAGAGTGTTTCAGTTGATCCCGCCACACTTATGATCGTTCTGCGTTGGTTATTATGGAATTTTTATAAGCACTGATTTATAGGATCTACGAAAGGGCGTGAGCAAAGACTGTTGTTTCGCGTATTTTACAGGATGGCGGGCCTCTGTCTGGTTCTTCCGCAAATGCGGGTTAAGTTGGGGAAAAGAAGCTGGATGTTCCAAACGGAAACTTTTCTTTTGGAAGGGCGAAAAGCAAGCATTGTAAGCGCTCACTATTCCATGATTTTCGATGCACCAAATTCTTGCTTAGTTAATCGCTTATCTGACTCTTGATCGTAAGTGTTTTCCCTATCAATACTTCGATGTGTATCGCTAGTTGTGAATGATGATTGAGCTGTCAGATTTCTAAGTTGGAGAAAATTTATCTCTCCCTAAACGCAGGACATAAGAGGCGGGAAATCAGTGTTTTAAAAGCCATTATTTTTGTTTGAGCCGCCGCGCACTGCCATTTGCACTCGATTTAATCAGACCCTTGGTTTCGTACTGTCGTGTGTTTTATTTACTGCAAAAAATGTGGCGGCAACATCAAAGGAAACCTGATAAAATTTCCCTGGTGTTACATTAAGCAGTCTGTCTAATGTCTGTTTGCTTATTCCCCATAAGCAAATTGTAAACTTGTTAGCTTGGACCGCTAAATGATTTTATATGTTTTCCTAATTAAACGCTTTGTTCGGGTAATTTTCACGTCGAACACGAACAGATAAAATAAGCATTTAAAATTTAGAGGTCGCAACAGAAGTTATGAGATGCTCAGGAATATCGCATTCTAGTTTCTTATCGACAGAGCTACGGGAAAGCTGACAGCGGAATATTATAGCGGCTATTGAGACGTTATTTGTTTATCCTATTAACTCTGAATAAATATTTAAGTTTTTTTAAACGGTCAAGGTTAGAATTGCAAAGTAGGCTCAGTTGGATTGTAGAAACGCGCGTGTTTTGAGCGTTGTTTTATTGACGTATTCGGGAAACTGATACCGGAAGTTTGGATGCGTGGTGTCTGACACTCTGATACTGCCGAACCACGCAATAATTTATTCTTGTCTGCTAAGCTTCACGTAACGTTTCCACTTCTTTTCATTCCTATCATGAAAGTACTTCGTTCTCAGTCCAAAAATCACTGCACTTTGATCAAAGAGACATTTTGAACATTTCGTCTCGGCTTTGTACGATCAATTTCCGTTCCGTGGAATCACTAGAAAATTCCTGTAACTTCGCTTTTGCCCTCTTTTTTGACAAACTCGTGGGCAATTTAACCGTCGAACTCAAGACCAGAGTTCCTGTGGATTAGCTTGGAAGTCGTCCTCGGAAATCTGCTGTCGTCGCCTCGAAATGACATTCACTGTCTCCCTAGTGTCCAATATGTCGGCCAGTGTAGCTGTGGCTGTTCGTGTTTTATCATTTCGTTCTTTTCCCCCCTTATGTTTAACCGTGATCTGCTCAACTTCTCTTTTTTAAATTACTTTATGTCTTTGTAGACATATAAAGCCATATTTTAGTGTTTTGAACGTGTCTACTCTTGCTGCATAACACAGACCTATTAATCTCTGTAGTTTGTTTGAATTTCTTTTAAAGTTTCTATTTTTAAAGCAAATTTTAATTTGAAATATTCACATAGATAAAAAAGATGAAGTTTATGTTAGTTATGTACTAGATTTTCCACAATCACTTGCTATTTTACGAAAAAGACCTCCATCTACCACTACCGTGTTTCAAAGGCGAGAAGTTTTGTCTCATTTTCGTAACTTGCTCCCATATGTGAATATCCACGATGGGTCTGCGAATGCACCTTTTCGAGTAACAGCGAGACACATGGCCCACTCGCAGCTACCACTCATGGTTGATAAATTGTCGCAAATAACAACAACAACAATCCTTTATTTATACACGATCTAGTTTAAAGCAGTAGGTTGCTCGTGGTATCGTATATAGATTCCGTCGGCAAAACTAAAGAACCAAAAGAGGTTAATCCAGGCCCATACTGTTCAACAAGCCTCTTCAACTTCGCACGCACAGTTATCATGAAATAAACCACGTTGTTAAGGATTCCGTCATCTCCGCAATGAGAAAAGAGTATTTGTAAAAAGATAATTTGTTAAGTCTGTTCTAAAACTACTTCTCACGCGCAAACTCGCTTGGTTAGTGTTGTACCTTTATGAAATACTTCTTCCAACAGCAACTGTTTAGAGTCGAACATCAATTTTAACCTTTGATTGGAAAGCTGATCTGTCCTCATCCATATTTTATCGGAGAGGCTTCACGTGTGTTCACCAGATTTAGTTAGATGTGCGAGGAAGATGCCGTTTGTTCTAAAATCGGACATCCATACATGGAACGGCAAAGACTGAATAATCATTTTCCTGAAAAGCTGTGATCTCGCTTATACCTCTAGGGGAAGCTTTAGAACAGTTTAAGAGTATTTTAGAGAACACTTCCTTTCTTTTGGATAAATTATTGATAAGATAAGACCGAGGTCGAGAGGAAGGCAAGCTGATGGTTGCCTTTGCGGTCACTTTTGTGATATTTTTGCACTGAGCTTAGTTTGTTGTCGAAATATTCCAATGTGTGTACAGCATAGAGAATGAAATGTTTTCAGAATCTTATGGAGTTTGTTTTCTGTCTAGCAAGCATGAGGCATTCCACCTTTTTTTAATTATCTGTGAGCAGAAGACAATGTTTGACGTGGCTTAGTGGAGCAACTTATAACATATGTGCGCCACATGAGCGACGAGATCTCTACTCAACGCAGTTTTGTTACTTTGTTATTGCTTTCGTGAGCACAGCTCGAGAATGACTTCGACTTACTGCGGAAGATTTAAAAGCAATCCGCAATATCTCTTCCTTCTTCTTTCCGCTTTTGCTTCCGCTTTTGAGCTAGCAAGTTTTCTGCTGGCTTCGAGATCACAGACGATCTGATATTTGTTCATATTAGTTTTTCCCCTTCTTAATGAAGTCATTGTACCGTCCGTTGTAACCTTGAAGACGTATTCTTAGTAAAAACAATTTGTTCAGTACAACACTCGCATTGGAATTCTTTCCCTAGAAGCTTCGTTCTCTTCGCCTATACAAAAATACCCAGCTTTGCTGATGAACAGATTGATATTAACAATGAAATTCCACCAGTGCCTGGTTATGCTTAATTATGAGACGAGATTATTATAGTTTTTCTTAATTCTGTCATTTTATTTTGCTGTCTATGAGCGATAGCGATGGCTCACTGATCGTGATGGCCTTGTTCTGGATCCTACCATGGGATATTGTCAGTACTGACCGATACAGCAATATCCAGACCTCGTGCCTATGCGATACGGCTCTGTTTGTCCGATAGAGTTTGTTGCTATCTCGAAAGACAAAATGCTTACTTGCTTAGCGCATTTGAAATTTACCCGTTGCTTTATATCAGCTGTTATGTTTTAAAGAACTGAATTGCAGTTTAGTGTAGAAAATAAAGACGAAACTTAAAGGTTATGGTGTAGCTCTGGTAACTTGTTTACGGTGAAATTTTTCGTTATATTTCGTACAGGCTTTCTTGCCGTACAATCGTACATGCTTTCTTGCCATTTCGTAAGTACAGGCTTTGGATAGTGGAACGAATAATGCGGCGTAATGTGTTAGGAAAGCGAGTCGAGAATGAGGGCGTAATTTGAGTGAAGGCATGATATGCAAGGTGAGAAAACGCCCTTCTTCAGAGTCAAATGAGTTCAATGGAGTCTTTGCCTTTTTGTTTACAAGGTTACAACATGTCGGCTTGTTCGATTAGTCGCAGCTAGAGCGTTCAGACTGTGTGACTGGTATCAGGAAAAATTTTAAACCTTGCGCAAATAAATATAGATCACTTATATGTGGAAACTAATTTTCAAATGTGATTAGCAAAATCGGTCACCGACTTAAATTAGGGCCGCCGAGGTGACTTCAACTAGGGCTCATTAATTAGACTTTTCAGTGTATGACTAAAATACGTATTTGTCCAATACATTATTTATCATCTAGTCTATAGGGCTAATAGTATGACACAAAGGATTTTCCATAACAAGATAATTTTCTCTTACTGTCGATATGGCCTTTAGTGTGACGCAGAGGATTTTCCATAATTCGATAATTTCTTTTACTGAAGGATTTCCCTATAATTCCGCAAGAACGATTATAAATTTAGTATTGTCCCAGATTGTTTAATTTAGGATGTAACATATATGACAAAACTTTTGAAAATGTAAGCTAGCAACTTCGATAAGAATTATAAGACTTAAAGTATAGTGTTAGTAACTGTGTCGAAGAAGCGGCCATTTTGATACCGACAGCACAATGATATGATCAATGCGCATATTTTCAGCAGCTCAATGGGGTCCGGCAAACTTTTGCAAAATTTTTGTCTCTTTAATTTTCAATTTGCGCGAACACTGAGTTATCATCTTAAGACTGTTTGAGCTGCTCAGCCAATATTTGAAATTTAATAAAAAATGAAAATTATTGCCAGTTTGGTTATGTTATTTGACAGTCGGGATTTGCAGAAATGAAAGAGGACGCACCAAAACTCCAAATAAGAAAAGTGCTTTATTTGAAACACGGACTTATCGTCCCGCACTCGTTTCTACACAAGAAATATTTTAGAAATTCATTTAATGCCCGTACTGTATATCATGACAAGCGAGAATGCTAGCCACGAAAGTTTATTTTGTTAACAACGAAAATTATTTGTTTCTTCAGGAAGCGATACGTTGAACATTACATGAGGTTTGCCTCGCTATACATATGGCCTTTAATCCTGGAATGTTTACAATAGGCTAGTTACATGAGGTTTGCTCTGCTTTGAAGATGGTATTTAGATTCAGCAATGTTTATAGGAGGTTATCCAGGAAGAATAAAAAAGAAAATCTTCTTAAATTTCTTTAGCGGCAGTTTTCTCGTACGCTCGAAAACCTAATATTTGATAGACTTTTTGGAGTATTTTGCGCGGCTTAGAGATATCTCAATCTGCTTTCAACAGGGTATGGTTTAAGCCGAAAACCTGTCTGTGTTTTGCGATTTCGTCATGAAAGAAAAGGTGTACCGCAAACGCAATAAAAGTAGGAATAAATGGACTAATAACAGGCTTAGTATGTCAGTCAGTCAAGTTTAACGAAGCGCGAATTTCAAACCAAACACTAAGTGTATGTTCCGCATATCACAGAGCTAAAAATTTGTACTTCAGAATATTGTCTCGAAGCATCAGGGTTTTTTTTCAAATAATGAATGACGCTAACTGCTACTAAAGAGCGTTGTTTGTAAATAATAATGAGCTGTTGTACTGGGTTAGATTTGAAAGAAAAAGTTTGTCAAAAATATGGAACAAAACGGCTTGAGTAGAGAGAAGGACGCTGGTCGTGAATTTACGCACGACTCTCGCAATGCCTGTAGGATTTTAGAGTTTTAACTTTGAAGGAAAACAGGCTGCATAGCTAAAACCTTTGAGCTGAGAAGGAATGCAAAATTCAGTGTTATCACAAGCAAAGTTGGCGTTTTCTCGAGTTGGCGGGCAGCCCCAGGTCAACGAAGGTTACTGAAAATAAAGCTGGAATGAGATTATCGAATGAGATAAAAATCATGCCTATAAGTATAAGAGGATTACCGACTGACATGAATTGCGTCTATTACATCAACGCACATTCTATTGATTGTAAATTAAATGAGACAAAACTTATTTGCAAACTATACAGATAGAACGCGTTTATAACGGGATTTACTTATATTACCGGTAGTACAAACAGATATGCTCCAAAGACTCTATGGTGCACAAACGTTCGTACCATGTAACGTGTCTTTTTCTCGTCTCGTCTGAGAGCAGAAAGATTTCAAGACATGTTTATTTCTGCATCTGTGTACTCCTAAATATAGTTTAGCAGGAAACCATCGTCTATTTATTTCAGAAAATAAAACAACATTTTAATCCAAATAGCAACAAAACGGCGACAAAAAATTTAATTTTGAGTGGCTATGTCTTTGGAGGCGATGTTTCTATAGACAGTTTTCATTGTCTTTAGAAGATATCTTCTTCAAATCTTTTGCACAAATTTAAGTTGTGCTTAGTTTTAGTTGTTGTTCGGTTCTCTTTTTAACCAAACTCATTACAAACAATTACTATTGCCAAGAAGTTCAAATCGTTATACAGTATTCATATCTATATGCGAGAACTCTACTCGAAGAAATATTTAGTTTAAGTCTTCTTCGTTGGTACAACTGTAATTGTTTACGACGGACGAGTGTCGATTTATTGCGGAAATCAATCCAAAAACGAGTTCAGATTTATAATGTGGAGCTAGATAAATTTATTGAAGTGTATCAGATGTATTCTTTACTTAATACTTCTGTACTTCAACATTTGCGAAACAAATTGTACATATTTGTGAAAGTTGAAATGCCCGCAGCTTTAACATCACGTCTCTTCATTTATACGAACTATTCTTGTATTTGCCTTTGTCGCATCTGTACTTTGTAGAAGATGGAGCCTTTACTAATCCAAAATATAAAAATTGAGCGTCATTTCAAAGCGTGTTGCGTAACAGGAAAAACCTTTCATTCTGTACAAAGTCATGAATTGAAAACATCTACAAGAACTCTTTTTTTTTTTATAAGAATATATTTTATAACAATATCGAGGCTGAAATTTGCGAAATTTTTAAGAATATTTTAAGAATCAAACCCGAGTCTGAGATCTTGAAAAGAGTATAATTTAATTTTGTGTGTTGAAAATTTGTAAATACAATACAATTATGTTTTTAACTAAAAACTAGAAAAACTAGCAAAAAAGCATCAAAATATGTTTATAACATTTCTGCAAGAAGTTATATGCGTCACATCAGACACCCTCCAGGCACCAAATAGATTTCAAAACTGTAACTATAATCTAAGAACATTCACAAGAATAAGAATATTCAGTCTCGGCCGGAAAAACAATATTCTTATAAAAAAGAGTGATACTATTAAAGATTGGAAAGTTTCTTAATAGCTACTGAATGCCCCAAAATTAAATGTAATAGGCCCGAACTCCCTCCATTTTTCGTGTGGTACTTTCGCAACAAGGCTCTCTTCTGGAAACAAAGGAGAACCGAAGCAAAAATTAATAAATTATGCCAAATCTAGACAAAACTGTGAAAATTTGAGTTTTCTTCCATAAATATTTCGCGAAAATTTCGACACTGAAGAGCTGGCAAAATAGGTTCTTGCGTTTTGGGGTAATCCATGATTGGCAATTAAGGCTAAGTAGGTTCTTATTAGGTCCTTCTATTAATTTCTATGAAGGAGATATTGTTGTTGATTACCAGAAAAATAAATAAACTTGGATTTGGTCCATGAATGTACAGTATTTATTCACAACTACATTACATATTTTCTTGCAAGTATATATTCGAAATCTCAAAGTCACACTCCTTGGGTAAAATGTTGATCATAACTTAACTGTAACCCACATATAAGAACCCGCTTGATCCTGCCTAGGTGAACAGCTTCCTATATTTTTGGGTATTAAAATAGTAAATTTCTGCTAGCAGGTTCCGCTTAAACCACTAGGCTTTTACACGCGTATTTTTACTGTATGCTGAATTCGCCGAGTTGGTGTCGAGTTGAAAGCTTAGGAAACCCGTGTTAGGCCAGTCTACAGTGCAAATGACTGAAGACTATTCAACACCGAAAATGGCGGACGGTAGTTATTATTGTACACAAAATCGGTTTCTATCTTCCATTGAAACGCGCTAAAGAAAGTTGATTTCTTAAGAAGTTCGTAAAAATATGTTGGCATTACATTGAGGTAATCGTGTTCAAATGCATTGTGTAGCTTAGGCGTTTGTTCGATTTCTATATAGACCAGGGTATCTAGTGCATAAATGCGGCGATTAATCTATTCTTTTTAATTTATTTAATTTAATTTGCATGTCATCCCTGTCTGTCCCCGTTACCTCACGGTGATGAATAGAATCCTCCAAACACTTTTGCCAGTTTTACCGAGGCACGCTTTTGTGATTGTTGTTCTCATAGTTTACCGGTTCTTAAGTGATCTCTGTGTTGTAAGCTTTATTCATATACATATCTGAATGAAATGGAAGTTTGATGTGTGTCTCCATCAAATTTATTTAAGTTAACCGATGATGTCTTAGCAGTGAAGCAATTGTGGAATTTTGCAGCTTAAGCAGCTCTTAATGTTTGACGCACAAGGCCGTAATCCTTTTGGTAAACCACATTCCTCAGTTCAATAAAAAAATGCTGATCCTGCAATTGTTATTTGTTTCTGCGATTGAAATACTTTTGCTGAAATCGTAATGTGTTGTCCGTCTGTTTTATCGCTAACAAGGTTGCAATCTCGAATTGATCAAAATATGGCACGTAGATAGGACTAACCTCTGGGGTTACAAATGTTGTCAAGATGTGCCTTCAAGATGACGCCACCGTACTCTTTGAAATGAAGTTCGAACTATGAATGTTTTGTTTTGGCAAGGTATTTTATCTTTCAATCGGATTTATCAACGTGCCATAGCAAAGATACTAAATGTCAGAAACGTTCAGTAAGGTTCTAAAATATGAATGCAATATTAGCAAGGAAAACTAGTTGGTTTGACTTCTTGTATGAGAAAACAGACGTACACCAAGTCATCAGTGAATTTTTCAATCATGACAGCGTTCTCACTTTTGCGTCAAGGCGAATTAAAATGGAAATTTTCAAAGTGAAATTCACTTTAGCAAACTGTTTATCCTGTATAACGAATCAAGAAATGTGTAGTTTTAAATTCATTCTTATGAGCCGATAATTAAGAGTTTCGCTCCATATCATCTACTAAGCTCTTTTCTAACCGTTAAATGTATACAAGGTAGTTAGAGGGCAAAACTCTTGAAACCACTTAGCTATTCTACATTCAAGAAATTTAGAAACGTATCCCCTTATATTTTGATGAGGGACTCTCACATTTTCCTCATGAAGAAGTCTGGTATTTTTAACTGTATTTTCAGCTACTTTTTAAACTACGCCGCGTAACTAATGGTACATAATTTTGTGGATAGAGAGAATAAAAGCAAGCTGAAGCATTCCGATTGAATAAATCATGCTTTACACGTTTATGAGAAATCCTTAGAAAGGTTTTTCTGCGGCTTACTTGAGAAGCGTTTATTGCCGCACTATGATTGCAGCAAAGGCTTGGGTGGGTGTCAAATTTTGATAACTTTCAACTTCGTTGGTTTCATGTCGACTTGTTTGCAAGTTCTAGGTGAACTTATCGGTTGAAGAACAAATTTAAGGTGGGACGAAACTGCTGCTGCGAAGCAACTAAAGCTCATTTGATAAATCTGCCGGTTGCTATTGCAGTCGTAATCTTGATACTCTAGATCTATAATAATCAATATCCCGTTAATACTCTTATCTGCGTCTATAGGGAGCATTGAGTATGCGTGCTGTAAAGCGAGGCCAATTTGTTAAGCTTGAGAAAAATAATGGAGGATAATCCTTTAGCATATTTCCTTTCTGTTGAACTTTTATCGCGGCTTCTGTTAAAGGCTGACATAGTAACTCTTGTGTATTCTTGAAAACCTTCTAGTATCTCAGGCAATATCTTGAGATTTTAGTCTTTATCAGGTGTAAATCTTTCACCCGGAGTAAATCTTCACCTGGAAACTGAGTGATACTGAAAATATAAAATATTCAGCCTTTAGTTCATAACTTAGAGCCGGGTCACTTGTCGCAAAGACAGTTGAAGGGTTTTTTTTTGGTATTTGGGTTTTTTTTTTCATTGCATCGCGGAAAACCTTCCTAATTTAGTTTAGCCTGCTGTGTAAGGAAATTGTTTTCCAAGCTAAAGCTAATTGTACGTGTGATTTGGCAATTTATGCTAACAATTGTGTCTATGAAAATCTTTGCACGATCAACCCTATCGTAATCCCGTCTGATGTGAAATCCTTTCCCGAAACACGCCCGTTTCAAACAACAGAAGAGGCTCAAACACTTGTCTTATCATTTATGTTTTCGTCTGCTCGATATTTGTGGTAGCCGAAGCTACGGGAACAATTGTTAGCTGCCAACTCCTGACCCGTGAAGATAATTCAGTTCATATTTACAGTTATTCCAATAATCCGGCTTAATACCCAGGGTTGAGAAGCGATCAAAGTTAATCCACATATACGTTATATCTGTTTACCTGTTCTCTTTCGCACACTCCAAACTGGGTTTCGTCACGCTATTTTGGATGATTATGTGACATACAACTGACTGGTCTCAAAATGTTTTGATAACATGCGATGGTTTGAAACTGTTACGAAAAAAAACAACAGATATGCAATGCATCCTAGATGTACGGGCAACGATGGGGGAATTGTCTGTAACTGGCTGCAAGCCTAGCTTGACTTATGCTTAGCACCGACAGAGATCAACTAAAGGTCAATTTTTTATGAGCATGTGGTTGATAATCAGTCTCAAAAATCCTCTTTCATTGCAGAACAGGGATCTCATGATTGAGTGAATCTCGCATTTGGGAAGTCGAGCGGATCATTATTGAAGAAAATACTCCAGAATAGAATAGCGCAACATATATAGCAGGAATGCTGGCGAGGCCTGTTTTAGATTCCCGAAACTTACCACGCCAACTTTCGTCACGTTTGTAAAGTGAACTAAAGGCACGTTTTGGTTCCAAATTTGCCTCCATTTCAAGAGGTCTTTTAACGGAAGAATTGTCCCGAGTGGTGCCTTGAAATGTGTACTCAACACATCATGCACATTTCCGCTCTCACTGTGAGAGGAATTGTCCGTCGGTTAGACAAAAACGACATTTGAAAGCAGAGACTTGCGTTGATTGTTATATCCGCCACGCTATGTTAAATCTCAATGTTTTGAATTGGCCACTACTTTAAAAGTTTGGAACAAAAAAAAAAAAAAAACAGGCGTAGTTGTCTTTTCTTGTGTAGGATTTTGTTTCAAAGTTAAGCCTTCCACAAAAGGCCATTGCTCCGATCGACAAAATTGTTGTACTGCGAGAGACTTTGCAAAGTACATGGGTTTAATTCTCCAGCAATTCGTAGCACATTAACAGAAGTGGTAGCTTTAAGCAGTAGGTGTTTGCCAGTCTTTCTTTCTGACTGCTAGTTCCAAATGGCGTGATAGTCATCGTTTCGTGAGCCAGAAATTCGTTTCTGTTTTGTACAACTTGTCACGGAAATGGTTTTGTTACAAAGTGGTGTGCAGATTACTTTTAGCTGTTTATGAAAAGAGAGAAGGGTAGGGCATTTCAAAAGGAATTATCTGGTTGCAAGGATATTTATGATGTCGGTTCCTTTCTGAAGTAATATCTAAACGAATTAAGGGAATTAGAGGTTTCTTTCACGTCAACTCCTTTTGCAACATTTTTGGATTTCAACTGAGCTCATAATACGTTGAACTCGAGAAGAATAAAATCATTAAACATGATCAAAAGAAAATCACTCCATAGCGTAAAACAATGTTTTTAGCTTTCCTTGAATTGGCAGTTTAATATTTGTAACCCGTTCTTTTTTTTTTTCAAATTCCTGTGCTTTAGTTTTACTATTCTTCTGCTTTACTAATTTAGCACCTTATGATATTCGGCAGAACTTTCAATCGCTCTAAAGACAACTCGTATATGGAAAAAAGTTCCTTAACTGAAATCTATGATGTGGGCATTTACGAGTTGGTTTAGTAATACTCCAGCTTGGTATTTCATGTTCTTCAGATGGAAATGGGTTTCATTCTCAAAACCTCTCTCGACTCTAAGATAATTTCGACTAAATATATTGACTGGATTGGATATCGTATTCATTTGAACTTTTCTGCCATGAAATATCTGAGGGTTAGCAACTTGTTTCGGCTCCAGCAAATATCGATACGAAACAAGCATCTGGATAAAAAACGACAACAACAGATGTAACTAATCACCAGAGTTTTGTCATGATATATAATCAAAATTCTCTCATCCAGTGTAGTAGAAAATATGTGGAGATCAGTAGCGAGAATTTCCTTTGCGTGCTGACATCTGGGCGTGAGCTGGCCAATCAAACTGGTCCCTTGCAACCCAGTATCAAAAATTGTTCGGAGGCAGAGATGCGATTTTTCAATGTAAAGCGCTTGTGTGAAATTCGTCTGGAGCCGTTGTGTCTAGACATTGCATTCCCCATTCGTGCTGCCGAAGTCAGGAAACCCACAGGAAAGAGATATAACTATTCACAACAAGACGCAAATTTCCGGTGTGCCGTTCGCAAAGGTTAGCGCAATCCCTTTCATGTTGGGTTAAATTTGCGTGCGTTGACATGTGCCCAGAAAGGGTGTGGCATAGGGTTCCTTTTTCACCTCTATCGTTTAGTTCCGCTCTATTGAACACACAGATGTACAAATGGTCAAATTAAAGGAAATGAAATTCGGAAATTTCACCATTTTCATTGAAATGACTTGCGCGTTTTACTTTCGGACTTTGACAGGTGTTGTACTTGCCAGAAAAGTTATTTGTACGGCCATTTTGTCAAAGGTACAATACATGCTACAATACTTTTCATCTCTCTTCAGTCATCGTCCTTACTGATCGCCATGCATTTATTTTAATGTTTGAATACCGCTGGGCAGTCCGTAGTCGATAACATAAAGAAACCGATTCATACAAACAGTACTATGTAGTTGTGCTTGTTTTATACTGTAAGAGCTACAAGGAATTCAGTAGAAGATTTTCTGTGACTGAAGCTTGTGTTTGTGTCTTTCGTGATTACGTAAGCACTGTCTTTAAATCGCTAGTTTTATTATTAGACAATTGGATCTCTGTCTAAAGCTTAAGTCTGTGAGGTGGTTGTCATTTGAAAATGTTGCCGTTTTCAATTAACCACTAAAAGCTTCAGAATTAGGAAGAGTATGGTAAAATGCACCAGTAATCGGCGATTTTAGCTGTGTCTTGTGGAGCAGATATGAAGCTACCTACTTCCATCTTTTCAAATTCCATCCAATATCCCAAATAATGATTGTTCACCTTCAAATTCAAGATTTAATTCATCAGTTGCTAAATTAACTAAGGATTGATTTTACACCTATCGACAGGGATTAACTTTGACACAAATTTAAATGAACGCAAAACTCTGTACATGCATGCAACTAAGCTCACAGAACCACAGACTCAACAGAATAGAGAGGAACAGTATTTTTGTGTGGTTCTCCGGTCGAATATAAAACACAGTTGGCTTCGTAGCCCAGATTGGCTATGTTAATATGTCCGGGGGGTGGGGAGTGTCCGGAGGGTCCGGAAGGTGGGGAGAACTATACCATATGTGCAGCTGGATGGGTATTGCCTTGTATGTCTGAGAGGGACCCTCTGGTTTGCGTTCTGTGCCTGAGAGTGTTCCGTTCTGTTCAATCTTCACTGAAACAAAGGCAGATTAACACCATTCAGCGGATCGGTTGCGACTGACCGCAAAAAAATGCAATGGTTCGTGTCGTGCCATTTTCCCACCCAGCATAATTTCTCAGCACATCTGTCGCTGGGATGTGGTTGTTCTCTTGACCGTTGTCATCAGCTGGCACACGATACGCGATTAGTTATCAACTGTTTAATCAGCGCATGTTTACATTTTGTTATCGCAAGATAGATAATATTGTGCCTAAAATAGATACAAATAATTAAATAGAAATCCAATATTCGCACGATTCATTTTGTATTTTTGCTTTAACCGATAATGAAGTGCTGTCATCGAAGCTCTTCGGCTTTCTATTAGGAATAACTTTCTTCCCTAAAGCCGAATCTCTGCGAGAAAAAATGACCTTTTTCAATCCATTAAGTCAATCCCTACAGTTTTAATACACTGCCAAATGGAGAGGTAGTGAGAATGTCTAAAGAACTGTTATTTGTTTAGACGTGCGTCCTTAAATTCACAGATCTCCAAGAGAAAGTCTTCAACTAGGCGAAAAGAAGTCATATTTTCTACTAGAAATGGTGCATGGCGTCGGCTAAAAATTGTTCAAGAGAGTCAAAAGATGGCAAGAAGGCACGACGCGCCAATTTATGTGGACTATATTTTCCTGCTGTCTTTAAAAAGTCTCAAATGTCTTCCATAGGTGTGGTTCCAGAACCGAAGAGCCAAGTGGCGCAAGCGTGAACGCTTCGCCCCAGTCCCCGTTCCAGTACGATCAATCACCATGGCACCCATCTACGATCGCCATCCCCAGGCGCCAGCTTGGTCTCGCCCGTCTAACAGTTGTATGAACCCGTCGGGGCATGGTGCGGGGCCTTTGGCACATCACATGCCTGTACCAAGCTACGGGCCTGTGGTGCACGTGCACCACGCTTTACCGCCAAACAGACATTCACCAAGGTCTCCGTCTCCAGAATCCCCTCCCCACTGTGCTAAGGTCGGTGCTATGACAACCTCAAGTTCCGGGATGAGGAGGTCCCCCATTGCTCATCCAAACGTCACCATTTCGCAACACGGTCATTCTAAGCAGCTTCCACCTTGTGCCCACGCTCCACCACAACGTGGAAATCACTCTCCCGGTGATGGTTGCCATGGTTCGCCTGGATCCATGACGTCACAAAATTTTTGCGACGATCGAGAGCCCTCGTTACAGTGTCCTCAGCGGCATACCTCAAGCATTGCAGCACTGAGAATGAAGGCCAAAGAGCATGCCGTGGTGGTCGACATGGCGAGAACGCATAATGGAAGAGCAGAAGTGTAAATGGAAATCTTTTGTGGCACCGGGAAACGTGAAAACTGTGTAAAGAGAAACATTC
Organism: Micromussa lordhowensis; assembly: GCA_964020085.1. Lineage (NCBI taxonomy): Eukaryota > Metazoa > Cnidaria > Anthozoa > Scleractinia > Lobophylliidae > Micromussa > Micromussa lordhowensis. The sequence goes on from OZ026605.1 coordinate 3,686,269, forward strand.
TGATTCTTAAAGCGGCTAGGCATGTCACTTTGGTGCTTCTTGACTTTGTTAGAAGTTCCAAAACATGAAATATTCTGGTAATATTTCAAAATCAAATGTCCACGTGCCTGGACGAGGAACGCGGAAACAATATTTGCTACACTCCCGTATAGGAAAAAGGCTCTGCAGTGATTCAGTTTTTAACTGGGTCGGTTTTGACCATTGCTTGTTCCATGTAAATACTTATGTTCCTCAATCATTCTATTTCAAGGTCAGTCTTTGTTTGTTAACTAGTCGGCCAAAAGTGCTCTTTAAATTGACCTGACTTAGCCGCTCTGTAAGGGGATTAGTATTTTTGTTTTGCTGTAGTTGATTTCTTAGTTTGTGTTCAAGACCCATCTATGTCAGACCTGTACTGTCTGTGTTGTCATGACGACCGCATGGTGGTCACTTCACCTTCTAATCATTTATCGGCAGGCATGCGTCATGCTAAAAATAGAGGAGGGCTTAAAATCTGCTCCTATCCATTGATCTCCCCAGAGTTATGTGCTCCTGTGGTATTAAGTTATTGTGCAGGTGGGGAGGAGGTAAAGATGGAAGGAGAGGGTTGGGAAGGTAGGGGTGATGGCCTTCAGAGAATGAAACTGCTTGTATCGATTGTTTGAGGTTTGGTATTAGTCTGCTCAAAAAATTTTGATTTTAGTGGTGAAAAGAGAAGCAATTCTTGAGCAAGCAGTTTCTTTAATCTTCTATTTGCTATGTGCTTTTTGTCTTGTCACGCCATCTCCAGCCGATATACAACGACTATGTGACAAGAAAAAGTAACGCAATGTTCTAGTTTGCTTTTCAAGTTTCTTTTGCTACCACTTTTATTTTATTTATTTAAAGCGTTTGCCAATATTCGTTGAATATTACCATGCAAATAATCTTCTCATTTGGGTATAGTCATCCGACATAATGATAGGCTTCACTGGTTTTGTTAATAATAAAGAAAAACCTAGACGAGTTGTTTAAAATCTCAGCTAAAACTAAGGTCGCAAAGTTGTTCCGTTGTAAACATTGGCGTAAAATGTTCGTTTCTGCCAGTTCTTTTAATGGGATGTAAGGAGATATTATAATTCAATTTTGTCATTGGCAGAAGTAAAATAATATGCAATTTATTAATCGTTTTTCAACAAAACTTTTAAGAATAATATGTAATTCGTCACGAGCATTTTGGTTTTTTTAATGTTCTGTTTTTATCAAGCGTTTGCAATTCTATGCTCGTGTGAGGAAGCTGGGTGTTTTTAGATGTTTGCTTAGGATACTTTTCATTAATCTTACATGCACTTTGTAGTACCATGGCTTAATCCCTGTATTCAGGACTAAGCTATGAACGTGCCACTTGTGCACCTTTGCATTTTGATGGCTTTTGCCGGTTGATTGCCACTATCCTTTCCAGTTTAAACTTCAACGCTTCTCAGGCTAGAAATAACTCATCTTTTGATTGCCCTAGCCAGAATAAGAAACTGGGAAGCTGTCAATATGTGATGTCAAACATTTTATGATCAAGTTGTAGCTTAAGGCACGTTTTTCTTACCAATCCAATCAATGTGTTTGTTTTCTTGCATGATTCGGAATGTGAGAAAATGTGTGTTTTAACATTTGTGATGTAAACTATAGCTTGTTTTAATTACGTACTGCAATATTATTTAATTTTCAAGTTGCATTCATAGAATCCTACATATTGAGTAAAGACCTCTTGTTTTGTTCACTACAAGTGTTGTATTAAAAAAAATTTGCTTCAGAAAAGAACACGTGTGGTTTGCATGGCAACATCTGAGAACTTTCACTGCGATCATTTTCTTTGGTGATACTGAAATGTGATGTGATTCTGACATGTGATGTAACTGAAAATACAGGGAAAAATGACAATTAGTGAAAGGGAAACAAGGGTCTAGACACATTTTACCTGGAACAAAAGCCCATGTGTACATGAGTTCAAAAATAGTTGTTATTTGGTGGTTCGCCTTGAATTGTGATTAGAGCGCTTGGAAATAGTTTAAAATTGCCGCTTTCGAACACAGGCGGCCGCCATTGTGGAGATTAATATTAGACTGGTTTTTGTTTCGTTTCCTCAGAAACGAAACTGTATTGTTTTCAGTTCAGGGGTGAACTATTTATATAGTGGAGGTAATAGTCTATCCAATCAGAGTAAAGTTCGCAATTGTTAATGTAAATACGGCGGCAAAATGTCTGCCAAAATACGGTGCATTGCAACGAAATGTGGCATTTGCAACATTTTAGTTGTTGCCTCGTACGAAAATGGGGAATTACGATTGAAACTCTCGTTTCTTGTTATTATGTTAGATAAGAAACTACGAACTGGACTTCTAATCGGCTAGTGATAATGAAAAGGAAATATGTTTTCGAGGTAGAGACACCACCAATGCGATAGGAGCATTGTGGAAGCAGTTAGTATTGTTTACTTCAACAAAGAAATGGTACTGTTTTCCGTTTCAGAGTGATTTATTGACATAGCAAGTATGAATGTTATCAGGATAACGCTTGTAATTCACGAGGCAAACATGATCAGCAAAAATAACTTGAGACCAAAATTTAATTTCGTGACACGGAGACAAGAAACTTAAAATGTCATCAGTACAGGTAGAAATAATTGGCGGCTAATTGAAGCGATGTACTCTAGAGAAACGAAGACATCTGTTTCCGTGCTTGGATTAAATGTGATTAAGATCACAACTATGGCAACATAATTTTGATCAATCAGAACACTTGTCAGGAATAACAATATATCCCGCTTCTGTGGCTGTTTACGGGAAAAGGACGCGTACTTGGAGCGCTTGGGCGAATACTACAGATACGGTATATTATGGAAGATAATTGGAAGATTATCGTTGGTACATTGCAAAATAAAAAGAAAAATATACTGCGTCACTGATCGTTAAGCCCTGCCTGACACAGAAATTGAAAAGTTATGCGTCAAATGCTTTTGCCTATTAGCTTTATTTACTTTAGTAGCTAACACATAACACTTTGAATTTGCTGTGCGCCCCGCTTCCCATGCAAAGCGCTAACCCTATTTAAGACCAAAATCTGTAATTTTCTAACCTATTTATGACCTTCCTTAGGTCTCTAGTTCAGAATGATGTTAAAGGTATTGTGAATGACTTTAGTTGCTGGTCTTATCGATAATGATAAAAAAGTTTGCTTTTAAGGTGGCTGGAAACAGTTTCCAGTACTTTCCAAGGCTAAAAGTTTGATGGGTCATTATAACCACTCTTTATCGGTTAATGCCAAAAACATGGTATAAAAAAAACTGCCCAATCATTGGTGAACAAGTTGCTGTCAATTTTGTGGCTCAATAGGTTACCATAGCAACAATATGACCTGCTAAAAACATCCTTAATTTAAACTTCAAGCGCTTGTAACTCAAAAACGAGTTCGGTGACCCCCATTTTTTATTGTCGAATTGTAATCAGTGAGATAAGGTGCAACATTTTGCAAAGTTTAAAAGGCCTTAAATTTCGAAAATTTAAGGTGGCTCTGAACCCCCTTCGAATATTTTTTTTGAACTTTGCAAAAAGTTGCATCTTATCATGCTGATTACAATTAGAAAGTACCGGGAATATTCTAGTCGATCGCTCCGAACATGATGAAGGACAACAAGTGCTGTTCGTAAAGCATCGAGTCTAAACGATTCTAGCCTGCGTGGCAGGCCGTAGGGCTAGGGAGGGAAAGGGAGGTATAGGATTGGGAGGAGAGGAGGAAGGAACCTACCCTCACGCTCACCCGTCACGCGTCACGCTCACTCGCTTCGCGCAGTCGTTTTCCCCTTTCCCTCCCCTTCGACGCCGGCCACGCAGGCTAAAACGATTCATGCTCCGTGATGCACTTGTGTCACGTTAATTCCTGCAAAAGAAAAATAATAGCCCACTATTTTAATCGTTTGTTTGTAAACTGACATAAATCGCTTGCTTGCACATTTTGTAAAGTAAATCTAAATTGTCTGTATACGTATTAAAATGTTGTTATTTATAAAGTCCAATTTCTACATTCGAGGTCCGAACGGTCTCCCAGAACGTCCGTTTCCTGGCAACTAACACTTCTGGTTTCCGTGGGCACAACTGGCTTGGCAATTAATGTAGGTTCACCAGTCGTGATCGCCAAGAGGCGATCGTATAGTCCCGGCAGCGTCAAATTCCAGAATTTACGAGTCGAGTCGGTCTTGCTTCTTCTGGGGCCGTTCCGTGTTGTGGCTCGGAGCATAAACAGGCGTATGGCTCAATCTGACTCGGTTTCTAGCTCAATAGCCTCGCTTGCATTTCAGAAAACAAAGATGGCTGCTTTGCGGCAGCAAAACGACGGTTTTATTTACCCAACAAAATTGATCACAGAGCAAATCATTGCTTCAGGCATTTATTGTATGAACTTTCATTTTAGGTAAGATTCTGGTAGAATAAACCATAATCGTATTCTCGGTATTGGACTGGAACTAGCTTGCAACCGAGGCTAATTCGCGGAGTCTTTTCAAATGCAAATGACATTAAGGCGGGGGTAAACGTGAAAGCTGTTTTGAGGTCGCTTAACACGGCCTTTCACGTTTCAAGCGACACTAAATCTCTCTGCTTATCTCATTAACCACTGTTTGGCAGTTTTGTGTAAATTTTTGGGTGATTTTTGGGCATTTTGGGAAAGAGATATTTTTTCTCAAAGCCGGATAGGTTAAATTGAGGAAAATATGAAATGTTGAAGATTTGATGGATTTGGAAAGTTGAAATTTGAAGTGAAGAATTAGTAGACGGATACCAAACAGTCCCCTAGCAACCTGGGGCTCTCTTTTGCGGGGGTCAACTGTCTGGTAGTGTTTTCAACCCATCTTAATCCTAACAATTTCCATTTTTATATCACTTCAAATTCCACGCCTATTCATGTTTACCCCCGCCTTAACCTCTTGATATTCACCCGCGTGAGTCTTCACTGCAAACTAGTTCATGTCCATGCCAATATCGAAACTAGTACGAATACGGTCTGTATTATTTCGGGTGTACTGTTTTCAAAAGAATTCCTTTAGCATTGCAATTATAATGAAATGACTCCTTATAGCGCGATGTATTATTGTGTATATTTCTACTTACTGTTGTCACTCTTTTAGTTTGCGTAGCTGGCGGGATTGATTGGTTTCGACAGACATCTGTTTCTGGAGTATAATATCAGAAAGGCAGACAGAAATCTGCAGGAAAGGAGAACGGTGTCATATCTTGCTGGTTATCGAGCCTGCACAGGGCTCTTTCCATTAGACCAAAATTTTCGGTTTGAATTTCCGGGCATTTTCAGTGAAAGGATGGAACGTCATTTTGCGGAAATTCCGGAAGGGTAACCGCGCGAGATATATCATAAATTTGACTCAAATTTCTTACTGGGAATTTCATTTCCATTTGATTTTCCACGAGATCAAAATTTTCAGTATAGAGTATGTTCGCATTTCGCAAATTCAACAATTTTCGGATTTTCCGGAGACTTTTCCGTAAAAATACCGCAAGAGAAGTTCACGTTTGGAAAGGCTCTGGAATTCTTGGTTAAATTGAAAAACCAAACGCCCTGTTGTACCTTGTCAGCTTCGACAGGCGATAGCTTGACGGACCCATCACATGTAATATTTCTACTCGTGCCGTTTCCATGGAAATAATGCAGTTGTTAGCGATACTGAAGTATACATTGAACACAGGGAGCAGAGGAGTTCCTTTTGAACGAATGAATAAAAAAACGACTTACCTCTTTGAAATGCACTGTTGCGTTAATTCTCCCGGCCAAAAAAGCTCATTTCCGAGTCAGTATACATTCATTTTCGCCGGTCCACTGCTCCCGAACCGATTTCTATCGTGCGAACCGCCATTATTTTTGAACTTATTGACCGCTGACTACTGCGACCGCAGTCGTCTAAAGGCTGCGAACGTACTAAAGAAAGGAAAGGGAAGAAACTAATTTGGAGCGTTTTTTCGCAAATCCGTAGCTTCGTTATAAATGCATCAAACCCCCTAATTTTTTATTTTGGGGATGTTTCCTAGATATTCTGTGCGTTAACTCTTAGTTTTGCTACAAAGGTTGAGGGAAAGCGGTATTTTCGTGGACCGAAATGTGGTTCTCGATGAACCGCCTTCGTGCAATGTGCACCGCAGCTGGTGACGGAAATGACGTGAACCTCGGGATGGCAGCATGACTGCGCAAGACAGGAAGTGGTTTGGGCGAGTTGAGGCTCAGGTCCAGGCCTCGGAAGCCTAAAGAGGCCCGGTGCAATTTCACTTTCGTCACCAGCTGTCGCGGTCCACATCAAACTAGTCACGTGGTATCGGTTTCTTCCCTTTCCATTTTCTTTGGCTCGGCACTTCGTGCCTCGTTCGGAAAGCTTCGCTTTCCGGAGATATTCGCAGTAGTCAGCGGGACAGTCAGCGGTCAATAAGTTAAAAAATAATGGCGGTTCGCACGATAGAAATCGGTTCGGGAGCAGTGGACCGGCGAAAATGAATGTATACTGACTCGGAAATGAGCTTTTTTGGCCGGGAGAATTTACGCAACAGTGCATTTCAAAGAGGTAAGTCGTTTTTTTATTCATTCGTTCAAAAGGAACTCCTCTGCTCCCTGTGCATTGAATAGGAATTTCAGCCTTTTCAGCCCTCAAAACGGATTCTAATTCCTTCTTTCAGTCAGAACTCAAAAAGCAAAAAGGGACAATAACAATTAAATGAAATATATCTTCAAAAACCTGGACGCTATGACAACGTTTCTCGGTCCCTGCGGCATTTCAGCTCAGTTTTGTGCGGGAGGCTGGTGAATCTAGTTTAATTACATAGCGACTGACTGACCGACTGACTTTTTAGTACTACCAAATAGTCATTTGCATACCAATGAAATTTAACCGCCCCTTAAATGTTTACAAAATACTGCCACCAGGCTTAACAATTTATTTTATTTTATTACTTTGCTAAAAATAATTTTGAAATAACACGATATTTATTTTCAACGGGGCCTGCGATCTACAGCCGAAGCAAGCCCAACTAGAATTGAAAACTGATCTCGTGCAAATGCGTCATCATACATTAGTTACTTGAACGGCCTCCTCGGAAATCATCGAGGAAAATTAAAACTCCAAATAATTTCTGGATTAACATACACGTGTTTGCGTTAATTCAGGCATTTTTCCCGATGTTATCTGTGAGCCTTTTGTCAGTTTGGATGTTAATTAACACTAAAGTGTCTTGAAGGAAAACGAACAAACGTAGTCCTGAGTTCAACCTAGCAGTTACAGTTGTCTTCCTGTCATTCCAGGCAAGCTATCAGTTGTAATTGACGCACCATATGGAAATTTATGCTGAAGCGACTGAATCAAGGCAGGCTAGCGGGAGTATTCGTGGGAAGTTGAAAAGCCGCTCGAGAAATTAAACCTGTCAGCTTACTGTCCTCCGTATTTGAAAGAAAAGAACTCGACTGGAAACTCTGAATATTTGAGGATTTACTATTTGGAGGACCACTGGGCGAAGCAGTCGGTTAATATCGGGTTTTTTGAAATCGCTTGTCGCAATTCAGTGGTCCCGACTTTACCGAGCTGTAAGAGGAAAAACATTTATTCGAATCGAAATGAGCGGGTTCAGTTTTTTGATGTTCACGCTCGCCTTGGCTCTTTCGATGCAAGGTAAGTTGGCTGAATATTTGCCATGTCAGTTGAACTTATTGTCATAATTTTCGCTGGCCAAACTTTGTGCCGGAAAACATCAATTCGTTTTTTACCGTGTTGAACAGTTGTCGTTGATAAGCAAACTTTAAATCCATACGCTCTTATTCTTTTATTTTTCAGTTCAGGACAGAACTTCGTGGGCGCCACTGTCTTTGAATCTAGAAATTTATTCTTGTAAAACGATCGATATGGTAACAAAAATTGATCATGTTGCTCTCTTTCTAGCAGTGGTTTTAATTGCCGAGTGAAATTAGCCTTATGCTTTTTGACAAAAAGCGCATCTCTTTGATAATAGATTGCCTGAAGAATGACCAGAACAAGTGAATTTGATATAGGATTGAGTTCTGCTTCAATTTTAATTTTTGAATATTGAAACCGGGCTGTTCATCGTTTCGGGACTGGCAAGACTTTCTGTATTTCAGAGTAAGCTAAGTGAACTAGGCTTCCGTTGAAATTAAAATACGTTACACATCTCGTCAGACATTTGTTTCACTTTGTACTAGTCTATATTTTCATATTAGGCTCAAAAAAATTATTGAGTGCCGTTTTATATAAAGCTCAGTTAAGTTGTGCCGCCCAAGCTTATTTCATTTTCCTGTCGAGTCGCGCAGGATGTTTTAGTTGACAGATTCAAAGTTGAGTAGAAATATATTTATCTAAACGCTTGCAATTAGTCTGGGACTCGAGGGATGAAATTAAGTCCTGTGCTAACCTCCAGGCTCGAATAAATTTATCAATACGTCAATATAATTTTCCTTATTGAAATCTGTTGTTTTAGGTCATGAGTTTTAATAAAAACGGACAGCAGGATTTTCGAACATTTAATGCAATGTTATCTTATCATGGTGAAATCACGTTCAGCCATTTTTGTTTTCCTAGAAAACGTGCAGCCATCTGTATGAATGACGCACGAATCCATCAAGTAGACTGCAATAATTTCATTCTGAGAGATTTCCGACGCATAGTAGGCGTTTGTTAGTCTAGGGAAAGAGTGAGTCTTCGATAATCCATTAAACGGTTCGACAGACAAGCTGGTAGTGACAACAGCTGCTTTCATGCAAGATTTCTTGTTGTTGTGTTTTTTTTTTTGCTATGAAGTACACGCAGTGCAAGTTTTGCAGAAGAGCAGTAAATATTTCTGTTACGTCTTTATTTTAAACAGTTTAGGTTTCAAAACGCGACCCCGGCGCTTGATACAACTACTGAAATAAAATAAATTTGCATAAAGACATTACCAATGTCGTCAAACTTAACAACTTTGACACTTACGCGTCAAGATTAACCTTCTCAAAGCAAACGTTTTCATAAAAGAAGTGAGTTTCTAATTAAAGAACGCCTAACCGATTCGTAATGGCCTTTTTTGGATGGCGGCAAGTTTCAATTTTAATAAGTTCAATTGCATGCATGCTCATTCGCCGACGGATTCGACCAAGAGCCAAAAAATTCAAAAAAAATTAGGCGTTTATATTTCAAATTAACTTGTGTGATTCTGGATTAGCTGTAAAACATGGAACTTAATTGTTATGAACTACTGGAAAAATAAATGCGTTATGCTGTTACTGCAACTGTTAGTCACTCACGGAGTGCACTTTTATCTGAGTATCACACAAGATGATAGTGGTCGAGCAATATTTGGCAACATCTCAACTGGATATTCTATGATATTGGTCCAATGACAATGGATATTAAAAGAATCGGAACTGAGTGGAAATTACAACACAAACCTGATGCTATTAGTTGTCACTTCCACTAGTGAAAGAAAAAATTCTTCCGGTCTTTCTATCAGTTATGGAAAGTTATGTCTTCCAGTAAGAGTCTTAACAGAAAATGAAAAATGTCGGGGAGGGCCGTAGTATACACACCTGTGACAGCGAGCCAGAGCTTCTAACACAGGTTAGGAATGCATGAAAAACGGATAAAGACGTATTCTACTTTCCTATCTTCATGTACACAGTGGTCTTTGCAGAAAGTTTGAGGTCCCCTTGTAAATGACTCGCTTACGGTTTCTACACTCGATCTTATTTTGCGTTTCCTCAACACGTACGTACGCTGGCATTTTGATACAGTCAGTCAGTATAGCGTGTACAGTATCGCATGCTTGATATTTGATAACTTTTGTCTCTTTCTAGCAATAAAGATATCTTGTGCTGCAAGCAGTGAAAGCACTCTTGGATCTTCAACAAGCGCCATTGCAAAAGCTTCTTCTGTCACAAGTCGCAATGCAGCTTCAACTGTCGCGCCGTTTAAGTCATCTCAAGATGCAAAAACTGGCGCCAGTGTAGCTTCAACAAGCGTTGCTGTAAATTCTTCTCAACATACACCAACCGGCAGTGCAGCTTCAACAAGTGTTGCTCTAAAGTCTCCTCAAAATTCAGCTTCAAGAAGTGCTTCTCAAGATGCAACAACCGGCGCCAGTGCAGCTTCAACAAGCGTTGTCGTAAAGTCTCCTCAAAATTCAATAACCAGCAGCGTAGTTTCAGCAAGCGTTGCCGTTCCCCATACTATGACGATCGTCGGTGTAGCTTCCACAAGTGCCTGGTCCAATTCCACCACAACTTTAAATGAAGCCGAGCAAACTTCCAGTGTGCCGATGCTCTCTTTGACGTCTTCCATGTCTTCAAATTATTCGTCTGCAAACAGCAATGCCTCTTTGACTGGGTTTGCAAGTTCTCATCCTACCCCTGGAATCAGTTCGTCTGTTCAAGTCAACAAACCGTCCCAATCATCCACGCAAGTTTCTCCAAATGCTTCCTCCTTCACTCCGTCCACAAACACGATGAAGTCTTTATCCTCAGCAGCTGTAACAACAGCATTCACATCGCAGTTAGTTACCACGTTTTCAGCACCAAGTATGTTGTCTTTTTTTCTAAGACAAGAGAAGTTACGAATACAGTTCATTTAGAGGTTTCCAGTCTGGTGTGTGACTTGGAATCTCAGTGAATTGTTGGGATAACCTGCAGACTATAATACTAGAAAAGACTTTTATCCTAATCCAGAAAGGGAAGAGGCATACCCTTAATCAAGCTTCATGCCGCGCAAGAGATAAATAATGTTTGTTGTTTGTGGACTGAGATACTCTAGTCGACTGATTGATTAATTGATTGGCTGATTGATTAATTGATTTGCTGATTGACTGATTGATTGATTGATTGATTGATTGATGGATTGATTGAATGAATGAATGATTGAGTGAGTGAGTGAGTGAGTGAGTGAGTGAGTGAGTGAGTGAGTGAGTGAGTGAGTGAGTGAGTGAGTGAGTGAGTGAGTGAGTGAGTGAGTGAGTGAGTGAGTGAGTGAGTGAGTGAGTGAGTGAGGATTAATTAATTGATTGGTTTGTTGAATGATCAATTGATTGACTTTGTTGATCGAGTAAGAACCAGGCGCATCCCATTTCTATTTCGGTTCTACTCAACTCCCTCACAAGACCGTCTCTAAATCTTCTTTCTGCTTATCTTGTATAGGTCGCACCTCCATGACAAGAATGCTTTCATCTTCAGACGGAACCTTGCCTTCTCGCAGTGTCAGTCACTTTACCCAGGTCGGCACCTCAGCGCTGGCCCAGCCTTTCTCCAAGGAAACAGTCTCTGTCATGACACCTCTTGCAGGGTCCCTGACAGTATCCATAAGCAATTCAAGCTCGACGTCGTCTCCTCTGATAAACACTACGTCTGCCGTTTCAACTGCCGCGCCCTCGACCTCTCGGCCTAGTACTCCAACGTTGCCACCAGAAGGAACTAAATTTGTCAGCATGGAAGTCTCCTTTGATATTCCATTTGAAGAGGAGTACCGAGATACAAGCAGTCCAGAGTACAAGGAACTTAAAGATAATCTGACAGCAAGCTTGGAAAAGATTTACAAAAACGTCGACGGCTTTGTTGGCGTACGCATCCTTTTTATAACAGAAGGAAGTGTAGTGTGCAGTTACATCGTCATCGTGGCAAAGGACTCAAAAGTAACGGAGAGTGAATTGGAAGAAGAGCTACAGAAGGCAAGCGACGCAGGAGAGGTATTCAAGGTGAATAGTATAAAGTTTGCAGAGGATGACTCTGAGGAAACTGAAGAGAAGCTGCCAAAGTGGGCCTTGGTGGTCATGATTGTGCTGGGATGCCTTTCAGCGGTTTTCCTTGTAACTGTGATTTATGTCTGCGTAAGTATAATGTTTTGCCCCTTTTTTATCCCTAGATTAACTCCCTTGCGGTCGGAACTAAGCTACGGGGTCAGGTCCGAATTACTGTAGAGAAATTTAAATAGGCTGTTGGATTGAGGCCTCGAGCTACTCGGTATTTCGTTTTATTCCAAGCTTTCGCCTATCTACGGCCTCGTCAGGGAATGTAATGAAAATATTCCACTGTGAGGGATATCAAAGCTTGGAATCTGAAAAGAAATATACTAGCTCAACGCTTCAATCGAACGGTTACTGTAGATGGAAATTCAAAAATTTCGGTATGACATAAAGTACATGATTAAGGGGGCTCTGTCTTCCTAAATTAACCAGCCGTGTTTTTCGATCACAGGTTAAATACAGGAGGTCCCTATATGGAAACAGCGAAGCGTACTTGGTGTCCTCCGGAGAAATTGGATTGGTGCACACGTATGACACGGTATCGATTGATGACAATAAAACACCAGCCAATAAGGTGAATGCCCAAAAACCAGCTGCTGAGAGACGGGTTATTGGATCACATACAAATCCTGTGAGTATCATGGTGAAGAAATGACCACCGTTTAATTGAATATCCAGGTGACTGGATAATATGAATCTTCAAACAAACACAGGGTTCAAACCGAACACACTCAACGGTTATGAGGCATGGGCGGGCTGGTCAGTCAAGATCGAGATCTATATGTTTTAGCTGACGCAATAAGATTCCAGCAAAGTGGATAAAAGATATATATCAGTTTACACACAACAATAGAACGAAAAAAAATAACCCTTATCCGAAGTTTTGCGTGGCAAGGCTGACCATAGAATTCACAAGTTTCTCAACCGTCTCTTTTTAAAATGTACTAACCATGAGCCTTCGCGTTCTAGGCTCGCACCCAGTTCTCTGTTCCGTGCTGCAAAATATTAATTTATACTTTATAAGCTTCTTCCACACTACTTCCTAAATGTGTCTTTTAGTACCCTTCGACTCCTCTCTCCGCTGTGAGAAGTCTAGACAGTAAATAAGCCGTCTTGTGTTTGTGGGAAGCTTTTACTGTACGGTCGAACATTTACAGATTGCTTCATTTAATACGGACACCTCTAATTAATTACAGGCAGATCACGTTGATAAGGGCTGGGAAATTGCCAGAAATAATATGCTCTCTACTTCTTTGAGACCCTAAAATACGAACATATGGATAATACTGATGACACTCATATCTGTGGAATTTAGTTAATTTGTTCGAGTTTAAGATTTTTGACTTGGTGAAAAATCATGCCGGGGAGATCAGTTTCACATCACAGTTTTCAGTTATCACGTCTGGGGGAAGCCTGGCAAAAAAAACATCGATTGAGAGTACTGCCGAACTCTCTGAAGTTTGTGAAGTTTATGGCCCAGAGTAAAATGGTAAAACGAACTCCTGTGTAAATAAGCGAAATGAATTTGATTCTTCCTTTCTTTTGCAGACCTATGGCTCGAACGGTGCTCTTGCTGACTAAGCGAAAAAAAAAAACCGTCCGGGGTCAGACACATATATAGAAAAGCTGCATGGAATACATTTTGTTTCAAAGTCGTTCGTTAGAAATGCAGCAGGTGTTAGACTGATAGACTTCACATCTAGTGCCAACAGTTATATTCACACCTAATCGTACCTTTCTGGTACCGGCTGTTTGTTGGCATATCAGGTACCTTGGTCGAGCCATGGTTTGTCTGGTTCGTATTGGCGAGACTACTGAACCTCGCGTACCACGAAGGTACCACGAAGGTACGATTAGGTATTTACCGTGTCGCGTGACGATGATATCGTAGCCATATCAGATGAGTGACTTGATATCGCGTGATATCATGACAGTACACACGGCTTCTGATTGGCTAATTGCGAAATTGGGTACGGTAAATAGAAATGATTTGGCCGCCAAAACTAAAATGAATTTGTAAATTAGGACTAGATTACTAGACCGTATAGATTTGCATTAACCTGAGAGCGGATAGAAATTGCGCTTATGTAGCAGCTTGATTGTATAGATGTAACGCATTGAAGAGTATTAGAGTATTGGAATAAAGTACCATTATATTTCGAGAGACGGCAAGCACTCTACATGTTGCACCGATGGGAAGGTTTGTCATACATTGTCGTGTCAGCTACAGTTCCAGTCAGTGCTGTTTGATTTGAAATTTTTCCAGTAGATACCCTTTATGATATATATTTATACTAAGCCGTACAAACAAGCACACAAAGCTTACTATATATCACGAAATTAGATTATATCCGTAATGGAGAGACCATTACTTTTTTGAGCGGGGTTGGAGGGGGGAGGGGGCGTGTTGGCAATTTTCTTGGGCATGAAACTTTTTTATCTTCAGGTTAAGCTTTTTCTTGTGGGGGGGGGGGGGCAATAACTTATGGTGGATAGTAAATAACCTATCCCCCCTCAAAAAAATAATGGTCAGTCCCTAATGTCACTCCCGCAGGGTTCGTGTCTCTAGTGCAATTCCTAGCTGAGTTTCAGCCTATATCCATAAATGGATTTTAGTGGCCGCCCTTTTCAAAACTTCGCAGCATCCGAGCCGCCATTTGTATATGCATTCCTCGCCAGACTCTCGCTCTCTTTTTTTCTTGGTCAACCATTGCAATATGATATATATAATCTATAAATTACAATTGACTTCTTTGATCCAATTTTAAAAAAAATAGGACCTTTAAATAAATGTTGTTATGGATATGTGTATAATAATATACTGATGTACAATTAATTACCTATATTTCTAGAACTATTAGTTAGTCACTTGTTTTTTTGAGGCACAGTAACTGGCATTGCCGAGTTCTTTAACATGTGCATTGAGTTAAAAAATATATGAAAACTACGAGTTCTATGACTGCTTATTTCAGATCATCAGTGTACTATACACCGGCCAGACAGCGACCGCGCATTTTCCCCGCCATTTTCAGTGCTTGCAGCGCGAAATCCGATGTTACACTGTGCAACAGTGATAATGAAAAAGATAGATGGTTCCGAATGCTTTTTGAACACTTAAAACCAGTTTTATAGACTGATTCAAAGGGATAACAATTGCATGTAAGATTGTAAAGTTGTAAACAAATTTTGTAGCATAACAAATTAAAATAAAATGTCACGTTTCAATAGTCATAATTAAGTAAGTCTTGACGAAGGGCATTGGATACCAATATCAATCGTTCTGATTTTGAATTTCCCATGAACCACCATTAAAAAAACATAAAGACGGCATACGGTTACCGAGAAGACTATCAACTCTACGATTTAAAAAAAGGAGGCTGGCAACATTTCCAGCACTTTTAACAGCTATACTTGGAAGGATGAATACTACCACTGCACACAAAGTACCAATAATTGGTAAACAAGTTGTGGTTATTCTTTTTATATAGCAGGTTACCATAGCAACAATCTGACCTGCTAAAAACACCCTTAATTTTTTCTCTTGTTATAACTCAAAAACGGGGGTTCAGAGCCACCTTAAATTTTCGAAAATTTAATGTGGCTCTGAAACCCCTTCACAGAATTTTTTAAAACTTTGCAAAACGTTGCATCTTATCATGCTAATTACAATTCGATAATAAAAAATGAGGGTCACCAAATTCGTTTTTGAGTTAATATGCCCTTAAAGTTAAATTTTTTCATATTGTTGTTATGGTAACCTATTGTGCCACAAAATTGACAGCAACATGTTCACCAATGATTGGGCATTTTTTTTTGATACCATGATTTTGGCACCAACCGATATAGAGTGGTTATAATGACCCATTAAAATCTAAGTCTTGGAAAGTGATGGAAACTGTTTCGAGCCGCCTTAATATCAACAATGAACGACAGTTCAGGTTGCAGCAATGTGGATTTCCTTCAAAACAGGTCTGATTACCTGTCATTAACTATTCACGTAAGAGCGGTTTTCAATTGAGTGTCGAAAGTAATCAGACAATTACTTTGGTTTTTGTTTTCAGTCCCTTAGTTTGAGATTGGCTAAGTAGTCTAATTGGCAAGTGATTAGTTTGGTTTTGGTCACTTCAGTATGACACTCAGTTGAAAATCGCTCTAAACAAGAAACACTTTGAAATAACTTTATTATAACACTTTATAGTGGTGATGTTTCAAGAGTACTTTTAAACAGTCTTCAGTCCCGTTACCTTTAATAATCAATGTTTGAGAGTTTTTTTTCCTTTGCTTCCATGGCTCTTCCGTCTCCCTAGACGACAACAGCAAATATAACAGAACATCTGAACAACCGACATTAACAACAGAACAACAGAACAACAAAACAACAGAACAACAGGACAACAACAGGACAACAGGACAACAACAGGACAACAGGACAACAGGACAACAGGACAACAGGACAACAGGACAACAGGACAACAGGACAACAGAGCAGCAGTAACGACAGAACAGCAGTAACAACATTAACAGAAACTCTAAAAAAGTTGGTCAACACTGTGGTAAATCAACAGCTTCCAACTTGATAAGAGTTTCCAGAGTTACCAGAGGAGAGGAAATAAAATGAATTAATTAATTAATTCCGTGTAAAACATTCTAGGTTTCTACGGACACATATAGAGTGCACAGTTGTACTGTGTTGTTTGTATTGACAAGAGACCATGAAGATCGTCGTCTCTTATTATTGATGAGTATAAGGGCCATTCCAGTCCTAAGAAGAAGCAACCTGAAGGATTATGAGTAAGTACCGGGTCTTAGCTCCAGTTCCTGTAGCAAAACGTGGAATTTTCCTCTCGCCCTTATGGACCTTATGGGATCAGTGGCGGATCCAGACCTTGAGCTAAGGGGGGGGGGGGGGGGGGCGGTCTTGATTTAGTTGCCATGGTGGCCATTTTCCCGTCAGTCATTTCTTCTTTTTTTTACCCAAAATAAGGGGGAGGCCAGGGGCCCCCGGGCCCCTCCCCTAGATCCGCCACTGGCGATGCTTCCCCACAACCAACAAAAAAACATAATTGTAATGTTACCCTGACACTTTCGCAGTACTCACTTTATCCCCCGTATAAAAGGGTCCAGAAACTAGTTTAGTGGAAAGCTAGTGGAAAGAGATGATGTTTGAACTGCAAGAAAAACATCCGTTTTTAAAATATATCAGACGAAAGGATAGATCACTGGTCAAAGTGTTGAAAAGAAAAGAGTTGAAATTATGCGGAAGACAGGTAAAAATCGTCATCTCAACAAATTACCATAGCCTTTTCTTTAGTTGGTCGCGTAACATACATTAGGTATGCCGGGGCTTACGATAATTACTCGGGCTTTCCAAAGGAAACGCCCGAGTTGAAATTTCGGCTTCGTTTTTTTTTTTTTTTTCGTTCAGCCACAGTTTGCAATTCCGTAATTAATACGCATGCGCGAAGATTTTATTGATGAGCACATGGCATGGTGTAATGGCGGACGGAGAAGAGTTTATGCGGAGGAAGATCAGCACAAATACTGTGTACGGATACAAAACGGATACAAAATGTGCACACAGCGTTCGCGGTAGACCCACACTAAAAGATGAGAAGCGCTTTCGGAACGGGTTGGTCCGCAAACCTTACGAGAGTTCTCTTTATGAGCGAACATTTATGAGTGAACCTTTCATCGAGAAACATGCTATAACAACTGAGTTACGTAATGTTAACGAAAGAAACTAGAAAAACTTAACGATACATAAATATACCTCCGATTCCCTCAAAATTTGGTAATCGAAAGGATTGATGTATAAAATCTTGCAGTCTTTATCAAAAATTGTTCGTATAAATTCTCTTTGAAAAGGTAGAACTCATTCGTTTTGTCGATGTTTGTTCCGAAATGAATATTTAATCACAGGAGTGAAACTTGAAACTCCGAAAAATGCCTCCCACGTAGACTCCTTTCCGCAGAATGATTATGTAAGCAGTAACTCCGCGCTTAGGTTTGCTTCTGATAAACACTCCACTTTGCTTTAAGTTAACTTCACTTACTTTACCTTCCGGTTACCTTTAAGTTGTATGTTAGATTAATTCTATATTAATCACAGGCGGCCGAATGCAACACCTCCATATGCTGCAGGCAAGAGTCACGTTTTCGCGTAGATGTAACAATATATGCAATATGTCACGCTACGCTGAACTTTCGCATAAAAATGAAAAAAAAAAGATAACTCCTAACATTTTGACCAAGCCCAGGAACATGTCTTCAGCCTACATAACAACTATGTTTTCAAACTTCTGCTTGTATACATAAGTAATAACCCTGCATTTTCAACATACCGATACAGAAACAATTACAAGATAAATTCTTGCGAAACTACGTCCAAAAAAAAACAGAGTTTCTCCCAAACATAAAGCGCGAGTGAACGCAAATATGCGTCTAGTTTTATTACTTTAGGATTGGAAAATGAATTTTCGAGGTCTGGGCGAGTTGTGTTAGGTGCTTTGTTTTTGATTCAACCGGATCACGAGGGCGGAATTTTGTCATTCTTGGCTGTGAATTTTGCCCTCTCAGACGGTTTGCCGGATACACAAGGAGATATTTCAAGACAGTTTTTTAATAATCAGTATGTGTAGTTGTTATCAACTTCAGGACAAGAAAGGAAATGACGTGTCCACTGACACGAAGTATTTGTAATTAGTAATTTGCTACGGTAGTTAACAAATTACTTTTTGGCAATTTCAAGTTATCATTTTAAACAGAAAAGTAAGAAAAACAAACAAACAAAACAACAAAGCAATACGCGGGGGTAGGGGGGTAGGTGATTACTTAAAAGGGTCGACCTATGTTGTGTCTTCACTGACTCATCAGCGAACTGATGAAATTTTCGAAAGGTTCTAGAACAGGATATATGACAAGATTATGTGGGAAAATGCTATGTTTCGCGGAATATTTGTTCTTCCGTTTCTTCCTGTGACCAGGCCGTTTGGAGGCACGTGAGCTCTGTGTTGTTCCACACAAAGCCGTTGTAACTCGCTCAAAAAAAAATAAAACGAACTCCTTGCTATTGTATAAACAATGGAGAAAGCACAATTCGCCGCTCGCAAGGAGAACGAAAGCTTTACGGAAAGCCTGTCCTGAACATTGAATAAAAATATTGAACATGGGATATAGGCGAGCTGTGACAATGAACACGAACAAATATTGATAAGGGATCTATTTTTAGACTAGCGTTATCTTATGCATAAGTTTTCAAGTCAATTTTTTTGACATGACGTCATGCTGATCCGTGACAGACATCCCATATTCTGAAGTCCCCCCTTTTGTCTATGAAAGTTATTAATGCTAAACCCGCCCGATTGTCATCTTAGTGTTTATATAGGCAAATACCTTCTGCGTTAGAGCGAAGTTTATTTCACGGGTAAATAAGCTTATTTTCTCGGATTTTGCCGTTTTTAGTTCATCCCTTACAGCTGCGGGCAGACCATCCTGCTTTGCAGTGCCGTGACAACTTGGGATTGAATTTCAAATAATTTATCAGAAATTTCGCTTGTTCATTCGCTCGACCGGTCACCTTGATTACGGGTAGTTGTTTGTCCGACGTTTCATAAGGCGGCCATTTTGTGCTTGTTCCTGAAAGCAAACGGTAAGCTTCAATTATTGATATTTTTCCTAACCCCTTGTTGACTCCAGTATCGTCTCAATTCGACTGATATTTCCCCGACGGGTAAATACGAGATTATTTAATGCCTTAGTATGGTGATTCGATTCTTCGGTAAGGAACTTGCCGCCATATTTCTCAATAAGTAAATTGAATGAACTCGATTTACACTTTATTCTATCTTTATCTCAGTTTCCTTAGAACCCAACCATAAACTGTGGAGAATTTTCAACTCAACAACGTTAATGGCCAGAATCCATCTGTTCATGTGTAGTTTCCTCGTATCTTTTGTACTTTCAAGTTCGACGTCTACGAGTAAGTACTTTAGCTTGTCATTAGAACTAGTAATTTAACTGTCCACTGCGCTTTTGAACATTATTATTACATTCAGAACAAACCTGATCTTATTTTGACTATTTAAGAGCGTTTTATTTCAACTTAAGTATCGGCCATTCTCTGCGTGAATTTATGTTTTTAGGGGTATCACGTCATTCGCCGAACGCTAAACGAGTTTATTTTGAATTCAGTATGATTTCATGTCCGGAAGTAACGCAATCATACTGTTGAACAAAGATATGTATGTAAATTTCGTAAATTGTCAACTCTTTTATGTAAATATGACTTTGTTTCCTCGCGGATGCAATTGAACTATTACTGTTCTATTCGCTGATACTGTGTTATATCTGTTCCTAACCTGGCATTTTGTAGGAGGAAATGTCTATCGAATTAGTGTACATGAAATAATTTTGTTATTTCACAGTAGTACAAATACAGCAACTTGTTATCTCTATACCAGTTAAATATTATCTTGATCCCAGAATGTATTTGATGACGCAAGATAAATTTTTTTTTATTCTTTATTAAAGTTACTCTGCAATCGGTTTTCCTATGAGACAAGATCAAAAGGAGATTGTGTCATGAAATACTAATCAGCGATTTATTAGTCATATCTCATGCTGACTTTCATTGCATGAGCGCTAGTCTGGCAAACTATTGCGTAACAAAACACGGAAACAGTGTCTCGCTAATAAACGTACTGAGTTGTATTGTCGGGCGGGAAATCGAAGAGACGGAATACCCGATAGAATCAAAGTCCTTCCCCAACAAAAAAAGGACCTGAAATGTTGAAAAGTAGGCAGCGTATAAGTCGATTATGACCATCCTGTGAAAAAATGGGTGTTATCATAAAAAGAATTCTCCATGTCAATAGGTTTCAATGCAAGCTTTTTCCTGTTTACGCGACCGAGAATAGTGGTGTAGTTTGAAATGGCTGGTGTGAGTGATTTGTACATTTTATCGGGATTTTACAGTGCCTCGGTGTTTATTCTTCTAAGATGGTGAACCAGATAATAACGTACCGAGCAGTTAATTTGTATTTGCTGAAAATAACGCTTTGCGGATAGTCCAGAAGGAAGTTCACTTTTATTATTTATTTACAACTTCGTTTGCGTTCAACATATTTAATCTTACTTTTACGGATTTTATGTTAAGCCGGTATTGAGGAAATTATTGTTTATTTTATGGATCATCGTGCAAAAGAGGGAAGTTAAGTGGATTGAGGATTATTTCAAAACAAGGAATAAATCATGATTTTTTTATCCTGGAAGTTCCAAAGTACAAATTACATGATCTGTAAAAGACCGGTTATGCTGAGTGAAGGTCAAATCCGTATCTACCACGGGGTTAGAAACGGTCTTTATTCCGGTTGCGGAAGTCTCTGAAGAGTCAGGTTTTTTTTCAATCAGTCAACGGTATATGCGAACTGGAAAGTATACCTTATTATCCTTATTATAATTATCCTTCATTTTGAAAACAAGGGGCAAACATGACGTAGATGCTTGTTTTTTTATGGAATCAGTGAGGTCAAAGAAATATTTCCTGTAAAATTGAGATGTTAAAATGACTGAAGAAATCGGAATTAGTTTCTACTTCCGCAGGCTCCGAAAACGTATCAGGTACAAGGAGTACGATCAAAGGTTCCGACTAGAATTTACAAGTCACTGGTTCTTTACAATTTACAAGTCATTGGTTCTTCCGCATCTCGATTATTGCAGTGCTGTCTGGGGCTGTATCGGAAATGGCCTCAGCCAAAAACTAGAGAAACTGCAAAACACGCATAATAAGTATAACAGGGTCTAGTTGGGATGCCAGATCTGCACCGATTCTTCATGCCCTTAAGGTGGGGGTTTACCTGAATTAAAGTGAAATTTGAGGAAGTTTAAAGAGAGATTGAAAGGGGGAGAAAAGGTTATGGAACACCACCAGACAGTTGCCCGACCCCACAATGGCACTCGGGTTGTTAGGCAACTGTTTGGTGTGTATCTATCAATTTTTAACTTCAAACTCTAATTTTAAAACAACACCAAATCTTCAAAATTTCCTATTTCCATAAATTTTACTAATCCTTTGAGAAAAACTATCTGTCTCCAAATAAACCTAAAAATCACCAAAAAATTTACAAAACGGCGCAAAACATAGATGTGTGTAATGAGTGAACAGATTCTTGATTGCTTGAAACGTAAACGAGATATTTGCATTAAGAACATAATACCAAGCCAAAATACGGCTTTCAGGTGGACCCCCGCCTTAAATGGAATAGCCTCGCTGACAGACGTGCAAAACAGCTAAAGTCTTTCATGTTTAAAACTGTAAATAACCTTGTACCCGAATACCTGTCTGACAAATTCGCCAATGTTAATATCGTCCACAGGCATAATCTTCGAGGTGCGCAACTTAACCTGTTTATTCCGCGACCGAACACTGAGGCCCTCAAGAAAAGTTTTCGTTATAGGGGCGCGGTTACATAGGCAATTGCAGAAACGTGAGAGGACTGGGAAAGAGTATGGTTGTTTTCCTTTTGTTTGAAAAACTAAGATATTCAAATGAAAGATCAACTAAATTTGAGAGTATTTACCAAAAATAGAAGTATTTAGAGAAAGAAAATGGCAAAATGGTAGCTCTTCAAATATCACCTAAAATAGAGAGTTTGTATGGATTGGGTAGACAAGCCACAAAATTATAAGGATTTGTATGGAATTTTGCAACTTTTGAGATTCTCCCATTTGAACAATTTTCAACTGAAAACTCTCAAACTTGGCTGGGTAGATTTTCATTTAGTAACATTTCAGTTGAAATGTTTGGATTTTCGATCTAATCAATAAAAGAAACTCGTCCCAGTCCTCTCACGTTTCTGCAATGGGCTATGGAACAGTCCGTCAGCGGAGGCTAAGCAGGCCCACTACTTTTAAATAGTTTTTATTCCGCTATTGTACATTAGAATTTTTTTTCTAGTACTTATTATAGGATTTTTCAATAATGTTTGTAATTTTTAAGTCTTAGCTTTTTACACTAGGTTTAATGTGCACGGCTCTTTAGAAGACCATATTTGTAGAGTTAAACTTCATGTATATATTTTTAAGAAGTTAAACGATTCCAAGTGTTTTGACTGTGAATTTGACATGCACTGTTAAAAAGAATTAATATTATTGTCTTTCCATATAATATCTAGCCGTTCCGCTAAGTCCATCAGCATCAGTAATGGTCACAGCTTCCGGTTTAACTCCAAGTGGTAAGTATTGTTCCTTTAAAGTTAGTTCATTGGATCTCTGATTGTATTTCGGGCTGCATTTACATCTCTTAAAGGAGCTCAGTCACGTTATTTTGAGTTATTTTGGCCACCTACAAAATTACCTGTAAATTGATGGAAACTTAAAAAGAGTATTTCTTTAGCGGAACATTGTTTACGTTCTGGTCACACTGTCTCTTGGGAGGCATCCAAGATCCTACGCACAAGTGCTAATTGGCGCAATCGACGCATTCTTGAAGCTTGGGAAATTAATATTTGCAGGAATCCGCTGAATCGTGATGATGGCATGCATTTGCCGCACGAATTTCTAAATCTTGCCTTGAGGGACAGAACTTAATAATAGATCTGAATTTGGCACACTATAAGAAACGTGTTTTTTGCGAATTATTTTTTCACTTTCCCCTGATGAAGGTTGAAGGTTCAACCGAAACGTTGGTACTTTTAAAAACATTGTACATATTTTTGTACAATTTTAACCAGAGTAACGTTCTTATTTTTTAATATGTTAAAAAGAGTAGTTTACAGAAGAACACCAAAGAGATAATAGGAACAATTTTTATGAAAATGACGACACATTTGAAACTAAATTTGTAAGACATGTTTCGGTCGCTCAACACGACCATCTTCAGTTGAAAGTAGAATTAAATTGAAGTTACATAATAGGAACACGGATGGAGAAGATCAACACGGATTACAAACGAAGAACTTGAAAATTTCAAGCCAAATTTTTCAAGATGCACAAACTTCGACGTAGCTCATTTAAAACTCAGGGAAAACTATGATACTTATTATTATTATAATCGTATCTATAACAAAATTCTAGATCGTGATTAGTTCTCCGCGCGCCTATTTGTCACGTAATCGGCGCGCGATCACGTGGGTGTCCGATTACAGGTGTCCGATTTGAATTTTCAAATCGGACAGCTGTAATTGGATATATACCCACGTGATTTTCACGTCAATTACGCGCGCTTCGCGCTTTAATGGCTTTCTTAGCAATGTTTTCTGCAGTTTTCGAAACTAAGGACAAGTGCTATGGACGTTTTCGCTCAAAAGAAGTTCTTAGAAGACATTTTTAATTCCGAAATTTGTTATAGATACGATTAATTAGTAATTGGACTTCGTGTCGTACAATTCAGGAAGTAATCGTGCTCGTAATTTCAAATCGGCCTCGCGCTTCGCGCTCGTCCAATTTTGAAATTATTCGCGCGATTACTCCCTGAATTGTACTCCACTCGGTCCAATTACTATTACTTTCATTATTATTGTTATTATTACTATTATTATTATATCATTATTATAATTGTGTCAATAACAAAATGCTTAAATCTGATTGGTTCTTTAAAGCCCTAATTTATGGCTTAATTTGGCTGTTGCAACATCAAAACTGTCCGATTTGACCTGTCCGATTACTAACAGTTTGTAATTGGACAGTTCAACAGCCAATAGAAGTTAAGCACCAAATCTAAGTAACCAATAAAATTTTACTACCTGGCTAATGCTAGCCAATCAAAACCAAGGAAAAAATTTGAGCAGGTTTCCCAGCTCCAGCTAGAGAACAAAGATGGATGAAATTAATTAGCTGTTTCAATAACATTTATTCAGATATGTTTTCGTTAGAATTTGGCAACCTGAAATTACTCGCCCGATTACTCCCTGAATTGTACTCCACTCAGTCCTATTACCATTACTTATTGTATGATATATATAGCTATTCAGCCAGGTCAAACAACAACAGCAGCTTTAAAAAATAAAATAAAATATTATTGTCTTTTTATTTACCGTATTATATAGCCATTCCGTCAGATGCATCACCATCAGCGATGGTCGTAGATTCCAGTACCATTCAAGCTAGTAAGTATTTTTTTGTTAGCTGGATCCCTGATTTTATTTCAGGCTACATTTACATCTCTTTTGAAATTCAGGTGAAACTTCGAACTCCATGGTCTATTAACAGATTAATTTTAGTCGTAAGTTGCAGCAATAAAGACGATTACTATTCCGGCTTTGTGGATTGCAAGCTTATAATAATAATATACTTATACTAAAATGATAGTAAAACTGAGGCATCGTCCGCACCCCTATGCCAGAGGAATTCTAAAACGGAGATTTCACTCTGAAAACGAATCAATATTTTTTTGTCCCCAGTACGCCGGAAATATTTGAAATGCAAAAATAACCAGTAATTTTGGATTTGTGTTATTATTGTTATTATTATGATTATGATTATTACTATTATTATTATTATTATTATTATTATTATTATTATTATTATTATCATTATTAGTATTATTATTATTGTTATTATTATTATTAGTATTAGTATTATTGTAATATATATAGCTGTTCAGCCAGGTCAAACAACAACAGCAGCTTTAAAAAATAAAATATTATTGTCTTTTTATTTGCCGTATTATATAGCCATTCCGTCAGATGCATCACCATCAGCGATGGTCGTAGATTCCAGTACCATTCAAGCTAGTAAGTATTTTTTGTTAGCTGGATCTTCTCTGGACTTTGGAATTGTTGTCTCCAACCCGAATCGCTCTTTTATGTTTTTATGGACAGAGCCTTGGAAACAAGGTTAAAAGAACATAAAAGAGCGGTTCGGGTTGGAGACAACAATTCAAAAGTTGCGCAACACGCGAACCAATTTGGCCATAGTATAGACTTCAACCATGCGACAATTGTGGACAAGGCTCGTAATTTTCACGAGAGACTTTTTCTCGAGGCCTGGTACTCGCAGAGAGACAACAACGCGGGAAACGAACATATTGACATCCCGGATGTTTACAAATCCCTCGCGTAATCACGCGCGGCGATCGTTCGTTATGTTTTTTTGCAGAATTGTGAACCGTTAGAAAGCCGTCACTCAGTTGGCTTTTTAAAGAAACCGATGAAAGCCAAAGTTGTTTGGTCGAAACGTCTTTGAATTTTTATTAACGTTGTTTCTAACGTTAACAAGAGTCAGTGTCAAGCACAAATTTTAATTCTGAAGACGATTACTATTCCGGCTTTGTGGATTGCAAGCTTATAATAATATACTTATGCTAAAATGATAGTAAAACTGAGGCACTACGCCGGAGAAATTTGAGAACGGAGGTTTCACTCTGAAAACGAATCAATATTTTTTGTCCCCAGTACGCCGGAAATATTTGAAATGCAAAAATAACCAGTAATTTTGGATTTGTGTTATTATTGTTATTATTATGATTATGATGGACTTAATTAATGCAGACATTGATTTACAAAATTCAGAGGCAGCTATCTTGTAAACATTTTGATTCGTTTTAAACAGTTTTTTTTTATATAGGAATAATATTTGAAATTAAAGAATTTCCATTTTTATTAGCAAGTCGGTTTCTAAAGTCTACTGTAGTTCAAATCTAGACAATAACCTTTACCGAGATTCTTAAGTTATAAATATTCTTTTTATACTGTACTTTCATCTTTTTTTTGGAGCTGTTTTGACTTCTTGTAAATACATGTAGTAACAAAATTATTGGAAATCAAATAAAGTTTGAATTATAATTATGATTATGATTATTACTATTATTATTATTATTATTAGTATTAGTATTAGTATTATTGTAATATATATAGCTGTTCAGC
>OZ026605.1:3717900-3742900 GCA_964020085.1 Micromussa lordhowensis
TTTTACAGAGGGAGAAATGTTTTCGCTCTGGCATCAGCCATGCATTTTTTCTTTTGAACATAAGAACTGAGGTTCAAAATTTTATAAACAAGCGCGTTGGTTAGCTATTTGACTGTTCACCTTTTGGGAAGCAGGAATTGGCGCAGTGTTGAGAGCGCTCGCCTCCCACCAATGTGGTCCCTGTTCTATTCCGGCCCGGTGTCGTATGTGGGTTGAGTTTGCTGTTGGTTCTCTCCTTGCTCCGAGCCTTTTTCGCTGGGTACTCCGGTTTACCTCCCTGCGCAAAAAAACCAACATCTCCAAATTCCAATTCATTCAGGTTACAGGACCCGCATGAAAACCATCTAAGGCTGATGTGGCTTCCTCTCTAAATGTTGCAATTGAGTTAATTTATTCTATTTTACCTTTCAGTGTAAATACGCGAAACTAAAGAAGGAAATTCGCTATCCTTCGCACATGGCGATCCAAGATTCTGAGTGGATACGCAGCAGTGACGACCTTCTCATGTGGGAACGAAATCTGCGCGCTTCAGAAGTAAAAACTACAAACGGCGTTTCGACCAGGCCTGTCAATGACAAGCGAACTTGAAGCTTATGCTTAGGTTACGTTTGGGGTGAGCAGATATTTTGCAGTATAATTTGCACGTGAATACACGAATTAAAAGTCTCATTGAAGGTAAAAAGTCCGCGACCCGGAGAACAACGCTTAGTAAAAAATGAATTTATATTTCACCTTCAATTTTCTCAATTGTCTAGATTTTTTTAGAGCGTCTATTGGTCTCAGAACTTGCTCAAGCTAAACATGCAATGCTAGCGTTCAATTCCAAATAAATTTACCAAAAAATAGCCGCTGTCGTTCGCGTTCTTCAAAATACGCAGAACCTTAGTCAAACGCACGTGCCCAGCTATTGTTTACTCAACATGTCTTCATTTAACCTTTCGTTTGGTGACGTTCTCGTTGCCTTTGCCGTCGCGCTTTTCTTAAATCCTCTGTTAACCTTTCTTCATCGAGAAAACACGTATGTTGTTTGAATTAACATGTTGTACATTCAATTAGATTTTATGTTTATCATCTTTTGTCATTATTAGGTCACAGAACAGACGAGGAACAAGTTACGATGGACGCAATTAAAGTAGAGTCAAAAAACAAACTTCAAAAGTTAGAGTAGATGACTCATTCTACAACAGTAGTGTGATTGAGAGTAGTATTTTGCTGTCAAACCTGATTTTCACCAGCGACAAAAACACAAGAGTTCAAGTAACAAAAGCCATTATTTCACCGTGCAGGGCCTTTGCCAGAAAAAAATTGCGACTGAGGCAATGTCCTCCTAGTTATTTAGCAGTGTTTCATAAAAGAACCAATAGAAGCGAAAACAAATGACTAAGTCAAGTGCCTCGGGTTGCCTCATACTGGCGTTACGTCCCTGCCGTGAAAACGGGCCGCTCCACGTAAGCATTAGCACAAACATCAAAAGGTTTCTTTTTCCATGTGCTTTTGCGTTATGCTTGCTCTTCCATTTTCGTTGTAAAAACAAATTCTCCCATGTTTTTGTTTATGCTTAAGTTGCCCATTGACCTCCTTAGCTTGAGTCGCTATCAATTTTTTTTCACCATCGATTTTTATAATTTTAACCCCCAATATCAACATTAAGATTCTTCGTGCATTTCTTTTTACTGAGGGCCTCTTAGAAAACTTTGTTTTTAAGTTTTAATACCACTTTTGGATTGAAGAGTGGTTAAACAGTCTCACAGATTCGGTGCAGCTTCAATGCAGATAGAAAAATGTAAATATATTCGTGTAGTGTATTGGGTTTTGAAGGTAGTACAAGCCGTTTGGTGTTACTCCCTTAAACTGATTTCCCAATAGTGACGTTTTGCAAGTTTAATTATGAACTAATTCTATTACACCTTATTGTATGATTCGTAAGAGATACAGCAACTATTTTATATATAAATTTTATAGCAGATTATATTAATGATATTACATTACTGGATAGAAAACGTTGATACAAAATTATATTAGGCAGACATAATTTATTCATTAGTAGTTGTAAGGCTCTGTTTACTACCAAAGCCGATTTCCAGTTAGTGATAATATAGCTAGCCAAAATATTTGGTTCTGCAACTACAGATTACAGTGTGACTACAGGTTACACAAGTGACAAGAATGGACCAACAAAATATAAGGGCTAAGGGCCTGTTTTCAAGGAGAGAGGGTTACCCTAGCAAGCGGGTTACCCTAGCAAGCGAGTTACCCTAGCACTCGCACATTTCCTCTTTTTTTCTTCGTCGTGTTTACAAGGCAGCTAGGGTTACCCGGGTAGGCGGGTTAACTATTTCCCTTGTAAACACTCCAGGTAGGGTTAACCCGCCTACCCGGGTTAACGTTTTAATTGTTTCCAGACGCTTTGACTGTGACCGCACTTTAAGTTGTCCCGGGTTGTAGGGTTACCCTACCTGTGAAATTTTGCTTGTAAACCCGGGCTATCTTTTGCCCTTTAGCTAGGATTAACCCGCTTGCTAGGGTAACCCTCCCTCCTTGTAAACAGGCCCTAAAGTTACACTGATCAAAATGATTACTGATTGCATATGTCTAGTCACGGATTCAGTTATCTATTTCGCTGTAAGCAACCGGCCATTAAGGCAGGTATATTATTCAAGATGATTTAAATAGTTCTGCCAGTTTCTCGAGGAAAAACGTGACCACCAAGTATATGAAGTTTAAATGCTGGTTTATCTCTGAGATGACAATTATATATTTCAATTTTGTAGTTGTAAGTTCAGGTGTAGGCTATAAATACAGTTGCATGTTTTTCTAGGTTTGTCTTGTTTATAAAACATAGATTATTAGCTTAAATGATAAGCGAAACAAGTACTTAACTATGTGCTTTGTAAAGTTAAATGAACTAGTTTTTTTCCACCTGTACTTCGATGTTTCGACAAATGACAGGTTGTATTTCCAGTGCATAGGAGGCCGAATTTAGTCGGGCTGATTAGAGATTTAGTAACTCACTGTTAACCTAAACATAAACCTTTCTTATTTTGGAACCATATAGAACCATATACCGAATTATTTGGATACTCGAGGTACATGTAGTTTTAGCCATCGTCACGTACACAATAAAGACAATAAAGTACAGTACATGAACTCAAACGCCCGACAGAAGATATTATTATTTCAAAAACCATTGTACTGTCGTAGACTGGTTTTTATAGCTAATCCTACCGTTTTTGGTACACTTTGCAGGCCCGGATCCAGGGGAGGTGAAATTGGTGAATTTTCACCCCCCCCCCCTTTTTTTCTGAGCCCCCTTCTTTCTTTTTCTTATTTTTCTTATACCAGGATTCGGTTCTATTGCATTATTACAAAAATTCACCCCACCCCCCCACCCCCCATTTCAGAATCCTGGATCCGCGCCTGCTTTGTCGGGATACCAGGCGAGTTTGGTTGAGCCATGGTTCGTATTCTGCCTGGACTACGTCTCACCAAGCTTCACCAAAACACCCAAGAGACCAAAAGAGCCTGACATGCCGTCGCATTATGACTTTCCTTTTGTTAATGACTACAATTTAGATCGCTAGTCCTGTATACTTGCCAACTTGCCTGCTTAGTTATAATAGAAAAAGCCCAGGCATTTTACGATGTTAAAGTGTATTCCATGCGCTTTCACCGGTTGTTTATTGTTGTTCTTTGTTAAAATTTCTCTTCATCTTTGTAACCATAATTTTGGTGAACCCATTTTTCGTCAGTTGAAATTTTCGCCTGTAAAAAAAGAGAATATCATTTGACAGATGTCAACAGTTATATATGTGAGGTAATAGCGGAATTGTATTTGCCCAGAAAATCTACTTGACACTGTCTCAGGTATTTCTGCCTGTGGTGTATGAATGGCTGCCTAGCGAAGCCCGCGTAAAGCTTACTGGAACACCCGCGGCGAGTGAGAGTGTCGTAGGATTTTGAATAAAATTGATATACACTTACGTGTTTGTTTCCTCCGTCTTGAGATCTGTTACAGCTTGACGTTGTAGCAGCTACATAGCTTTTATTGCCAAATCCTTGATGTAATTGTGATGTGACAATACCTGGTGTTATAGAGTCCTCGCTGGAATGTCTGTACTCGAGGTTACTGTTGTTGTAGGCACTTGGATTCATTCTGTCTTCATTGGGTGAAAGACGTTGGACGCCCTCGCTGCCCGCAGTGGTGTATGGCGTAACATTTATAGGGTCTTTGACCACCTTAGTTTTTTTCTCCATGCTCAATATCACAGTGCTTGAAGTTGCAGAGTCGGTG
Source organism: Micromussa lordhowensis (assembly GCA_964020085.1). Taxonomy (NCBI): domain Eukaryota; kingdom Metazoa; phylum Cnidaria; class Anthozoa; order Scleractinia; family Lobophylliidae; genus Micromussa; species Micromussa lordhowensis. Next base: position 3,722,192 of record OZ026605.1, read on the forward strand.
GTTATCCACTCATAATCACTGTTGCTGTAGTCATTAGACGCGAGTCTGTCATTCTTGCGGGACATACACTCCGCCCTACTGCTACTGTCGTACACACTTGCAGCAGATGAATCATCTTTGAGGTCCGTTCTTCTTTCTTCCATCCTCAATATCACAGGTTTTGCTTCCGGTTCCGTGAGGTCAGTGTACAGATAGCTGAGGTAACTGTTGGCCTCCGAAACCTGGTACTTGCTGCTTCTACGCAATCCACCGCTTTGTTTAGTCAATTTTACCTAAATAACGTTCAAAAAATGTCGTGGTAAGAGCTAACTTGATTGATCGAAACCCAACAACCTTCTCATGTTTTACCTTAAGCAATAAATATGAGAATAACTGACTTATTGGAGTAAAGCTGAACATTATAGCTTACTTACCACCAAACAGCATATTATCAGCGTCATCAAGAACACCAGGATGCCAGCAACAATGAGAATAATTACCCATCGCTCAATCGATCTATCTTCATTTGTAGACTGGGTTGCGGGTAGAGTAGTTGTTATTGTCGTTTCTCTTTCCTGGACTTGAATGCTTGTTAGAGGCAAATCCAGAACACCAGTATCGTTCGCCTCGATCACCGTTCTTTCTATGGTATCCTCGCTTACTTCCGCACCCTTTTTCAAAAACACGACAAAGTCAACACCAACGCTACTCTTCCAGAAACGTATAACGTTCAAGGAAAGAAAGCCGTCGAGTGTTATCAACACTGTGGTAACTTGTGTTTTAATTTTAGACGCAAGAGCTTGGAATTCTGGAGTATACGAGTACTCGTAGTGCGACTCCCAAATCATTTGTAACACCATGCTAACGTCAAACTGCTTTGGACTCACAGGTGGTGGTCCTGTTTGTGTCGAGACACTGACAGTAGCTTCAAGTGCAGTTGTTGCAGTTTCAAACGTTTTTGTCGTATCAGGGCCGATGCTAGAGGTGGTTCTTTTAGTGAATGGTGATGTTTCTTGTGAAGGCGAACTTTGTGTTTGAATGCTGTCCAGGGTTTCTTTGGTTTTCGAAAATGAAGTCCAAATAGAGTTAACAGGAAGGGTATTCGTGCTTACTGATTCAAAAGGAAGTACTGTCGGTTTGATGGCATGCGAGCTGGTTGCAAGGGCAGAGGACTCCACAGTGTTCACTTCTGTTATGTCACCATCCCGTGAGGAGGCTGAGGTCTTAGTTAAAGTTGTAGATGTGGCCCTTGTTTGGCTCACGTATCCTACAAGTTTTGAGGATGGTGCGAAAGTCAAGCCCTGGGTGAGATTAACAGACTTTGACGTCAATACATGAGTGGATTGTGGCAGTGCCGTGGTCGACAGCTGATGGGTAGTTCGTAATGAGTTACTGAGCATGATTTCGGAAGTTGATACAAGTTGTAAAGAACTGTGACTTGAATAAAGTGACACCTTAGCCCTGCTAAGCGTTTGATTACGTGACGCTTTGGAATCAACGTAAACGTAGGTGTTCTGCACTGTAGAGGTCTTCCATGGTAAGGTGCCCACTGGACTCGTTAGGCTTGAAGATAAAACACTATATGTTCGTTGCTGCTTGGTATTGCTTGTCAAAGGTAGCCCTGAAGCCGAACTAAAGTTCTCCTCAGTTGAGGGACTGGACACTGTTATGACCGAAGCAATGGTGGACGATTTGTCCTGCATGGTGACTGACACACCTTTTGATGGCTTTTGCGTTGTTAGGACTAGTACAGACGTTTCAGAAGCACCAGTACTCACAATGAAGCGGGGTAAAGAGGAATATGAATACGCCAACGTTGGAGACTGTAAGCGGTTTCCACTTCCTGATGTGCTAAGTAAAGTACTTGCGTTGGACGCTTTGACAGAAAAGAATGATTCATCCGTGAGTGAAGGAGTAAAAGGAGATGTGGACACACCATGTGAGGTCTGAAGCATAGTAGATTTGATGATAGAAATAGTTCCGGATGCGAAAGTGTCAAGGCTGGAGTCGAAGTTCGATCTAACGGTTCTTATGTTTGAGGTATTGATTCGCACCGTGGCATCTTTTATCAATGACGAAAATGCAGGAGTTCTTGTTGCAGAGAGATGCTGAATCCTTGTCAGTTTTTTCGATGCGTCTTTAACAGAGCTTTCACTAGCAGAGTCCTTAATCACTCTTGATGGAGATCCCATACTTAGTGTCGGAGAACCAGAAGTAATCTTCTCTGTTTGATAAATAGAGGTTAGTATGTTCCCTAAGGCATTGCTTGATGGAAAGAGCTTTCTTGAGGTTTTGGCTTCAGCTAAAATGCTCTTTGGTGTGAAAGTCTGAAACGAAGTAATCACTGAAGTATTCATTGTTGTGGCATGAACTTTTGAGAAAACATCTGTTGTTAAGGGCACATATGAAGACGGAATAACTTCCAACACAGAGGTTTTGTTGAGAATGTCAGGTAAAGAAGACCCCGTCGTTGTGATATTAGAGCTCGAGGGTAGTGTGACATTCACTTGTGAAAGAACATCTGTAGTTTGGTATATCTTAGAAATCAAAGACGTTTTTGTCACAGATTGAGTGATAGTGGGTGTAAAAGAGGATGGTGGTAATAACGACCCAATAGTGCTAAAAGATTCAACACTACTTCTCTGGGAGTGAATGACTGACAACACACCTGGGGTGTTGATCGTATGTGTCAATGACGTTATGCTTAGAGGAAAATATGTAGTTGTGTTACGACGGGAAGTTGGCAAACTCATTCTTGAAAAATTGTTAGACAGTTTCAACGTGTGTGCCAAGATCAGCGTTTCAGTCGCACTTGCCATGTTGTAGCTGGTATTGAGTTCAGCTTTTGCTGTACTAGTCATTGCCGACATAGAGGAAGCAACTGTTCTTGGATAGGTTAGTAAAGATTCAGTGCCTTTACTGAAGCTTGGAAGTGAGGATACGTAGAACAATCCATTTCCGCTACTTGGTAGTAGAAAAGCTGATATTTTTCCAGCCATGGGTGTCACAGAAAAGGATTCCTTACTTCCTTTTGTATGGAAAGATGGGTGTATCGTCTTTGTCAAGCTTCCAAGTGTCATCGTTGTTTGTAAGCTCATACCATTGGTGAAGCTGTGTCCTGCTGTTTGTGTTCCAGATCCTTCCCCTGGTACATCAGTTTTTGCTATGATGACATGCATCTCTGAACTCCATCTGTATTCTTCTTTAGAAACCAACGTGTTTGAAGCTCTAAAAGTAGACTGACTTAATACTGATTTGGCAGAATGGGATCTCAAGCTCACTGTGCTGTCGAAAATAATACCTGAGCTTCCCTGTACTGAAATATTGACTGTCTGCCTGTCTTGGTATTCGGACGCGCTTCTTCCACTGGTGTTGTGGCTTTTCGTGTATAATGATGAATCACGACTTAATGTTGTTATCGGAGATAGTGATAATGATGACGACGACCATGCTTTCGTTGCTACATTTTTGTTTAGCAACGTTATAACGGTGTGATTAAAAATAGTTGTCCCACTATCTTCCCTATGGGAAAACAGAGTGGAATTACTACCCACTGTTAAGGAATTCTGAGGTTTTTTAGAGATCTTGGCCGCTAATTCATATGTACTATTAGATATTACCATCCCACTTGTCGTCGTTGTACTGGTCATAACAGAAATATCACTTCCTGATGTCAGCAATGAGGCGGTCCTCGTAAATGGCTCTTTACCCAGAGATGATGAGCTTCGAAGTAATTTAGACGTTGCTAATAAAGAGCAGGTCTGCTTTGAAAGGGGTAAACTTATCTGTTGCATGGAGTGATCTTTCTTTTCCGATATTGCCGTGAGTGTAAAATGTGCTATGGAGTTATCACGTGTGGCTACAAGTGCCTCTTCCGTAGATGCTGTAGATCTCTGCAGAGTTGTGATCGAAGAGTAGTTATTGGTCATGCTCACAGACCATAACCGTGTTTCAGCTTTTTGATCTGTGTGGAGTGCCGCGTTAACGTTCGTTGAAGCTTCAATCAGGGACGTAGGTTCCTGTTGATATGTTGTATAAGTTGACCAGTGAGAGCCTTGGGTTGAACCATACGAAACCTGGACCATAAGTGCGACTGAAGAATTTGCAACACTGAGATTAGACGTATGATGTTCCCCATCTTGATGAGTGTGTAGACCAGTCTTGGTCGAGATGATCGTTGAAGGTGGTTTGATGGACGTTTGAAGGGTTGGCTCTACTGTAGTTTGTTTGTAGTTTATTAGAGAAGAACTTCCATTTATTCCTGTGAATTTTAGACAAAGTGAGAATAAATTCTAGTTTTCAGTGTGTCTCAAATTTATTCCATCTTTATATTACTTTCACATTTTGTGGAGCTGCGAAGCGATAAATGCAAATATAAACTTGATATGTTGCGAACCGAACCTTAAAAAACTATGATGATCACTTCTAACACGGAGAGAAACCGATATCTTTAGTTTCAAACTGTTGGTCGGTAGGTAAAGGCAGGTCCTATCTTACTCTTCAGCTAGACCCTGTGAAACACTCTTTTTCAATATTTACTGGTATAACATATGCTAACATAATTATTCGTTTTTCGTAATTTGAACAGTTTACAGAAATGCTTCGATTAGATTGACTAAATCATTTGAAATCGTGTTTATTATTGTTCGAGTGATTTTAAATACAAAATTTCCTGCAAATTCGCAAAGTTAATGTTTTGTAAAACAAATCTAAAGTCACATACCTTCATACTAGAAATAAACTAAGCAAAATTAACTTGGTAAAATTAAAAGCGGAAAGTTGGCTTGAGCATGTAGCAAATTAATAATTCTTATTGGAAACAGAACTGAAACTTCGATCTAAAATAAACAAGTAAGAAGCTACCATTAGCAAAGCAAACAGTTCATCAGTCGAAACTGACATTTGTCCACAAGGCTTCAATTTTTATAGCCCCATAGAAAAAATTATTTCCCTTTCGTTCGCAACATTTGCCTTAAACATCGTGTTTTAAGCTTTATTTCATATATTAAGGGATTAAATTGAAAGTGTTGTTATTTTAGCTATGTTTGTGCAACTAATATTTTTGGTAAGAATATTTACCATGTTCAGCACACTAATGACAGAATTGTTTCAGTGACAGAATTGAAAGTTGAAACGAATATTGACAAAGAAGAGAAATACCCTCAGATCAAAATTACATAGCTAAAAACGTCAGAAGTATGATCAGAAGTTTTCAAAAGCCAACCTTAAGCTTCATTTTTTTTAACAGTGAAGAAGTAAAACAAAATCTCACATTTATCGAAGTGATAACAACAAACGAAAGACTTACCCAGAACTAAGGCGATAATCCCAAAAACGACCGCTTGGAAAATGCGAGGAAACGCCATCAAATCTTGCCAAAGTCAAGAATTTCTACGACATTATCGCTCTGCACCCGTGGAAAGATCTTCCGCTAGATTCTACAACACTATACTCAGGTAAAATTAAAACAACGCTCGATAAATCGCTCAATAAATAATTGACAGTGTTCCCAGCTTAGACGCCAATGATGACATTGTCTGCTGTACAACTGTCACTCGAAGTGGTAAGGGCTACAGAATAGATGACCTTTTAGGGACAGTATTGCACAAGCAAACCCGATATGCGGGCTTCAAAGACAAATTAATACATGGCCGGAAAACAAATGAAGGCTCGAAACCTAATGGAGCACTTAAGATTGCCAACAGAGGCATCAAGCTTAACAAAGTGTAGCAGAGGGGAAATATTAACTTTTGAAATATCTTTACTACAGATGCGGTGCCCATATGCATGTTTGTCAGAGTAATAACAAAATTGAACTTTTCATCCAACCTAGCATGATTCAGTCAGCAACTTTAAAATATGCGTGAACAATTGCCAGCTGATGAACTTCAACTCACTTTTAAAAGGAAAAACAATCGCAATTTAAATTAAGAACGAATATAGTTGCTTTTAACTGAACGTTTATTCAGTGTGTTTTAAACAGGCTTACGCGTACATACATTAAAGCTTGTTGCAACTTTCCTATGTCCTCCTGTTCCGAAGTCGAAGGAAATCGAGAGTTTGTTGTTCCAGATAAAAAAAGAATTGATGCTGGCTTTGGAAAACGTTAAAACAAATGTAGCAAAGTACTTTCAATCGAAGAACTATCAGGTGCAAGAGAAGGGCAAATCGATAAAGGGTGTAAGGATGTGTAATAAGTCAGAACGCGTCCCAAGTGTGCTAATTCTTATAAGCAATATTTTAGCGCTACAGGTCAACAGGAGGCTTGTAATTCTAATGAAATTTATCTTGTGGCTGAACCGGTCCGGGGTGAAAAACAAGAATTCTGATTGGTTCCCTGAGCGGCCCGAATTTCGCAATAAGGACCGCTAAGATGGACCGCTCCTATGTTAATTTCGGCGAATTGCATTTTTAATTCATCACACAAAATAAACATTTTTTATCAGTTAAATGTCGACAAAAGCCACGTGAGAAATGTAAATAAATGCTTACCTTTCACGCGCACGTTTACCAAGAAAGGACCGCGGGTACGCTACAATTTAGCAACAGGCTGATCAATCATAATCAATTATTATTATTATAAGAGCAATTATAATTAAGATTATTATAAGAGCAATTATTATATCTCTCAGTTAGTACGCGCGCTGTGATTGGTCAATTTAGAGGGCCGTAGTCTACTGTATTGTTGCCAAAATGTTTCTTGACTTATCGCCAAGTGTTCTTAACTTTTAACAAGAAAAAGTTTCAAACTTTCTTTTACTTTTGAAATTGTGAATAGCGACGTAAGAGTCAGTTAACAACGACCTTTTAAATTGACTCCTTTTGCTTTCGAGGTGCGTCATAAATTTGTAGCCGTTCCACGTGAATAGAAATCGTTCCCGACCTCGTCAGACACACGATAGAGGCATAATAAACATCTTACTAACCTCGTTTTCTCGGTCCGTACTGTAAGTTACGGATCCTCGTTTTTCACCTTCGATTTATGGCACGCGCGCTTCGCGCTTGGGCCATAAATCGATGGGGAAAGAACTCGGTCCGTAACTTACAGTACAGTCCTCGAACTCGGTTAGTAAGAGGTATTTAAAATTAATACTTTATTGAATTAGCTTGGTCGTACTGGAGAACATTGGTCTCGTTCAGTTTTTGCAAGTTTATGGACCTCGCCTGCGGTTCGGTCAATGAATCTGCAAAAAGAGAACTCGACCAATATTTCTCCAATGTGGACCACTTCACGCTAATCCAATAACATATATGGCAGCTTTTAGATTTATACACAACGGGCACATAATCGAGACTCGGATACTTTTCGCGCAGATTTGGAGCAAAGAGGATATTTTCGGATGGGTGCCTACTACTGGAATTTATCATTTGGATGCATTTCTCTTTCCTTTTTCATTGACAGAGGGCCAATCATGATCAAGCACGTGGTCTGCAGATGAGTGCTGGCAATTTTGCGGCTTGCTCCTGTGCATAACCGTCTTATCGCGAACTTGCAGCAAAAAAAAATTTTGCTCATGTACAATTGTGTCCACTTCTGTGATAAACAGCAGCGGTTTTTCAGAGTTGTCAAGTCGCTGTTTTCCCGTAAACTTCAGCGCTTTGCTTTTCCCTTCATAACTTTTCGAGCTCCCCAGAATTCAGCTGACTCTATATTAGATATTACCCAAAGTTTTTACTCGTTTGGTTATCTTTCGAATCTTATGAGAATTCAAGGAACGGTTCGGCTGATTGTTCATAATCAGTTCCAACTTGTTTCCGCAGGGTCATCCAATTCTTGTGGCGCTAATATCTTCGAGTTCCTAGCCGGTTAGCTTCGAGTTCCTAGCCGGTTAGACTATGGATGGTCACGTGACCTGCTTCGCGTGAACATACATGTTAAAGCAACCCGCTTTGTAGACAAATATTTTATCAGGAATAAAGATCATTTCCAAGTAAGTTTAAAGTTGGGTGAAAGGTTTTAAGAAGGCGACAAAACAGCAGATTATAACGTCTATCCCTGTGATTGATTCATGCGGAACGCAACATGTACAATATTTCAACAATTGAATAAATATTTAGCTTTAATATTTTTTTTTACAAACATTCATGTAAAAAACTACACAGACAATTAAAGCGGGCGTTACAGGATAAAACATTCAGTAAAAATTCGTTTCATTGCGTTGCAGTGGCCTTGCAATACAACGCTATAGTATGCAATAATAATAAATTACAATGCGCCATCGTCTGAATAAGCCTGGTTGACAGCATGTCCATTTGTTTCATTCTTGTGCCACAATGAAGTCTGTGAGGAACAAAATGAAAACGTTAAGCCCGGAGTTAATGGTTCTTGTTTCGTTCAGTTTTGTTGTTGTTGTTCTTTCTGCTGCCAGTTTTTGTTGTTGTTGTTTTCAGTGTTAAGGGGTTAATAGAAAAAGGGTTTGTCTCAAATCATGATTTTAGCTAAGAAACATAAAACGGAAACTCTTTATTGCGCAGATTTCATGATTACGCAATCTTGCAAATTAAAATTCGATATATAAAACACAAGTAAATCCAATGATTGGCTAGACTAATATTTTAATGCACGTGAAAATTTTTCTCGGTTGCAATCGATATTTTCCTGGAGTATTCTATAAAGATGGTAAATCCAAACTTCTTTTCGACCTCGTTCTCAGGAAGAAGAGAGACCCTGGGAACAAGGTTGTGTCCTTCCACTTGGCTCCTGGCTGAATACAAGAATAAACTCGTGTCCAGTTTCCCCCAACTCTTAGGACAACGGATAGAGACTTTCTGGAAAATCATGTTTTGGCCTCACTCTCTCGTTGCTCATTACTGGATGATAAACGTATCGACATACGAAAAAAAATCACAAGGTTTTCGTACATGTTTTATGCTTTGATAATTTTTCCCCAAGATTTTCGGTCCAATCGGTGGGCACAGAGTATAGCTGGTATGCTTTATAAATTTTCAAGACAACAGAAAATGCTTACATTTGTGTGTTTTGCTGTTCCGTTTTTATGAAGGGTCGCGTGTTCAGCATGAGTTGGCATGGTATCGTGCTCTAATCTTCTCAATTCCCAGAAGCTGTCAGTAGGTAACATGTCCAGTTTACCTCCTTGAGCTATACGTCTGTACGCCACCTACGAAAAATATAAACACACAGTGTCTTTTATGCAACTCATGGTGTAGTTAGTGTTTTCAAGACCAGGAGCCCATCCTAAGGAACGGGGAGTCAACTCCTCTGTCGATTTATTTTTAGCTTGACTGATTTATCGCGAATTCAGATCCCCGCAGGAACCTCAGTGACTAATCACAAGAACGGACTTAATTTTTAACAGACGTCATCATTTCACCGGAAGAAATGATGGGCTCCTGATGTGATGGGCTCTTGATGCCGGTTTTTCCTTGGAACTGACCTAGTTCCTAGTTCCTAGTTCTTAGTTCCTAAGAAGCCCAAAAATAGATTAGGTCTGTAAAAATGTCGTGACGTAGGCTTAGTATGGCAGTTACACGCTTCTAGTGATGAACTGCTGTTTTCGTTTAACCTATCCTTATCTCTTGTTAGTCACTTTAATCTAGTTTGGGTCTTTGGTTCATGATGACGATGATGATGATGGTGATGGTGATGATGACGATGATGATAAAAAGCGTTTGAGATAAACACATTTGCCAAATCGACCAATCTTCCATCGTGAAACCGTCGCTCGCTCAACGTGTTTTTAGTTCATGTTATCCAGGCCACAAACACCATGTCAATGTTACACGTCAATTCCACATTTGATCTAACCATATTAAAACTAAGAGAAATCACTAATTTATAATACTTACTATCAAAACAACGATTATCACAAGGAGTATAAGGACAACTGTTCCAGTCACAATCAAAACGATGACCCAAGTCTGGAGTTTGTCTGACTCTGTTGACAGAAAAGTACATGCATGTTGATTGAGCTCAACTCCTTAACGCACTGCCAGGGAATCACAAACTAACAACCTGTTCTTATATTTACGCTCTCGTGTGGAGAGATACGTAGCATGAGTAACAATGTTTTAAATACATGCGAGAACTTTGTAGCCATTCTCTTATGTTTACTCCAATGGAAGCCAATTCTGTTTAGCAGCGGTCATATATTAGAGCCCTCTACTAATTTCAGAGGTCTGAAATGGGGTATCGATTTTTCGTTCAGGTCTGAATAGGGTATGAAGAACCACAGAATTTGGTTTGAAATGGGGTACAGGGTCGGCTTGTTCGAATGCCAGTTAACGCTAACCCAGGTTTAAAAGATAAAGTATTATTTTTTTGTCTTCCGCTGCTTGTGTTTTGTGTAGTTTGAGATTACTCAAACTCAAAACTGAAGGAAAAACAAGATAAACAGAAAACCCCTTAATAAATTTCCAAAACTGAAATCAAAAATCTTGGGTTAGCTTAATCGTGTTTTAAATCGGTTTTTTTTTTTACCTACCTGTGGGAGCTACAGACGGGCTTTGAACTGTAGTTTGTGTAACCGGAAGTTGCTCTGTTACAGTTATGTCTCCTATTATGATTAAAGATGCCAGCTGCTTCGTGGCATTGCCCTCTTCAAAAGCTTCAGCGATACTTGTGTTTGACACGTTTGACGTTGGTTGAAATAAAATATCAAAATCCATTCCAATACTTCCTTGAAAAAATCTTATGAAAACGATTTCTAGAAAATAGACAAATCTCCTCTTGAAAAAGGGTACAAAGATCCTGGTTAGCTCTGAAATGAGGGCAAGAGATTCAGGTGAGGAGATTTCACTGTAGAGGGGTTTAAATTCCTTGTCTATTTTTAACTGGCAGAAAAATCGTCGAGGTGGTTTCTCTGAAAGAAAATAGAAAGGATAAATTAACTTTGTAACTGAGAAAGAAGACGATAGTAAAGATTGCAATGATGTGGTCTAATATGAACACTGCAGCTTTGCCTAACAAGCCGTTTGTGTGTGGATCTTTCCAGAATTCTATGTTGTAAACCTTGACTTCCTAAGGGATTCAAAATGGAAATAGGCAGAGTTTTTCAAAATAATCAAAAATAGAATCACATGTGATTATTGCTGATTAGCCGGTTGCGGTTGAAACGGTTGATCCCAATAGAACACGACCTGTTCTATCCAGCACAGACGACAAAAATTCGGGCAAATCCTTTTCCACGTCAAACTCTGATTCGACACTCGCCATATTACTAGTAAAATGCTCCCGTATTCTAACTACCCCGCATGCTTGGTATCATTTTCGGTCACTAACCGGAAGTGATTTTTAACGAGATGAGTAACTATATATGCTTTCTTTGAATCGAGATTGAATCAACTCCTTCATTGAATGAATTTCGTTGCATTAAAATTGAACTTTCATTGAATTGAAATTGCATTTCATTGAATTGAAATTGCATTTCATTGAATTGAAACTGCATTTCATTGAATTGAAATTGAATTTCATTGCATTTCATTGCATTTCATCGCATTTCATTGCATTTCATTGCATTTCATTGCATTTCATGGCATTTCATTGCATTTCATCGCATTTCATCGCATTTCATTGCATTTCATTGCATTGAAGAGAAATTGAAGTGAAATTGAAGTGCAATTGAATTGAAATTGAATTTAAATTAAATTGAAATTGAATTGAAATTAAATTGAAATTGAATTGAAATTGAATTGAAATTGAATTGAAATTGAATTGAAATTGAATTGAAATTGAATTGAAATTGAATTGAAATTGAATTGAAATTGAATTGAAATTGAATTGAAATTGAATTGAAATTGAATTGAAATTGAATTGAAATTGAATTGAAATTGAATTGAAATTGAATTGAAATTGAATTGAAATTGAATTGAAATTGAATTGAAATTGAATTGAAATTGAATTGAAATTGAATTGAAATTGAATTGAAATTGAATTGAAATTGAATTGAAATTGAATTGAAATTGAATTGAAATGGAATTGAAATTGAATTGAAATTGAATTGAAATTGAATTGAAATTGAATTGAAATTGAATTGAAATTGAATTGAAATTGAATTGAAATTGAATTGAAATTGAATTGAAATTGAATTGAAATTGAATTGAAATTGAATTGAAATTGAATTGAAATTGAATTGAAATTGAATTGAAATTGAATTGAAATTGAATTGAAATTGAATTGAAATTGAATTGAAATTGAATTGAAATTGAAATTGAATTGAAATTGAATTGAAATTGAATTAAAATTGAATTGAAATTGAATTGAAATTGAATTGAAATTGAATTAAGATTTTGAATATTGCTACAACTGGCTTGCCATACTCTCGTTTGAATGGGCGGAAACAATAGTCTGAAGTATAAAGTTTCAAAGCCATGACAAATATAGAGAAAATAATAAAACACCAAGATAGCAGTTGTGAGCAATCGCCCCACAGCTTTCTTGCTATCAAAAGGATCACCCTGAACACTCACATTGATTAAGGCACAAGCAAAATGAATTTTAAGCAATTCTTACCTAATGCACAGTCCCTTCCTTGAAACTCTGCGGTACATTCGCATGTATAAGTGCTTCCTCGTTTTTTGCATGTTCCGCCATTTTTACACGGGTTGGGGTTACATTGATCGATTTCTGAAAGAAAGCACCAAAATACAATCTTTGCATCCTCTCCTTTTCACTAATCCTATGTGATGCCATCTCACGTCATCCCACGTGATGCCATGTCATGCCACATCACGTCATATCATGCTGTCATGTCATTTCATGTTACACCATGTCAGGTCATGTCGTTCCACCTCATGCTATGTCATGTCATCTTATCTCATGTTATGTCACATCATGTCATGCCACGTTATGCCATTTCATGTCAAAATAACTACCTACCGTATAATTAAATCACATCCACTCAGTTCCCAATTAATCGTAATATACTTTTAAGTGATTATAAAATAACGAATCCATGCGCTTGCCTAATGTACTAGACAAGCACCAATCAACAAGCAACTCAGTAACATACTTCCTGAAGGCATAAGGATAAAATGGACAGTTACCACAATGAATGTGCACATCCGAACAACAAAATATACCTGCTTCACAATAATCTCCGACGAATCCAGCGTCGCAATCACAGAAGAATCCATTAATGAGATCGCTACAAACACCATTGCCAGAGCAGTTAACCCTCTCACATTCGTTGATATCTAACAAAAATAGGTCATAAAGAACAATAAAAAGCTCAGTTGGAGAAAGAGTTAAGTACGATAAACATTCCTGGGTATAAAAAAAACCTACAAAGAAATACGTGTGTGTTTTGTATTGTTCTCATAAAATCTGAATTATCTCATGTCGAAGACAATAAGCTATATTAATTATCCAAAACAGCACTTACCAGTAGAACAGTTCATCCCAGTGAATCCCGGAGAACAGGATGCCAATGGTGCTGAGATGGACGCCGTTGGAAGAATACTGGTTGAAAGAGCAGATGTCGATAGAGACTGAGTAGCTGGTACACTAACCGATGGCAATACAGACACAGTAGCTGGAAAACCAGCAGATTGTGATGTTGACGGTGAGGTTGATGGTAATGGCAAGTGAGTAGCTGCTACACTGGCAGAAGTCGGTGGAAACTGAGTAGCTGTTACACTAGCAGATGTCAATGGAGACTGAGTAGCCGTAACACTAGCAGACAACGATGGAGACTCAGTAGCTGATGTTGATGGGGACTGAGTAGCCGCTACACTAACAGATGATGATGGAGACTGAGTAACCTGTACGCTCGACGTTGGGGATGGAAACTGCGTAACCGGTACACTAGATGGTGATTGGGTCTGAGTGGCCTGTGCGCTAGCAGATGGCGATGGTGACTGAGCAACTGGGATATTCGCAGATGTCGACGGAGACTGAGTTGCTTGTACACTAGCAGATGGCGATGGAGACAGAGTTGCTTGTACACTAGCAGATTGCGATGGAGACTGAGTTGCTTGTACACTAGCAGATGTCGATGGAGACTGAGCATCTGGTACACTAGCAGATGTCGATGGAGACTGAGTTGCTTGTACACTAGCAGATTTCGATGGAGATTGAGCATCTGGTACACTAGCAGATGATGATGGAGACTGAGTTGCTTGTACACTAGCAGATGTCGATGGAGACTGAGCATCTGGTACACTAACAGATGTCGATGGAGACTGAGCAACTGGTACACTAGCAGATGTCGATGGAGACTGAGTTGCTTGTACACTGGCAGATGGCGATGGACTCTTAGTATCTGGTACACTAGCAGATGATGATGGAGACTGAGTTGCTTGTACACTAGCAGATGTCGATGGACTCTGAGTATCTGGTACACTAGCAGATGTCGATGGAGACTGAGCAACTGGTCCACTAGCAGATGTCGATGGAGACTGAGCAACTGGTACGCTAGCAGATGTCGATGGAGACTGAGTTGCTTGTACACTAGATGATGGCGATGGAGTCTGAGCATCTGGTACGCTAGCAGATGATGATGGAGACTGAGTTGCTTGTACAATAGCAGATGTCGATGGACTCTGAGTATCTGGTACACTAGCAGATGTCGACGGAGACTTAGTTGCTTGTACACTAGCAGATGGCGATGGAGACAGAGTTGCTTGTACACTAGCAGATGGCGATGGAGACTGAGTTGCCTGTACACTAGCAGATGTCGATGGAGTATGAGCATCTGGTACACTATCTAATGTCGATGGAGACTGAGTTGCTTGTACACTAGCAGATGTCGATGGAGACTGAGCATCTGGTACACTAGCAGATGTCGATGGAGACTGAGTCGCATGTACACTAGAAGATGGCAATGGAGTCTGAGCATCTGGTACACTACCTGATGTCGATAGAGACTGAGTTGCTTGTACACTAGCAGAGGGCGATGGAGACTGAGCACCTGGTACACTAGCAGATGTCGATAGAGACTGAGTTGCTTGTACACTAGCAGATGTCGATGGAGACTGAGCATCTGGTACACTAGCAGATGTCGATGGAGACTGAGTTGCTTGTACACTAGCAGATGTCGATGGAGACTGAGCATCTGGTACACTAGCAGATGATGATGGAGACTGAGTTGCTTGTACACTAGCAGATGTCGATGGAGACTGAGCATCTGGTACACTAGCAGATGTCGATGGAGACTGAGTTGCTTGTACACTAGATGATGGCGATGGAGTCTGAGCATCTGGTACACTACCTGATGTCGATGGAGACTGAGTTGCTTGTCCACTAGCAGATGCCGATGCAGACTGAGCATCTGGTACACTAGCAGATGTCGATGGAGACTGAGTTGCTTGTACACTAGCAGATGTCGATGGAGACTGAGCATCTGGTACACTAGCAGATGTCAATGGAGACTGAGTTGCTTGTACACTAGAAGATGGCGATGGAGTCTGAGCATCTGGTACACTACCTGATGTCGATGGAGACTGAGTTGCTTGTACACTAGCAGATGGCGATGGAGACTGAGCATCTGGTACACTAGCAGATCTCAATGGAGACTGAGTTGCTTGTACACTAGCAGATGTCGATGGAGACTGAGCATCTGGTACACTAGCAGATGTCGATGGAGACTGAGTCGCATGTACACTAGAAGATGGCAATGGAGTCTGAGCATCTGGTACACTACCTGATGTCGATAGAGACTGAGTTGCTTGTACACTAGCAGAGGGCGATGGAGACTGAGCACCTGGTACACTAGCAGATGTCGATAGAGACTGAGTTGCTTGTACACTAGCAGATGTCGATGGAGACTGAGCATCTGGTACACTAGCAGATGTCGATGGAGACTGAGTTGCTTGTACACTAGCAGATGTCGATGGAGACTGAGCATCTGGTACACTAGCAGATGATGATGGAGACTGAGTTGCTTGTACACTAGCAGATGTCGATGGAGACTGAGCATCTGGTACACTAGCAGATGTCGATGGAGACTGAGTTGCTTGTACACTAGATGATGGCGATGGAGTCTGAGCATCTGGTACACTACCTGATGTCGATGGAGACTGAGTTGCTTGTCCACTAGCAGATGCCGATGCAGACTGAGCATCTGGTACACTAGCAGATGTCGATGGAGACTGAGTTGCTTGTACACTAGCAGATGTCGATGGAGACTGAGCATCTGGTACACTAGCAGATGTCAATGGAGACTGAGTTGCTTGTACACTAGAAGATGTCGATGGAGTCTGAGCATCTGGTACACTACCTGATGTCGATGGAGACTGAGTTGCTTGTACACTAGCAGATGGCGATGGAGACTGAGCATCTGGTACACTAGCAGATCTCAATGGAGACTGAGTGGCTTGTACAATAGCAGATGTCGATGGACTCTGAGTATCTGGTACACTAGCAGATGTCGATGGAGACTGAGCAACTGGTACACTAGCAGATGGCGATGGAGACTGAGCAACCGGTACACTAGCAGATGTCGATGGAGGCTGAGTTCCTTGTACACGAGAAGATGGCGATGGAGTCTGAGCATCTGGTACACTACCTGAAGTCGATGGAGACTGAGTGGCTTGTACACTAGCAGATGGCGATGGAGACTGAGCACCTGGTACACTAGCAGATGTCGATGGAGATTGAGTTGCCTGTACACGAGAAGATGGCGATGGAGTCTGAGCATCTGGTACACTTCCTGAAGTCGATGGAGACTGAGTGGCTTGTACACTAGCAGAGGGCGATGGAGACTGAGCACCTGGTACACTAGCAGATGTCGATGGAGACTGAGTTGCTTGTACACTAGCAGATGTCGATGGAGACTGAGCATCTGGTACACTAGCAGATGTCGATGGAGACTGAGTTGCTTGTACACTAGCAGATGTCGATGGAGACTGAGCATCTGGTACACTAGCAGATGTCGATGGAGACTGAGTTGCTTGTACACTAGAAGATGGCGATGGAGTCTGAGCATCTGGTACACTACCTGATGTCGATGGAGACTGAGTTGCTTGTCCACTAGCAGATGCCGATGCAGACTGAGCATCTGGTACACTAGCAGATGTCGATGGAGACTGAGTTGCTTGTACACTAGCAGATGTCGATGGAGACTGAGCATCTGGTACACTAGCAGATGTCAATGGAGGCTGAGTTGCTTGTACACTAGAAGATGGCGATGGAGTCTGAGCATCTGGTACACTACCTGATGTCGATGGAGACTTAGTTGCTTGTACACTAGCAGATGGCGATGGAGACTGAGCATCTGGTACACTAGCAGATCTCAATGGAGACTGAGTGGCTTGTACAATAGCAGATGTCGATGGACTCTGAGTATCTGGTACACTAGCAGATGTCGATGGAGACTGAGCAACTGGTACACTAGCAGATGGCGATGGAGACTGAGCAACCGGTACACTAGCAGATGTCGATGGAGACTGAGTTGCTTGTACACGAGAAGATGGCGATGGAGTCTGAGCATCTGGTACACTATCTGAAGTCGATGGAGACTGAGTGGCTTGTACACTAGCAGATGGCGATGGAGACTGAGCACCTGGTACACTAGCAGATGTCGATGGAGATTGAGTTGCCTGTACACGAGAAGATGGCGATGGAGTCTGAGCATCTGGTACACTACCTGAAGTCGATGGAGACTGAGTGGCTTGTACACCAGCAGAGGGCGATGGAGACTGAGCACCTGGTACACTAGCAGATGTCGATGGAGACTGAGTTGCTTGTACACTAGCAGATGTCGATGGAGACTGAGCATCTGGTACACTAGCAGATGTCGATGGAGACTGAGTTGCTTGTACACTAGCAGATGTCGATGGAGACTGAGCATCTGGTACACTAGCAGATGTCGATGGAGACTGAGTTGCTTGTACACTAGAAGATGGCGATGGAGTCTGAGCATCTGGTACACTACCTGATGTCGATGGAGACTGAGTTGCTTGTCCACTAGCAGATGCCGATGGAGACTGAGCATCTGGTACACTAGCAGATGTCGATGGAGACTGAGTTGCTTGTACACTAGCAGATGTCGATGGAGACTGAGCATCTGGTACACTAGCAGATGTCAATGGAGACTGAGTTGCTTGTACACTAGAAGATGGCGATGGAGTCTGAGCATCTGGTACACTACCTGATGTCGATGGAGACTGAGTTGCTTGTACACTAGCAGATGGCGATGGAGACTGAGCATCTGGTACACTAGCAGATGTCAATCGAGACTGAGTGGCTTGTACAATAGCAGATGTCGATGGACTCTGAGTATCTGGTACACTAGCAGATGTCGATGTAGACTGAGCAACTGGTACACTAGCAGATGGCGATGGAGACTGAGCAACTGGTACACTAGCAGATGTCGATGGAGACTGAGTTGCTTGTACACGAGAAGATGGCGATGGAGTCTGAGCATCTGGTACACTACCTGAAGTCGATGAAGACTGAGTGGCTTGTACAATAGCAGATGTCGATGGACTCTGAGTATATGGTACACTAGCAGATGTCGATGGAGACTGAGTTGCGTCTACACTGACAGATGCCAATGGAGACTGAGCATCTGGTACACTAGCAGATGGCGATGGAGACTGAGCATCTGGTACACTAGCAGATGTCGATGGAGACTGAGTGGCTTGTACAATAGCAGATGTCGATGGATTCTGAGTATCTGGTACACTAGCAGAGGTCGATGGAGACTGAGCAACTGGTACACCAGCAGATGGCGATGGAAACTGAGCAACTGGCACACTAGCAGATGTCGATGGAGACTGAGTGGCTTGTACAATAGCAGATGTCGATGGACTCTGAGTATCTGGTAGACTAGCAGATGTCGATGGAGACAGAGTGGCTGGTACACTGGCAGATGGGGATGGAGATTGAGCATCTGGTACACTAGCAGATGTCGATGAAGAATGAGCTACTGGTACACTACCAGATGTCGATGGGGACTGAGTGGCTTGTACAATAGCAGATGTCGATGGACTCTGAGTATCTGGTACACTAGCAGATGTGGATGGATACTGAGTGGCTTGTACACTAGCAGATGGCGATGGAGACTGAGCATCTGGTACACTAGCAGATGGCGATGGAGACTGAGTATCTGGTACACTAGCAGAAGTCGATGGAGACTGAGTGGCTGGTACACTGGTAGATGGCGATAGAGACTGAGTTGCTTGCACATCAGCAGATGGCGATTGGGACTGAGCTTCTGGTACACTAGCGGATGTCGATGGAGACTGA
Source organism: Micromussa lordhowensis (assembly GCA_964020085.1). Classification (NCBI taxonomy): domain Eukaryota; kingdom Metazoa; phylum Cnidaria; class Anthozoa; order Scleractinia; family Lobophylliidae; genus Micromussa; species Micromussa lordhowensis. The sequence goes on from OZ026605.1 coordinate 3,741,318, forward strand.
GTGGCTGGTACACTGGCAGATGGTGATAGAGACTGAGTTGCTTGCACATCAGCAGATGGCGATGGAGACTGAGCATCTGGTACACTAGCAGATGTCGATGGAAACTGAGTGGCTGGTACACTGGCAGATGGCGATAGAGACTGAGTTTCTTGCACATTAGCAGATGGCGATTGGGACTGAGCTTCTGGTACACTAGCTGATGTCGATGGAGACTGAGTTGCTTGTACAATAGCAGATGTCGATGGACTTTGAGTATCTGGTATCCTAACAGATGTCGATGGAGACTGAGCGTCTGGTACACTAGCAGATGTCGATGGAAACTGAGTGGCTGGTACACTGGCAGATAGCGATGGAGACTGAGTTGCTTGTACACTAGCAGATGTCGATGGAGACTGAGTGGCTGGTAGACTGGCAGATGGCGATAGAGACTGAGTTTCTTGCACATTAGCAGATGGCGATTGGGACTGAGCTTCTGGTACACTAGCTGATGTCGATGGAGACTGAGTTGCTTGTACAATAGCAGATGTCGATGGACTTTGAGTATCTGGTATCCTAACAGATGTCGATGGAGACTGAGCTGGCTGTACACTAGCAGATGGCGATGGAGACTGAGCTTCTGGTACACCAACAGATGGCGATGGAGACTGAGCATCTGGTACACTTGCAGATGTCGATGGAGACTGAGTGGGTTGTATACTAGCAGATGGCGATGGAGACTGAGCATCTGGTACACTAGCAGATGTCGATGGAGACTGAGTGGCCGGTACACTGGCAGATGGCGATGGAGACTGAGTTTCTTGTACACTGGCAGATTGCGATGGAGACTGAGCATCTGGTACACTAGCAGATGTCGATTGAGACTGAGTTGCTTGTATACTAGCAGATGTCGATGGACGCTGAGTAGCTGGTACACTGAGAGATGTCGATTGAGATTGAGTTACTAGTACACTAGCAGATGTCGATGGAGACTGAGCTTCTGGTACACTAGCAGATGGCAATGGAGACTGAGCATCTGGTACACTAGCAGAAGTCGATGGAGACTGAGTTGCTAGTACACTAGCAGATGGCGATGGAGACTGAGCTTCTGGTACACTAGCAGATGTCGATGGAGTCTGAGCATCTGGTACACTAGCAGATGTGGATGGAGACTGAGTTGCTTGCACATCAGCAGATGTCGATAGAGACTGAGCATCTGGTACACTAGCAGATGTCGATGGAGGCTGAGTTGCTTGTACACTAGCAGATGGCGATGGAGACTGAGCATCTGGTACACTAGCATATGTCGATGGAGACTGAGTGGCTGGTATACTAGCAGATATTGATGGAGGCTGAGTAGCTAGTACACTAGCAGATGGCGATGGGGAGCGATTTGCTGGTAGACTAGCAGATGGGTGTGTAATTGTCGTACTTACAGATGTTACCATTGATTCTATAAAGAGAAGATGAAATTGGTTTTAAATGGTATTCGTGTTCTGTGTGTTTTACATTACCTAGGTTATAGAGCGTAATGTACTAAAATAGCCCAGAAACTTTTGCCTGGCAAGTGTGAAGGCAGAATTTTTCGTAACGGTGGTTTGACCGAT
>OZ026605.1:3747900-3812900 GCA_964020085.1 Micromussa lordhowensis
CTAGGAATCTTCTCGTAGAACCGTTGGTCTTCCAGGTGTCTGTTGGCTTCAGCTATGTAGAGATCCGTCCTCCACACAACAAAAGCTCCTCCTTTATCAGCCTGTTTGATCACCACGTCCGTTCTATTCTTCAACTGGCGTAATGCATGTTGTTCGTCATAGGATAAGTTGTGCCGTGTCAGTTTGCAAAAATAAGGTCAGTCGTCTGTCCGTCAATCAGTTAATGCCAAACACCAATGCAACTGGTATAGCTGTTAATGGGTCAGCGCAAATCCCAACTAACACAGATAAGCTATTTGTTACTATTCCGGAAGAATTTCCATTGGATGTACACGGAAGATCTCTTTTAGCAAAGGGGGTTAACTTTATTCCCAGAACATCAGTAACAGACGAATTCCAAGTGAAGGAAGATAATGAGAAATTTTTCAGACGTGTTCGTTTGAAAGCCCACTTTCACGAAACATCTGAAGACACCCACAATGGGGCAGACGACCACCAGCTCAATAATACCATAGCTACCAACTCTTCCGACACCGATGCTACTAACGCTAACCAGCAGCAGGACACGGTGACAACAGGTATTATAGAAAACTTAAAACCCAGACCAAGCAAATGGACCTCGCCACCTGGACAATTTACTGCCGTTGATCATTACATTGATAAATGTCGTATGGAAGTTAATCAAATTGAGGGTAGCGGTATTAAAAGCAGGCCTAGTCAGCCAGGACTACAGAAAGAAGCAGGAGATGAGGCTGATATTTAAATGTGGGACTATAAGTCCTAGTGACCTTAACCAGGACTTTAGTTTCACGTGAATCACTTTTTGCTTACTCGCGCGCCGGCGCGTGCTATCTCATGGGGCACGCGCGCGAGTGCGCAATCAGGCACGTGAGCTAACCATAACGAACTTTTTAACGGTATTTTAGTCTTGTACCCTGAAGAAGGCAGCATTGCCGAAACGTCGGTACGTTAAGAAAAAAATATATACAGCGTCAGTATTACAATTTTCATTTTGAGCTGCTTGCTATTGTTTGGTTTGGTGTTGGAATCAAATTAATTCTCTTCGTTTGATATGAACGACCTCCCAAAGACATTTAGTTCCACAATTATTCAATATATTTATAGTTTATTCTAGATAATTATGACTATTTTTATCACTACCTACATTGTAAGAGTTTGCTTTAGGCACATCAGACCGTTGTCATGGCTTCACGTGCCTAACAAACCTAAGATCAACTCAAAGAGCGATCGATTATGCCAAGTTTTCTTCATGTAGCTCATACGCTTTAAATAACCTTTTCCTTTTCTAGCTATTTCCTTATAAGCAGCGAAGTGGAACAATTCCTCAAAAATTGACGTCAGTTTTAGTTTTGAATCGCTTTATTGTGTAATGTGTGTGGAAAATTGAAACTCGTGAAAAACGCACTGATCATATAAACAAAACTTGTTTAATCCACTATTTCTAACTGACTAGTATTTTAACATGTCACATCAAGAGAGAACATACAATATAAGAAAGCGACTAATGTCTTTAGATAGGCATGATCTATTGTATTACAGTGAAACCTGTACTAAGCGGACACCGTTGGGACCCTCACTAGTGTCCGCTTAACAGAGGTGTCCGCTGAAGGCAGGTTTACTGTACAGTAAATGTTGGAAGAAAATTTAGGGACTCAAGCTCGGGTGTCCACTTAATAGAGGGTGTCCGCTTAATACGAGGTCCGCTTAATACAGGTTTCACTGTAATTAGAAGAAGCCGAACTGCAGATGATATCGCTTATTGAGGCTACAAGTTGTCAAGAGAGTAGCTGGCTTGCTATTGTTTGGTTTGGTGTTGGGATCAAATTAATTCTCTTCGTTTAGTATGAACGACCTCCCAGTGTCATTTATTTCCATAATTATTCAATATATTTATAGTTTATTCTAGATAATTATTTGTTATGACTACCTACATTGTAAGAGCTTGCTTCAGGCACATCAGACGGTTGCCATGGCTTGCACGTGCCTAACAAGCATAAGCTCAACTCGCTTTATTTATTTTTAATAAAAACGAAGAAACCCATAAACCCTACTGATAAACCAATGTCTAAATTGTTGATTTTCCTCGAAAAGTAATTATATTTTTAATTCATCATCTAGATCAAAACCATTTTTAACATATTGTTATCTGGCCCGCCAAAAAAACACGTTGCGTTATTAACCTGCTCTTTTGCATAATTAGCTTCAAAACAGTTCATAATTAATTAGCGCATCTTAAAAACACACTAACCCTAAACTTTATGAATTTCAACCGAACTATTGCTTACTGACTCTTTTGATTCTCTTACTGCAAAGAGTGATCGATTATACCAAGTTTTCTCCATGTAAATGCTACGCTTTAAATAACCTTTTCCTTCTATTTCCTTTAGCTAGCGAAGTGGAACAATTCCTAGAAAACTGATGTCAGTTTTATTTCTGAATCGCTTCATTGTGTGATGTGTGTGGAAAATTAAAACTCGTGAAAAACTCACTGAACTATATAAACGCTCAACTTGTTTAATCCACTATTTCTAACTGACTAGTATTTTAACATATTACATCAAGAGAGAACATATAATACAAGGTGAAAGCGAATAACGTCCTTAAATAGGCATGATCTATTGTATTAATTAGAAGACGCCAGAAAGTTGCCAGATAATATCGCTTATTTAAGCTACAAGTTTTCAAGGGTTCAAGAGAGCAGCTGCCCGGCTTGCTATTGTTTGGTTTGCTGCTGGGATCAAACTCGGTCAATATCTTTAAGAAAGCACGATCAGAAACAAAGATCACGTTCTTTGCAGGACGCGGGGGATCTAAGCACATGTCAGTTATTCTAGCTAGGAGTCAAAATTTGGAGTGATCGTACAAACATCGCTCTCATAGAAAAAATATTTCGAAATAAAACTAATCGCAGACGTTTTTTTTTTGTTGTTAGTAACGTTAAAAATATGAAGGCAAACAAACAAATTCCCTTTGACTTATAGCTGCTTTCAAAAGGTGATTTGGATGCTCGCATTTTAAATTAAATTTATTTCAAAATGTTTGATTCAGTTTAATGGCCAGCTCTATAAGCATTAACTTGATATAGGGGTTCCTACGGTATAAACCGGACTCGCTACATCGCTTAGACGCGAGAGACCTCTAGAGGTATACGATAAATGTCCCTTTGTAAAATTAAAAACTCGGAAGAAAATATATTAATTACTCACCTCAAAAAGCGCTCTCCGAGCAGACGACAATCATAGAATGTCCAACTAGCGAACGCTGGAATTTTTTGTACCCACGTGCAACAAGGAAAACACAGTTATTTCCGGATATTCAGTTAAAAGCTGGCAGCTCATTGGTAAAACATTTAGAGCATCAGCATTTACGTATTTTATATTTACGTAGTAATGTGATGGAATTTACTAGCCCCAGTTTTAACTGGAGACTAGTAAATTCCATCACATTGCTAAATAAACAAGATTGCTGCGAGTTCTTGGACTTTTGTCTGGTTTCGTAACTTCACTGCCAGTTTTATTTACAGCGATTACACAGAGATTGGGTACATTTGGTGTATAGCACTGAACAAAGCCGGCTGTCAATCTTCGTGCGCTGTGCAATGGTTAGCGCTAGGTTTCTCTGTGGATTGTTCAGTTGTCAATGGTTGTGCAATGTTTCATTTACGTGTTGCATTAACCCGGAAAATTTTGCGTGACATACCCTTATGAAATTTATTCATTTTTTGTGCGGACGCCTTGGAATGCTTCCATTCTGGCGAGAGGTCATGTTGTATGACGGCCGTTCGCCAACCGAGAAAGGAAAATGATTGCACATGTCGTTTCTCGGAATTCGTCTGACGACAAACGCTTTTTCTGCGAAAGTAAACAATAATTTTACAACAATCTAACAATGTAATACTTACTATAGAAGCTAGGCCTGTCGTAGAAATTTACAAAATGTCATCGTTAAAATGCACTGTTCTGGTATAAAACAAGCAAGCCTTGCGCGAGAAGTCAAGCAGTCCTTGATCCTGAGTTAATGATCTCACGTTTCATTTCAAGTATCGAACTCGAAAAACAACTTCCCGTTTGAAACAAAGAAAGATTTTTTTTTTTCCGGCCCGTATCAGTAAAAATTCGGGGTTGATTCAGTAACACGAATATGGGCTTTCTAGATACAATGACAATACCCTTGCAAAGCAGTGAAATTCAATTTACCGTTTCCTTGTGAGTGGATCCGAGAAATTGCGCAATATAATTGGTCAAGTGAACGCTATATTTCATGCACAGCGTCGGCGCGCTAGCTGACCTTAGCATGCAACCTTCTGCTATCGCTGAAAAATAATTCCAAACTCTCTGTAACCTAACTAAATAATTCTTTGATCACTAATTTTAAAGCGATGTTAACCGCGCTTATTTCTTTGTTCATTTAGTGGATCCGGAGGGGAAGTAGGTCAAGACTTCTTATGTGAACCTCATCATCGGCCAATAACTTTGTGATCGGTGGAATACCTGTGTAACATGTTGAAACGAGAAAGCTCAACAATACACAGGGAATCCACACTCCGAGCACTGAGTTAAACCACTATACAGGCGACAGCAAAAGATTGCAATTAGGGAACTTTATTGCTAATAGTTAGTCGAAATGGTCGTTAACAGCAACAACAACAAGAAATAGTTTACATACCATTTGTTGTCTGTTGGCCTGCCAAAGACTTAAGTGAAGCCACAGACTTAGTTAAAGCCACATTGCAATGAATGGCATGCACCTTTTATGGGTGAGCTAAACGTCGACATGAACCCGCTGAGATGCGACTCAAAGACTCTAAAGAGCGGTACATGAACAAGTAAAACACTAACAGTTTGTTCATAAGTGATTAAGCGATAGCCAGTGGCGGCAAATTATTTTTATATCCACCATATGCCTACTAATTGAATAATAAGATATACAAAAAGATTTTGAAGAAACATAGACGCCATTGTCAAGAACAATGGCAGCTAACTGAACACTTTTGCCCGAATAGAGTGGAATGCCTGATCTATGAGATCTATATATCTGAACTGAACGACTTAATTAAACTGCATTTGATAATGGCGACAAGATGAGGCGGAAATGTCATGTTATAGCGTATATTTATCTTTTAAAGTGTTACAGCCGGTGGACATATCATAAGTTAACACTTTCTGTTGTTCTTCTCTATCACTATACGCACTTTTTCACAGACGAGATTTCAAATGAACCATCTTTCCTTTTCTCCAAGCATTTATGCAAACAGGTTTCTGGTTAAGTGGTTGGACGTGCTTAGAAATCGGGATCAAGATCGCGGCAAACGCATTTTCTGCCTTGACCGACCACTTTCCGGTCGCTAATATTGATCTTCGAAGCTTATCAGTCAAAAGAAGAAGAGCTTGGGTAGTTGAATGTCTTGTTCTAATGTTTTTATTTTAGACCAAATTGATACTCGTGTTAAATAATTGGGACTTATTTTTGACACTAATCCGAACTAGAAAGCACATCTATACGAATTGAGTAAAAAGAGTTTTTTTCAAGAGGTCTTGGAGTACTATCAAAAACTAGATGTCATGTAAACGAAAATATATTGCAGGAATTATATTATTCAGTTACTAAGTATTTATCTCTTCTTTATCTACGGCTTCTCAGTTTGGGGCAATACGTAAAGTCCTGCCCTTAGAACTATAATAATCTAACAAAAGAAAACCATACGCACTTTAATTTTGAGTACTTTGAGTACTCTGGGCCCCTCTTCAAATATAACTAGAGATTCTAAAATTAATTGATCCTGTTACCCCTAACAATGCACTTCTTATTTATTTCTTAGTTATAAGCTCTCAAAGCTAAAATTAAGGGTGTTTTTAGCAGATCATATTGTTGCTATGGTAACCTGTTATGTAAAATAGATGATTGCAACTTGTTTACCAATGATTGGGACTTTGTATGATACCATTATTGTAGCATCACTTGTTAAACCGTGGCAGTGTTCATTCTTCAAAATCTGTTTTTAAACTCGTTAAGAAATGCCTGCAAGGTCGAAGTCCCCAGTATTTTAAACAATATTTTAAACGTAATAATACAATCCATGCGTGCACTACTAGACAAAGCAACCTTTTACATCCCCTGCTGTGAGGACTGAGATCGCAAAAAGATCTTTTTATTATTATGGTTGCACTCTTTTTAACGAACTATCTTAATGGTATTTCGTGTTTACACATCTTTTAAATGTTTTTTTTTACTTGTACATAGTTTTCTTTTTATATTATTATCTGTATTAGTGTAATGTTTATATGTATAGTGTAGTTTTTGTACGTTATTGCTCAGGGCTCCCATTGATAACAGACAGCTTTTTGCATCTGAAGGGGCTACCCTGAGCGGTATAAATTAATAAAGGTTCTTCTTCTTCTTCTTCTTCTTCTTCTTCTTCTTCTTCTTCTTCTTCTTCTTCTTCTTCTTCTTCTATTTCTTCCAACAGGACAGAAATACAAGACAAAGCGCGGTGAAGGAAGCACAGTGAAGCAGTCAACGATCACAAAAACGTAGCTAACATGGCAGCATCATCAAGCACATGTCCGGCTCTTCCAGCGTCCTTTTACAAGGACTTTGGAATTAGTCAACACGTTTTCCATAACGCTTTTAAACTATCTTGGTGACGGAACCTTTCGATCAAAGCCGGGCTGGACACCAGCTTTCATTCATGCAGTTTTGACTACCGGCGATCGTGCAATGAATATCGCGATTCAGGGGTAAACTGGAAGTGCTGGTGAACTGTGGAACAAATGCTCTCGACATTCTGTTACCGAAGAGAAATGCTGTGCTTACAACTGCCCCAACCCAAACTGTAGTCCACACTGTAGTCCTCAACAGGCACGTGCTACAGCACACGTCTACTGCACGTCGCAGATCAGACGCCAAAACATGATATTCGCTGCTGATTCCAACGTGCGGTTGCTGCAATCACGCGGGACAGGCTGCCAAAAGCGAGACCAGCTTAGCGCCAACTGGTCAAGACGCACACATATTGTACACAGTAACTGGCGCCCGGATGATCTTTTTAGAAGTCAGCGCCCTGACAGTTTCGAATAAAGGCGCGGGAAACGACACTGGCCAAGGCGGATGATACAAAGGTGACTACATACCCGGGCCACCAAAAGGAGCAAGTGGACTAAAAGATCATGCCATGCAAGCTGTTGTGTGTTGTGTGTAACCGAAGAAAATTAGGGCACATCGTGACGGTATGTTCATATTACCCTTCCACTCCCTCCCCCCCCCCCCCCCCTTCCCGGCAAACTAGGTTAATGAAAACTGTGAAACGAATATAATCCCAGGGCTTCAAAGTTTGCAAGGGCTATCGCTCAACAATCAATGGCAAATTTTTGGGGGATTCAGGCATTCTGAAAACCCTTTATTTCATTACCCTAAGTGGCACATTTTATGTGAGCTATAAAGAAAAATCAAGTACTCTTTCCAAGACAATTAGAAAACGATTATATAAACTCCTAAAACGAATTGGATTTTTCTACAAATTTTGCATATTGTTTCCTTCGAGCTTGTAACTAATGAAAATGACTAGAAAGGCGCTTTTAAATCTAAATATTTGGCGCATAAAAGGCCCTTAAGACATATATTAAAATTTGTGTTATATTAATGCAGTATAAAAGGGTTACAGATTCAGATTTGGTGTTCTCCACCGTTAAGTTAGTCAGCAGGGAAAAGAATTGTCATTTCGACCATGTGCCATATCTCGGAATTCCAAACCTCGAACTTCGTCAAAAATACTCCGCTGCGCGTCGCATTTTCAACTCTCCTCTCGGTGTTTGGATATCCCGATACATGAAACACTGTCTCTCGTGTTTGAAATATTTCATCAAGGCATTCTATTACGTACTATTTTTAAACAAGGAATGTGAAATGTCCGCAAGCTTCGAGTCAAGCGCGCACTTAGTTGCCTTCCTAAACGACCTATTGGGAAAGACATGTTGCTAAGGAGGAGAGTTATTGCTAACAGATGCAAAGCGGCTGTAGGTAGACTACCCCTAGTGAAAACCTAGTCATACTCAGTAATAGCAAAGTGCGCGAGTGACGTCATGACTCAGACAAGACTCAGACAAACAAACCGGAATGGCGGACGATTTTCCTAAAACACTTTCTAAACAGCCGGTGTTCCTAAAACACATTTTTGAAAAGAAGACTTCGCCTAGATTCCCTCTAGTTCTCTCAGAATACGCTGATGTTGTATGAACCTCGTGGGGGTATAATCATTTGCATTCTATTTTTAGGCCTCGCGCGCTTCGCTATTAAATGGCGCTAATTAATTTGTGTACATGGAAAACTGTTCAGGAATGCTCCGTTCTCCATCTGTCTTTTCCATCTTGCATTTTGTCTGACCAGTGTCTGTTCCATTCATGTCACTTTCACGGACTACGCGGCATTACGGTGTTACAATGACTGTAGATCCTGATTAGTATAAGAAAAAAAATACATTTTCTTAGAACCAACTTCAAAACAACAACAACACAAACAGAGATAAACATTATCAAGACAACAGCAAAAACAACGAGAAACCTCTGACGTCACCGTCATACGGGTCAGACGGGCATTTGAGTCCAGTCGTCACTTGATGATGATTCAAAATGGCGGACATATCTTGTTAGCGGTCAAACAGGCTTAAATATTTTGATTGTTTTATACTGATTCGAGGAATGCGCTTTCTCATTGGTCAACAGCCAAACCTTTCTGCTACACTTCTCTCTTATAAGCTCATATGTTATATTTGGCTAAACTACAGAATACAGGGCCACTTAATTACATCTCATTGAATCACAAAGATGCCTATTGTGTTATGCTTCGTTCTTCAAAAGATTCAGTTGACACATGCAAAACAGGTGGTCCGAAGTGGCCCTGCATTCTGTAGTTGCTCCTTATATTTAATGATGAAAATCGCACGAACGTACAAAGCCAGCATCTCATCAAACCAGGCTTATTATCGATCGGTGGTTATGACCTCATGTAAAACCAAGTGGTCTATTCATCTGTCTTATACTACTAAATGATATATCCTTTCCAAACCTTCTGCCTTCTTTATTTTTCATACAAATATTGGTTATTGAGCTCTTCCTCACGCAGTAAACATGGTTGCGTTATATGAATCATTTTTTAGTTTATATTTTTTTAATAACACAATTACGTAACGTTTTATTCGCAGCATCCCTTTATTTTTCAAATAAGTTCGGAAAACCGCAATGCAGTAAATGATGTAATATATCAAACACGAGTGACAGTGTTTCATCGGGATATCCAAACACCGAGAAGAGAGTTGAAAATACGACGCGCAGCGGAGTATTTTTGACGAAATTCGAGGTGTTTGGATAACCGATGAAACACTATCTCGAGTGTTTGATATATCTTCTCAATCGAAACAAAAACTAAGGAGTAAACGGAGAAGTAAATCGTCAAAATCTATTCTTATTAAGACCGGGTATCCAAACCACCGTCACGGTCATCATGATTCCTTTGTTTTAGCTTGATGAATTATTCATGAATGAGTTTGAGAAGATAAATGTGAAGAATGGCCCAATACAGTGGAACCCTGTGTTACGGTCCCCTCGTTATTACGACCACTCTCAGTTTTGATAACGGCGAAACGCCGTAAAGAAATCCCCGTTAATGCGGCCATCCCGTTCAGACCATCGCCAACATTCTGAAATCCCAACTTGTAAATCCTTTATAATTCTACCCGGTTTGGACGGCCACTCGAACCAATTATGTTCATCTCACCATTGTTAATATTGTCTGTACTGATTCAAGTTTCGATTTTTGTTAAATTATATCTGCATTCCGGATGCTTATTAAAACACAGTTTTTTTAGAAGTGCGATTTTGATATATCTGTTAAGACGTCAATCAATTTAGACTACCTGGTCAGGAAATTTGCCCTTATCTCGTTAATACGGCCAAATTTTCATGAACCGTTGGTGACCGTATTAACAGGGGTCCACTGTATAGCAAATGTTGAAGCTAAAAAAGATTTCTTTTGAATATGTAACCATCTCTGTTTTGTTAATTCTGCTACGGGAGACGATGAGGCGAAATGGGTACTGATCCCGTCGGATTCCGACTCGGACGGTCCGGGTTAGAGCACTAGCCTATCGTTTTCATGACTGTGATTCAACGTAAAAAAGACCCCATCTTGAGGTTTATTTTCAATGAGAAAAAAGTTGAAGCCAAGTAAACAGTCCAAGACACCCTAGTGCATAATGCCAGCACACAGTCTCACAGCCGCTCTCTTTAGTGCGACGTTATTGTTATTCAAGTCTTAAAAAGGATTTAGTGAGAACATTTTCACTGCTTACCTCGCTTGCAGTAGCTCGCATGGTGCCTTGATTTTCCTTTAATTTCCAGTGTCCATTCTTCAGTGTGAGCTCGTCATTCTTTGCTCTGACAACACGTCGGTATTTTACCTGTAGGTTTGTGAGGTACATTTTCGTAATTCAATAGTAATAGTAAGGTCCGCTTTAAGTTTAGGAACACAAAACAACCAGATTGTTTATCGGTGCTGGAGTCTTGAATAATCCTGGTTCTATGGGATGAAGCAACCAGGAGCACAAGGAGTAAGCTGGGTTACCTCCTTCCTCCGTAAACCACATCCCCCCTCCCCTCCTCACCTCCCTTCCGACCCAAATCGTTATATCATAATGCCCTAACACGTGATCTCGATCTTTTCTGTAGATCTAGCCTAACCCGCTTGATCCGACCTCACAATTAGGCCTGGGTATACCACGTAATACACTTAATATTATGTCCCAGTCGGGACGATGAGGATGAGTGTGAGAGCAAACAGAAGACTCCGGTAGGCCGCGGAAACCTCCCGTAGAAATGCGCATCAGTTTTATACATCGGCTCTAAAGAGTGATCGCCTAAAGGAGATTCTAATATACAAGAATGAAACCGCAATGGAGGGAAATACTTACAGCTAAAATGACAATAATCAGAATTAGAATGAGGACAACTACTCCAGCTGTTATCGTCACGATGATCCATTTCTCTGTTGATAAAACAGTAAATATATCCCAGTACCCTCATTGTCAAAAGCTTTATCAGGTTGAAGCAAAAACCCAAGGATGGCAATCTCGGAACGCCTTGTTAACTCCACTAGATATATATTACCAGTTGTTATATAGCTGGCGTTTTACCCGCTACAGCGCGTCATTGGCTAGTTCATGGTCACATGACATCTAACAATGAAACTGTTTCCCGCCAAATGCCATGAGCAGGCAACATTGGGAAAACTATGATGTCAAACGGGAAATAGTTCACTGTCGACCGCTGTTGCACGTGGCCTGATGTTGTCGCTGGAATCTCAGCGCATTTTTCAAAATTTGCTTTTGTTTTGTTTTGCTATATAACAAATCACTGGTCCCATGGGGAACAGTGAATTTTGTTTCCCTTGAATCTCAAGGTTTCCCTCGACTTCGTCTCGGGAAACATTTGAGACGAAGTCGAGGGAAACATTGAGATTCTAGGGGAACAAAATTCACTGTTCCCCCTAGGGACCAGTCATTAAGTGTTAATTATTATGGCTGAATATCTTGAAAAATGGATTTGTAGAAAAACAAAAAAAAAGGATGTTAAAAGAACTCATACTAAAAGTGTAATCAACAAAAAGCCTCGTTAAAACTCTAGCGGTCTTTTCGCCCTAATAGCATGTCACTCACTCGTTTTCTTTTTCTTGTTAAAGACCCCTTTGATATTCGATTTGGTGGACCACTGATGGCTCTGGTAAATAAAGTTTCACTCTATGAACTATGAACAACTTTTTTACCTTTTTCTACAGCTCTGGTAGTTGGAATGTTTGTAGTGGACAACACTGTAATTTCCTCTATGTTGATATTCCCAGTTAACAGCATTCCAAGTGATCCTGTGCGATTCCCATCTATCAGAGCAGCAATTATGGTATTCTTTGTCGTATTGGAATCGCGCTCTATTAGAATGATAAAATCCACCACCACACTTCCATTTGACAGCCTCGTCACCTGAATACTTCGGAACCCGGGCAGTCGCTCATCACGGAAGAAAGATTCAACCGTGTCAGTAAAATTCAGAATAAAGACGCGGGACTCGGATGAATCCAGGTTACTGTAAGACGGTCGATAGCTCGCTTGCACGCTAACTGTGCTTTTAAACTTTTTTGGAGATGGCTTCTCTAAAAAGAGAAAAAATAATTCACAAGATCGTATTGAGGTTAAAATTTCGAAACTTTAAGGTGGCTCTGAACCCACTCCACAGAATGTTTTTAAACTTTTCAAAACGTTGCATCTCATCATGCTTATCTTAATTCGATAATAAAAATTAGGGGTCACCGAAAATTAAGGGTGCTTTTAGCAGTTCATATTGTTGCTATGGTAACCTGTTATGTAAAATAGATGATTGCAACTTGTTAACCAATGATTGGGAATTTGTATGATACCATTACTATAGCATCACTTGTTAAATAGTGGCAGTGTTTATCCTTCAAAGTATAGCTGTTAGAAAAGTACTGGAAACTGTTGCCAGCCTCCTTAAAGTATGTTTAATCTAATGAGTAGAAATCCACATTCGGACATAAATTTGAAAGATTCGCGAATGCCTAGAAAAATGGGAAGCTTGCCTATTTCTTACCGTTTTTACATTTTTCGCCTTCATAGTCCACTGCACATTCACAAATGAAAGAGTTTCTTTGTTGGATGCACGTTCCACCATTCTGGCATGGGTTTGGATGACATTGGTTAATTTCTAAACGTGTTACAAAAAGCAATAAATAGGAATTAAAGATTAAATTGAAGATTAAATTGAAGATTAAATGAAGATTAAATTGTTTTCGGAGGTAGCCAATGTCATAAATAGGTTAAGGGATTTGGGAAGCGGGAACGCACCCCCACCCAATTTTTCTGGGAGTACCCACCGGGCTTCTGTTGCTCTAGCAGCATGGCACATTTTGTATCATGTCACTGTTAGCTATAAATGACCCATTCAAGAGCAAATTTCCCTCTTGGTGACACAGATACCATTTGCTATTTCATAAGCTGTTGCTGTAAATTAACGTAAATTTACCTCACTCTTACACAAAGCCACTTTCTCTTATAGCAAAGATATCAGTGACGTCACGAGCGCTGTTACGCAATATTTATGGTTGAAAAAAGGGATCAAAACAAAAGAAATGACTGAAAATTCGCGTACTTCAAACGACTGTCGCTTCACATATATGCTAGATTTCATCCTGAAACCTGGAGGAAAGTTAGAATATCAGGATAATACTTCACTGTTAAAGTTTAAAGGAAATCCGATTATCGACACCTGTCGAAAATCGGGTTGGAAATTCGTCTGTGAGTAAAGGATTTGACCAGCTCGAAAGAGCTTCTGCCAACCACACGCACCCGTGATTTTGCGCGCGTGAGCGAAAATGACGTCAATGTTTGTAAACAGATATCTTCCCTATTGTTCTGTTCTTAAACACCTGTACGTGCTATCGCATTGTTCGAACGAAAATGAATTGGAAGTCAAATGTAAGATGAGGTCCGAAAAATGGGAGTAATAAAAGTATTCTAGCCTTACCTGTGCAATCTACTCCAATATAACCCTTAGAACAAGACGATAAGGACGGCGTCCTTGTAGTTGTCCCAACAGTCGAAGTATCCATAGGAGAGAATCTCAAGGACGTGGAAAAGGTCAAAGGGTAAGAACGAGCTGGTGATAGTGTTTCCGGAGACGCACTTCTCAATACGTCCAAAGACAAAGGAAATGCAGGTGATACTAGTACCACTGCGGTTGTTCCTGAAGTTGTTGTTGCATCAGTGGCCGACGCATCAGATATTGAACTTGTAGTAGATGATCTCAACTTCTCTGTCGATTTTGGTACATATTTTGCTGTGGTTCCGGCTTCACTCCTCGTAGCCTTAGTTCTTTGAGTCAAAGAGAGCGACGTTGTTGTTATTACTGTTCTTGGTACTGAATCACTTTTAACAACCACAGACATGTCACTTGTAAAGAAAGGCCTTGTTGGTGACATTTCCCCGTTTGTCGCACCACTTGAAGAAGTTTCAGTAGTCCATGTCAGAAAATCACTTGAAAAGGACGCACTTAACATCACACTTACAAAAGATGGCGTTTTTGACATCACTGTAGTTGCTGGATTTCCACTTGTGGCTACACCACGTTTCCCATCTAGAGACGATCCTACTGCCTCCATTGTCGCTGTTGGTTCATCATATACTGTAACATTAGCTGTCATTCTTGTAGACGATCTTGCTGCTTCCATCGTCGCTATTGGCTTAGCGCTTGTTCTATCAGTTGTCACACTTGTAGACGATGTTGCTGATCTCATTGACGCTGTTGGTTCAGCACTTGTTGTAACATCAGTTGCCACACTTGTAGACGATGTTGTTGGTGTCGTTGTCGCTGTTGGATCAGCACCTGTTGTGACATCAGTTGTCACACTTGTAGACGATGTTGCTGGTGTCGTTGTCGCTGTTGGTTCAGCACTTGTTGTATCAGTTGTCAAACTTGTAGACGTTGTTGCTGATGTCGTTGTCGGTGTTGGTTCAACACTTGTTGTAACATCAGTTGCCACACTTGTAGACGATGTTCCTAATGTCGTTGTCGGTGTTGGTTCAGCACTTGTTGCATCAGTTGCCAAACTTGTAGACGATGTTGCTGGTGTCGTTCTCGCTGTTGGTTCAGCACTTGTTGTAACATCAGTTGTTACACGTGTAGACGATGTTGCTGGTGTCGTTGTCGCTGATGAATTAGCACTTGTTGTAACATCAGTTGTCACACTTGTAGACGATGTTGCTGATGTCGTTGTCGCTGATGAATTAACATTTGTTGTAACATCAGTTGTCACACTTGTACACGATGTTGCTGATGTCGTTGTCGCCGTTGGTTCAGCACTTGTCGTAACATCAGTTGTCACACTTGTAGACAATGTTGCTGATGTCGTTGTCGCCGTTGATTCAGCATTTGTTGCATCGGTTGTCACAATTCTAGACGATGTTGCTGATGCCGTTGTCGCCGTTGGTTCAGCACTTGTCGTAACATCAGTTGTCGCACTTGTAGACAATGTTGCTGATGTCGTTGTCGCTGTTGATTCAGCACTTGTTGCATCGGTTGTCACACTTCTAGACGATGTTGCTGATGCCGTTGTCGCCGTTGGTTCAGCACTTGTTGTAACATCAGTTGTCACACTCGTAGGCGATGTTGCTGATGTCGTTGACGCAGCACTTAATGTGTCAGTTGTCACACTTGTAGGCGATGTTGCTGATGCCGTTGACGCCGTTGACACAGCACTTAATGTGTCAGTTGTCACACTTGTAGGCGATGTTGCTAATGTCGTTGACGCCGTTGACACAGCACTTAATGTATCAGTTGTCACACTTGTAGGCGATGTTGCTGATGCCGTTGACGCCGTTGACACAGCACTTAATGTGTCAGTTGTCCCACTTGTAGGCGATGTTGCTGATGCCGTTGACGCCGTTGACACAGCACTTAATGTGTCAGTTGTCACACTTGTAGGCGATGTTGCTGATGTCGTTGATGACATTGACACAGCACTTAATGTATCAGTTGTCACACTTGTAGACGATGTTGCTGATGTCGTTGACGCCGTTGACACAGCACTTAATGTCTCAGTTGTCACACTTGTAGACGATGTTGCTGATGTCGTTGACGCCGTTGACACAGCACTTAATGTATCAGTTGTCACACATGTAGGCGATGTTGCTGATGCCGTTGACGCAGCACTTAATGTATCAGTTGTCCCACTTGTAGGCGATGTTGCTGATGCCGTTGACGCCGTTGACACAGCACTTAATGTGTCAGTTGTCACACTTGTAGGCGATGTTGCTAATGTCGTTGACGCCGTTGACACAGCACTTAATGTATCAGTTGTCACACTTGTAGGCGATGTTGCTGATGCCGTTGACGCCGTTGACACAGCACTTAATGTGTCAGTTGTCACACTTGTAGACGATGTTGCTGATCTCGTTGACGCCGTTGACACAGCACTTAATGTGTCAGTTGTCACACTTGTAGACGATGTTGCTGATGTCGTTGATGACATTGACACAGCACTTAATGTATCAGTTGCCACACTTGTAGGCGATGTTGCTGATGTCGTTGATGCCGTTGACGCAGCACTTGTTGTATCAGTTGTCACACATGTAGGCGATGTTGCTGATGTCGTTGATGACATTGACACAGCACTTAATGTGTCAGTTGTCACACATGTAGGCGATGTTGCTGATGTCGTTGATGACATTGACACAGCACTTAATGTATCAGTTGTCACACTTGTAGGCGATGTTGCTGATGTCGTTGATGCCGTTGACGCAGCACTTGTTGTATCAGTTGTCACACATGTAGGCGATGTTGCTGATGTCGTTGATGACATTGACACAGCACTTAATGTGTCAGTTGTCACACTTGTAGGCGATGTTGCTGATGTAGTTGACGCCGTTGACACAGCACTAAATGTGTCAGTTGTCACACTTGTAGGCGATGTTGCTGATGTCGTTGACGCCGTTGACACAGCACTTAATGTCTCAGTTGTCACACTTGTAGGCGATGTTGGTGGTGTCGTTGACGCCGTTGACACAGCACTTAATGTGTCAGTTGTCACACTTGAAGGCGATGTTGCTGATGTCATTGACGCCGTGGACGCAGCACTTAATGTGTCAGTTGTCACACTTGTGGGCGATGTTGCTGATGTCGTTGACGCAGCACTTAATGTATCAGTTGTCCCACTTGTAGGCGATGTTGCTGATGTCATTGACGCCGTGGACGCAGCACTTAATGTGTCAGTTGTCACACTTGTGGGCGATGTTGCTGATGCCGTTGACGCAGCACTTAACGTTGACGCCGTTGACACAGCACTTAATGTCTCAGTTGTCACACTTGTAGACGATGTTGGTGGTGTCGTTGACGCCGTTGACACAGCACTTAATGTGTCAGTTGTCCCACTTGTAGGCGATGTTGCTGATGTCATTGACGCCGTGGACGCAGCACTTAATGTGTCAGTTGTCACACTTGTGGGCGATGTTGCTGATGTCGTTGTCGACGCTGACACAGCACTTAATGTGTCAGTTGTCACGCTTGTTGGCGATGTTGCTGATGGCGTTGACGCCATTGATACAGCACTTAATGTGTCAGTTGTCACACTTGTAGGCGATGTTGCTGATGTCGTTGACGCCGTTGACACAGCACTTAATGTTTCAGTTGTCACGCTTGTTGGCGATGTTGCTGATGGCGTTGTCGCCATTGATACAGCACTTAATGTGTCAGTTGTCACACTTGTAGGCGATGTTGCTGATGTCGTTGACGCCGTTGACGCAGCACTTAATGTGTCAGTTGTCACACTTGTGGGCGATGTTGCTGACGTCGTTGTCGCCGCTGACACAGCACTTAATGTGTCAGTTGTCACACTTGTAGACGATGTTGCTGATGTCGTTGACGGCGTTGACACAGCACTTAATGTGTCAGTTCTCACACTTGTGGGCGATGTTGCTGATGTCGTTGTCGCCGCTGACACAGCACTTAATGTGTCAGTTGTCCCACTTGTAGGCGATGTTGCTGATGCCGTTGACGCCGTTGACACAGCACTTGATGTGTCAGTTGTCACACTTGTAGGCGATGTTGCTGATGTCGTTGATGACATTGACACAGCACTTAATGTCTCAGTTGTCACACTTGTAGACGATGTTGGTGTTGTCGTTGACGCCGTTGACACAGCACTTAATGTATCAGTTGTCACACATGTAGGCGATGTTGCTGATGCCGTTGACGCAGCACTTAATGTATCAGTTGTCCCACTTGTAGGTGATGTTGCTGATGCCGTTGAGGCCGTTGACACAGCACTTAATATGTCAGTTGTTACACTTGTAGGCGATGTTGCTGATGCCGTTGACGCCGTTGACACAGCACTTAATGTGTCAGTTGTCACACTTGTAGGCGATGTTGCTGATGTCGTTGATGCCGTTGACGCAGCACTTGTTGTATCAGTTGTCACACTTGTAGGCGATGTTGCTGATGTCGTTGTCGCCGCTGACACAGGACTTAATGTGTCAGTTGTCACACTTGTAGACGATGTTGCTGATGTCGTTGACGGCGTTGACACAGCACTTAATGTGTCAGTTCTCACACTTGTGGGCGATGTTGCTGATGTCGTTGTCGCCGCTGACACAGCACTTAATGTGTCAGTTGTCACACTTGTAGGCGATGTTGCTGATGGCGTTGACGCCATTGACACAGCACTGAATGTGTCAGTTGTCACACTTGTAGGCGATGTTGCTGATGTCGTTGACACAGCAATTAATGTGTCAGTTCTCACACTTGTAGGCGATGTTGCTGATGTCGTTGACACAGCAATTAATGTGTCAGTTGTCACACTTGTAGGCGATGTTGCTGATGGCGTTGACGCCATTGACACAGCACTTAATGTGTCAGTTGTCACACTTATAGGCGATGTTGCTGATGTCGTTGTCGCCGCTGACACAGCACTTAATGTGTCAGTTGTCACACTTGTTGGCGATGTTGCTGATGGCGTTGACGCCATTGATACAGCACTTAATGTGTCAGTTGTCACACTTGTAGGCGATGTTGCTGGTGTCGTTGACGCTGCGCTTGTTGTATCAGCTGTTACAGTTGTAGACGATGTTGCTACTGTGTTTTTTGTTGTTAGTTCATCACTTAATGTAGCGTAAGTTGACACACTTGCTGATGACGCTACTGGTGTCGTTGTCGCTCCTGATGGACTTTGGATAAAAGTAATTAGGACGAATACCCTGTAGAATCGTTGAGCAAGTGTCTGTCTTGTTGCCATGGAGATAGGTTTGCCTTCTTTGCGTGAAATCATTTTGCCATTGTCTGGTAGAAATATAAAGCCGTAGAAAGATGAAAAATAAGTTAAATATATATATCTTTTGAATCAGTTTTGAAAGGTTGTGGTGCACAGTTTTCTAGGCTTTCTTTCTCTTATTCTTACTTGTACTAATTTTTAGATCGAGTTCTACTTATAATGAGTCATAATTGCATGATTTGTTTGATAATTTCCAAGAAAAAAAGAAGAAAGAATTTACGAATTTTTGTGAAGAATTAATTAGAACCAATTTTTGAACGAGACGCTGAGCGAGGAGGTCCAGAATGTCTCCATCGTTCAGCTTGTTTACGGCACGGAGTGTCTTTAAATTATATTTGAGCACTTCGTGTAGACATATATCGCATATGTTGATTAACTTTGCGCTCGAGCACGCAGGATTGGGTTTATTTTTTAATTTACTCTTTCTCGATACATAAAAGTGACAAGGGGAATGAAGTTGGCGCATACCCCACATAGCGTTAGGCAATTGACCAAGTTCAATGATCCATATATATCTCATTATATTTTTTGTTCGATACCGAGCGCTCGTTTGGAAATGTACTAGCACGACCTTAAAGAAGCAGCAAGAAAGTCTTGACTATGGCTCATGTACAAATAATTTTTTTTTGAACTAAAACCACAGCTCTTAGCTCCGATTACGGTAAACGTTTCTCCTAAAACTGAATAGAATTCTAATTTTTAGGCATAGATTGCCATTCAAGAAAATAATCATATTTGGCATTGCAATTGAAAATGCTCTAAAAAAAACAAATCAACTGCCAGATAAAACAGCTCGAAACGTCAGCAACAAGTAGCTAACTTGATTATGGTAGCAATAGAGTATATCAAAGGCGGTTCTCCCTTCGAAATCCCGGCCAAAACGTTAAGCAGAATTATTATCTTTTCTACTGAATCGGCAATTGAAAATAAGTACTTACCAATCTGTATTACAAAGGGAAATGAAATTTCATCTACATGGGATCCGCCCCTGAAAAATAATTAGTCTAAATTCCGATCTTTGAGGACAACCCATGGTGAGATATGGAAATTTTCAATGAAAAGTCATTTCCTAGAAAAAATGAAAAACGATTCTCAGGGTATTTTTTAAAACATTCACGAGTACAATTGAAAAACTATGTAAACTGAAAACCTCACAGGTGTTTATAAGTTGGTATTCAACACAGTTTCCAAGAAAAACAAATTTCGTAGACAACTCTGTTTGCAGAAAACAGGTTGAATTCTTGAATTTTCCGCTCGGTGAGATGAAAGAAAATTTATAGTCTCATTCTGCATTGGCACTCGATTTTAGAATATCGCATATAAATTATTGTCCCACACAGGCAACCACTAGAGAACAGCCGGCAATTTAACATCGCGCAACAAATTTAACATCGCGTAACAAACCTTTCTTGAAGAAGTGAAACTCGATCGCTGATTTCAAGATAAAGCGTATTATGAGAAAACTGCAAAACAAGATTGTCCGTTTTACGGCCATATTTAGCTACACTTAGTCAGGCTGGTATAGACACAATATTTTAAGGGTTGTGGTTTGCTGAGAATCACCATTTCATATTTATTTCTCGTGAGGAGCCATATTTATTTTTCGTGAGGAGCTATCGCAAAAACCGCGAAGACATTAACGGCTAACTCTCTTGCTTGAAGGTTCTGCAGTAGGGCATGCAATTAAGGCCATGTATGCGAATCGTGACCAAGCGCTTCTCAAAATGTAAATATGAATTCCTTCAAATCGACCTCTCCGCGTTTGGTGGTGGACAAAAGAAGGCACAAGCACTGTTTGCAGTGAGTGATCGAGTGACTGTTTAGTTTATCCAACAATTAAAGCCTGTTTGAATACGTCACATATTCAGTACACATGGTAAAATCTCACCTAGTTTTTCAGAAACCACTTATGGAATGACATAAACTTTTTGATTTCTGCTAGCTAGGAGACAGTAAAGCGCCAAATACTTCTTGCAGTATATTCGATCAATACCCGTTCCTTAGCGACCATATTGTTTGCAAGCCGCGCACCGCACAAGCAATGACTGCGAAACCTTTTGACCACCTGCATGGAGTTTAATAAGATGACATAAAGCATAAATTCATAATGCCGCATACAAGAATAAAACTAGGCCTAAACAAGAGAGCTATCGTAGCGAATACTTCCGTAAAACTTCGTTACAAGTACTGAGCCTTCGATAGAAAAGTTTTGGTTTCTGTACTTTGCTTTGTGGTCCTCCGAATTCAGTTTTGCATACCATTTATTTAGGAGTACTTAATGAACTTTGTCAAACTGTCTGCACATCTGACTTTACCGCATGAATCCGAGAAAGAAAGAAACAAGCTAGAGTAACTTACCACACTCAAAGACGGGAAGATCTATTTGTTACAAAACTCGCAGACACTACTAGCCTCGGTTATCTTCTGCCCACAAAAATTATGCCTGAAACGAGACACCCATACACTTTGTTTTCGCCCATGCATTAATTGAATGCGGAAAACAGTTTTATAGGCTGACAACTGTTCCAAAAATACGAATGCGTGGTGAGGAATGAAAACAAAATCTCGTTATCAGAGCGGAATTGAAGTGAACTGAATTGTAATTAACGTTTTCGTCAAAACATCGTATCAATTTAAAGAAAATTTGCCAGATGTTCTCATTTACCTGAACATATTTTGGATTATTACGAGTCAGTCGCGAAAAGCTTTCACTCATGTCCAATACTGTCGCATAGAGTCCATCCGACAAAACAACGTTCTATTTGTTGTCGATCGGAAAAATTCCATTTGATTAGCGAGAAGTGGACAAAGTGCTGTCGATTCGATCGATGCGTTCGATTTGTCAAATGGAAAAGTTTACTATCGATTCGACAAGTGCGGTCGTCGATCGGACAATAATTGCATCTCATTAGTGACAACGGCGACCCGGTGAAAGTGCTGTCGATTCGATCGATTCGTTCGATTTGTCAAATGGAAAATATCGATTCGACAAGTGCGGTCGTCGATCGGACAATAATTGCATCTCATTAGTGACAACGGCGACCCGGTGAAAGTGCTGTCGATTCGATCGATTCGTTCGATTTGTCAAATGGAAAAGTTTCCTATCGATTCGACAAGTGCGGTCGTCGATAGTGACAACGGCGGTGCATGATTGTCGAATCGATCGATTCGTTCGATTGGTGGGAATGATTATTTCATTCTCGATTTCACATTAAAAATTTGTCGAACCGGCGGATACACTTGAATGACGACTATAAACAAATGTACCGCAAAAGCGTGGGCGACAACAACAAGAACAAGCCAAAACAAGAACAAGCCTAATATGTATACCTCGTTCTCTAAGCGTGAGCAACAATATGACCCGTGTCGGGCGAAAGAAATTAATAATCCAGGGACCCGTTTGGAGCGAAAGCGTGGGCGACAGTAGCAAAAGCGTGGGCGACAACAAACAAGCCAAATATGTGTACCTCGTTCTTTAAGCGTGAGCGACAATATGACCCGTGTTGAGCGAAAGGAATGTAACAATCGCGAAAGCGTGTGCGACAATAGCAAAAGCGTGCGCGGAATTGACAATCTAAGAAAACTGCCCTAAGAAACAAGCGTAATAAAGCAACAATTCACCAGGTTATGTAATAGTCGTTTTTTTTGGCAGCGTCTATCGGTCGATTCAAGAACCGTTCTTCCCTTGCTTAGAACGAGGAATGTTTATGTATTAGATCCTGGCTACACCATGGATTTAATTTACAGAGAGGTTTCTTATAATATTACTCTTTTATTCTTTAATTAAGATGATATTGTGAAATTGCGGTTGTTGTATATAGTGGTTAAAACAAAAAATGGGAGTGTAACCTGCACCAGGTTATGTATTAGTCTTTTTTTTAGCCAGCGTTTATCGGTCGATTACACGAACTTTTTAAAAGGGAGTGTAACGCTCTCCTGGTTATGTAATAGTCGTATTTTTGCCAGCGTTTATCGGGCGATTCAAGAACAGATCTAGTCCTTTGCTTTCGTGTTTTTAGCACCAGGAATGTTTATGTAATATATCCTGGCTAATCTCGGAGTTAATTAACAGAGAGGCCTCTTAACATATGATTCTTTTATTCTTTAATTATAATGATATTGTGAAACAGTTTCCTTCACTAGAAGTATAAGAAATTATTTTGTTGTGAATATTTACAATAACCTACAATTTAGTATTCCATAACAAAACTGTAACTATTTAGTCTGTCCAAAGAAATTTACTAGAAGAGCATTTCCTTATTGTATGTTTACAGAGTCCTAATTTGATTAATAAATTGAAATGAGACTCAAGGATATTCCTGTTGAGCATTTAATTCTACAGCTTAAATTTTTTATAGTATGAAGAAGTGTCAATCTGACCGCATTGCATATGCTTTAAAAAGAAATAATTGGAAATTTTATATCTGGAACAATCCTTTGAGAGAAAGTTATTATTGTCATTGGATGCTCAGGGTAGCATAGCTTATTGAAATCTGCCTGACCTATCCAGACATACAGCATGCCTAACCAAGACGCCAATTTATCGCGAAAAGTTTATCGTTAGACATTAATTTGCAAGAAAAAGTAGTTCAAACCACAATTTCACGCAATTCTATCAAGTAATCCACAATCTCAGAAGCAGTTACCTGAAAAACCTGCCAATAAATGCGTCACAAATTACAAAATACTTTCTCGATTTTTGAACCTAACAGACCTTATTCTGTGACGCGCTCTTCTCAGAAACAACTAAACAACAACATCAAACTTTGGAAGATTCACGCGAGGCTTGGGTGGGGGTGGAAATCCAAGTAAAACAAAAGATGGCGTACAAAATACACCTTATAAATTAAAAAAAAGCGGTACAACAATCCGAAGGAACCCAACTTGGACTCGAATTCTTATAATTTTGCTATAAATTTCGCCATTACTTCACGCCACAAATTTCCACTCTGTTGCGGCCATCTTGATAAAAGTATCACCCAATCAGCGAATGGAAATTACGCCACGTGATCACTAGTTTACAAATCGAACGAATCGATCAAATCGACAAAAGTTTATGTGGCCCTACTACAACAGCGATATTTTTCTAAGTCTAACTAATGACATGCAGCAGTCGAATGGCAAGCTGGACTTTTCCAATCGAATATAAGTATTCTCCATTTGACAAATCGAACGAATCGATCGAATCGACAAAAGTTTATGGGGCCCTACTACAACAGCGATATTTTTCTAAGTCTAACTAATGACATGCAGCAGTCGAATGGTAAGCTGGACTTTTCCAATCGAATATAAGTATTCTCCATTTGACAAATCGAACGAATCGATCGAATCGACAAAAGTTTATGGGGCCCTACTACAACAGCGATATTTTTCTAAGTCTAGCTAATGACATGCAGCAGTCGAATGGTAAGCTGGACTTTTCCAATCGAATATAAGTATTCTCCATTTGACAAATCGAACGAATCGATCAAATCGACAAAAGTTTATGGGGCCCTACTACAACAGCGAAATTTTTCTAAGTCTAGCTAATGACATGCAGCAGTCGAATGGTAAGCTGGACTTTTCCAATCGAATATAAGTATTCTCCATTTGACAAATCGAACGAATCGATCGAATCGACAAAAGTTTATGGGGCCCTACTACAACAGCGATATTTTTCTAAGTCTAGCTAATGACATGCAGCAGTCGAATGGTAAGCTGGACTTTTCCAATCGAATATAAGTATTCTCCATTTGACAAATCGAACGAATCGATCAAATCGACAAAAGTTTATGGGGCCCTACTACAACAGCGAAATTTTTCTAAGTCTAGCTAATGACATGCAGCAGTCGAATGGTAAGCTGGACTTTTCCAATCGAATATAAGTATTCTCCATTTGACAAATCGAACGAATCGATCGAATCGACAAAAGTTTATGGGGCCCTACTACAACAGCGATATTTTTCTAAGTCTAGCTAATGACATGCAGCAGTCGAATGGTAAGCTGGACTTTTCCAATCGAATATAAGTATTCTCCATTTGACAAATCGAACGAATCGATCGAATCGACAAAAGTTTATGGGGCCCTACTACAACAGCGATATTTTTCTAAGTCTAGCTAATGACATGCAGCAGTCGAATGGCAAGCTGGACTTTTCCAATCGAATATAAGTATTCTCCATTTGACAAATCGAACGAATCGATCGAATCGACAAAAGTTTATGGGGCCCTACTACAACAGCGATATTTTTCTAAGTCTAGCTAATGACATGCAGCAGTCGAATGGTAAGCTGGACTTTTCCAATCGAATATAAGTATTCTCCATTTGACAAATCGAACGAATCGATCGAATCGACAAAAGTTTATGGGGCCCTACTACAACAGCGAAATTTTTCTAAGTCTAGCTAATGACATGCAGCAGTCGAATGGTAAGCTGGACTTTTCCAATCGAATATAAGTATTCTCCATTTGACAAATCGAACGAATCGTTATGACCCATCTTCCAATGGACTCTATGCGACAGTATTGGACAACCCTCAAAGCTTTCGTGGAAATCAAAGGGTACCTGAAAGATTTTATTATCATTTCGTTTCTTTGTTTAGTCATGTTTATAGAGCGAAACTGGCATATCTCAGTTTGAAAAAATATCTGAAATTGAGAATTTTCATTACTCAATTTAACCGCTTCTACCAAACTTTTCGCAAAGTTCCTGCAACTTAATGTAGCTAAGAAGACAGGACATTTTCAATTAAATCTCTCCCACAATAAATGCGAGGTGCTCGCGTAAATTATAATTACCTGAGCATGCTTTAGATAATTCACGAGTCAGTTGAAAAGCTTTCGTGAAAAAGAAAGGACACCTGAACTTATGGAACGCCAGAACTGTCTTATGACACTTCTTTTTATTATATTGGGTGGTTATGTCATTATATTTGGTACCGATTTCATTATACTCGGTGCTTATGTCTTTATATGCGGTGCTGTCTTCATTATATTCGGTGTTTATTCCATTATATTCGGTGCTTATTCCATCATATTTGGTGCTCCTTCGTTATATTGGGTGCTTTTTCTATTATATTCATTTGCTGGTTTTATTATATTCGGTGCTTTCTTCCTTATATTCGTTTCAAACTTTGTTTGGCGTTTTCTTCATTATTACCGGTGCTAACGCCATTACTTCGATGCTGCCTTCCTTTTATTCAGTGCAAAGACCATTTCGGTACTTTTTTAATTCCTTGTTCGGTTATTACTTCATTATATTCGGTGCTTACTTCATTACTGATATTCGGTGCATTCTTCGATATGATCGTCACCAATCTTAGGAAGGGGCCGTACAATTTGGAGGTAGTCTGGGGAAAGCTGAAATTCTCAACTTTCCCGCTCTTTATTCAAAAAATGGAGGACAAACCAGAGCTTATGGTAAACAACATAACTTGGGCAATCTAGCTGAAGTATTCCAAAAGGAGAAGATTGCCTCTGATATATTTGAAAATGGAAAAATCAATATAAGGAGGGAGCACCGAACATAATGGCGTGAGCACCAAATATAACGAAGGAAGCACCAAATTAGCCTGAATTTCAGCCGTCTCCTCCTCTCGCTAAGTCTCGGGAGAGAGACGTCTGAAGGCACTGGGCGATAATGTCGTCCAGTGACGTCACTACCAGAAAACCTGGTAGTGCTTCTGATTGGTTGCCGTGTTTAATTTATTCGCCCTCCGCGGATAATTTGAATAATTTTATTGCCAAACGTCGCGCGTTCGAAGAAAATCGCGAGCTAACGCCACAAGAGTTAAAGCCGTTTCTGGTGTATGCTCGACCTTTGGGGTTCAAAACCTCAATCCGCAACAGGAAAATTCTTAGCGGAAGCGACGTATTCGTAAACTTGCCTACGGGATATGGAAAACCCTTAATATGTATGGCTCCACTCGACAGTGGTGATTGAGCTTTCAAAGCGGTACAGCCATTTTCCTAACGAAGCATAGTCATATGCAAAATTTACCTGAAAAAAAAAAGCCTGAAACCTTGCAGCAGTTCACTCGTAAAATATTATCATTTTACCGTACTTTCGATATGTACGGCTAGCACACTAAATACATTGGCAAAGCACTCATTCAAATCCTTAAATGAAGACATTTGTCGGGTTTTTCAACGGCCATTCGCATGCATGAATGAACCCGAGAGCAAGCAAATCTGCACGTGAGCAAACAAATTATTCTGCAAGTATTTTCTTGGGGCTACGGACTGAACATATACTTAAACCTATAAACCTTACGACCTATTACCATAAAATTATCAGGTTTATTAGAAGTTTTGTTTTACATGGAGGTGGGGGACCCCAGGTAGGTGAGGTAACCCGCCTAGGTGGGGTAACCCGCCTCTCCATATAATCTCTCATTTTTATTTGATCATGTTTACATGATAGGTGGGGTAACCCGCCTAGGCGGGTTGCCCGGTCTGCCAGGTAGGGTAACCCGCCTAGCCGGGGTCGCATTTTGCCATGTAAACGATTCGAGGTGGGGTAACCCGCCTAGCCGGGGTCGCATTTTGCCATGTAAACGACTCGAGGTGGGGTAACCCGCCTAGCCGGGGTCGAGTTCATGTTACATTGAACCAGAACAATATGGCCGTTAACTGCCTCTGTCGGAGGCTTTGTATCATCAAAAGTGACAGTAAAACGCCACAGCACTGAAATGCTGCAGCGAGAGCAGAAAATAAAGATAAAATAACACTGACCGCCAAAATGCATCGTTCGTCCGCCATTTTCAATGTTTACATGCCTAGCGACCACGCAACAACGTCAAGTAAAGTCACCCCGGGACCCCGGGGTTGTAAGTTTGCATGTAAACGCTGGCCATTTTTCGACCACGGCTAGGCGGGTTACCTCACCTACCTGGGGTCCCCCACCTCCATGTAAACAGGCCCTTAGTCCGTAGCCCCATGAATACGTACATAGATAATTAATAGTTCACGTGTAGATTTGCTTGCTCTCGGGGTCATTCATGCATGCGAATGGCCGTTGAGAAACCCAAGCCGCACGAGTCAAGTTACAAACTTCAAGGAATATTTGATTCCAGTGTACTTAGTGAGCTAACCGAGCATACTGAAAGTAAAATGATAATTTTCACGAGTGGACCGCTGCAAAGTTTAAGACTATTTTTGTAAATTTTGCAT
Organism: Micromussa lordhowensis; assembly: GCA_964020085.1. NCBI lineage: Eukaryota > Metazoa > Cnidaria > Anthozoa > Scleractinia > Lobophylliidae > Micromussa > Micromussa lordhowensis. Next base: position 3,775,948 of record OZ026605.1, read on the forward strand.
ACGGTCGATAAGGAGGCGGAGATGATTGACGTCCACCAAACTTAACGCTTTTGTCTAGCGAAGGTCGCGTGTGAAATTTCATAAATTACCACTTTTGACTCGTGACGTCACTGGACGACATTATCGCCCAGTGCTTTCAGACGTCTCTCTCCCGAGACTTAGCGAGAGGAGGAGACGGCTGAAATTCAGGCTAGCACCAAATGGAATTAGCACCGAATATACTGAAGACAGCACCGCATATAAAGACATAAGCACCGAGTATAATGAAACAAGCACCGAGTATATATTGCGTTAATCACCGAATATAATAACATAAGTACCAATTATAATGACATAACCACCCAATGTAATAAAAAGAAGTTTCATAGGACAGTTCTGGCGTTCCATATGAACTTCTCGTTTCTTTTTTATTTATGTTTATAGAGCTAAAATGACACATCTCAGTTTAACCAAATATCTCAAGTTGATAATTTTTCGTGTAATATATCAAACACAAGTGACAGTGTTTCATTGGGATATGTGGTGGCGTCTATGGCGTTCGCTCTACTGGTCCTTTATACACAGGTATTCGACTCGTTTGACTACGTACTGCTCGCTTTATTCGCTCCACATGTCCATACAAATATGCGAACTGAATAAGCTTGTACAACGGTGAAAAACTACAGTAAAGAGTAAACAAAACTACTATAAGAAAAGGGCTAAAGAAACAACTAATGTCTAGCAAAAAATGATGGCAAAGAACAAGACTTACAATCTGTGCTCCTAGCGAACGACCATGTGCGAACTAATCACGTGACATGATAAACAAGTGTCATGTAAGTGTCATGAAAAGCGACGGGCAAATAAAGGCCCAACAAACAAATCCTAATATGAACAGCAGTATAAACATTCCGCCCCCAGTTGCCACACTTGTAGACGATGTTGCTGATGTCGTTGACGCAGCACTTAATGTATCAGTTTTCACACTTGTAGGCGATGTTGCTGATGCCGTTGACGCAGCACTTAATGTATCAGTTGTCACACTTGTAGACGATGTTGCTGATGTCGTTGACGCCGTTGACACAGCACTTAATGTGTCAGTTGTCACACTTGTAGGCGATGTTGCTGATGTCGTTGACGCAGCACTTAATGTATCAGTTTTCACACTTGTAGGCGATGTTGCTGATGTCGTTGACACAGCACTTAATGTATCAGTTGTCACACTTGTAGACGATGTTGCTGATGTCGTTGACGCCGTTGACACAGCACTTAATGTGTCAGTTGTCACACTTGTAGACGATGTTGCTGATGTCGTTGACGCAGCACTTAATGTATCAGTTTTCACACTTGTAGGCGATGTTGCTGATGCCGTTGACGCAGCACTTTTTGTAACATCAGTTGTCACACTTGTAGGCGATGTTGCTGATGTCGTTGACGCCGTTGACACCGCACTTAATGTGTCAGTTGTCTCACTTGTAGGCGATGTTGCTGATGTCGTTGACACAGCACTTAATGTGTCAGTTTTCACACTTGTAGGCGATGTTGCTGATGTCGTTGACGCCGTTCGTTCAGCACTTTTTGTAACATCAGTTGTCACACTTGTAGGCAATGTTGCTGATGTCGTTGACGCCGTTGACACAGCACTTAATGTGTCAGACGTCACACTTGTAGACGATGTTGCTGATGTCGTTGACACAGCACTTAATGTGTCAGATGTCACACTTGTAGACGATGTTGCTGATGTTGTTGACACAGCACTTAATGTGTCAGATGTCACACTTGTAGGCGATTTTGCTGATGTCGTTGACGCCGTTGACACAGCACTTAATGTGTCAGATGTCACACTTGTAGACGATGTTGCTGATGTCCTTGACGCCGATGACGCAGCACTTGATATGTCAGTTGTCACACCTGTAGGCGATGTTGCTGATGCCGTTGTCGCCGTTGGTTCAGCACTTTTTGTAACATCAGTTGTCACACTTGTAGGCAATGTTGCTGATGTCGTTGACGCCGTTGACACAGCACTTAATGTGTCAGACGTCACACTTGTAGACGATGTTGCTGAAGTCGTTGACACAGCACTTAATGTGTCAGATGTCACACTTGTAGGCGATTTTGAGGATGTTGTTGACGCCGTTAACACAGCACTTAAAGTGTCCGTTGTCACACTTGTAGGAGATGTTGCTGATGTTGTTGACGCCGTTGGTTCAGCACTTGTTGTATCAGATGTCACACTTGTAGACGATGTTGCTGATGTTGTTGTCGCCGTTGGTTCAGCACTTGTTGTATGAGTTGTCACACTTCTAGACGATGTTGCTGATGTTGTTGACCCCGTTGACACAGCACTTAATGTATCAGTTGTCACACTTGTAGACGATGTTGCTGATGTTGTTGTCGCCGTTGGTTCAGCACTTGTTGTATGAGTTGTCACACTTCTAGACGATGTTGCTGATGTTGTTGACGCCGTTGACACAGCACTTAATGTATCAGTTTCCACACTTGTAGACGATGTTGCTGATGTTGTTGACGCCGTTGACACAGCACTTAATGTATCAGTTGTCACACTTGTAGACGATGTTGCTGATGTTGTTGACGCCGTTGACACAGCACTTAATGTATCAGTTGTCACACTTGTAGACGATGTTGCTGATGTTGTTGACGCCGTTGACACAGCACTTAATGTATCAGTTGTCACACTTGTAGACGATGTTGCTGATGTTGTTGACGCCGTTGACACAGCACTTAATGTATCAGTTGTCACACTTGTAGACGATGTTGCTGATGTTGTTGACGCCGTTGACACAGCACTTAATGTATCAGTTGTCACACTTGTAGACGATGTTGCTGATGTTGTTGACGCCGTTGACACAGCACTTAATGTATCAGTTGTCACACTTGTAGACGATGTTGCTGATGTTGTTGACGCCGTTGACACAGCACTTAATGTATCAGTTGTCACACTTGTAGACGATGTTGCTGATGTTGTTGACGCCGTTGACACAGCACTTAATGTATCAGTTGTCACACTTGTAGACGATGTTGCTGATGTTGTTGACGCCGTTGACACAGCACTTAATGTATCAGTTGTCACACTTGTAGACGATGTTGCTGATGTTGTTGACGCCGTTGACACAGCACTTAATGTATCAGTTGTCACACTTGTAGACGATGTTGCTGATGTTGTTGACGCCGTTGACACAGCACTTAATGTATCAGTTGTCACACTTGTAGACGATGTTGCTGATGTTGTTGACGCCGTTGACACAGCACTTAATGTATCAGTTGTCACACTTGTAGACGATGTTGCTGATCTCGTTGACGCCGTTGACACAGCACTTAATGTGTCAGTTGTCACACTTGTAGACGATGTTGCTGATGTGTCAGCTGTCACAATTGTAGGCAATGTTGCTGATGTCGTTGTCGCTGTTGGTTTAGCACTTGTTGTATCAGTTGTCACACTTGTAGTCGATGTTGCCGGTCTCGTTGTCCGTGTAGGCTTAGCACTTGTTGTTACATCAGTTGTCGCAGTTTTAGACGATGTTTGTGGTGTCGTTGACGCCGTTGACGCAGCACTTGTTGCATCAGTTGTCACACTTGTAGACGATGTTGCTGATGTCGTTGTCGCTGTTGATTCAGCACTTGTTGTATCAGTTGTCACCCTTGTAGACGATATTGCTGTTGTCGTTGTCGGTGTTGGTTGAGCACTTGTTGTAATATCAGTCATCACACTTGTAGACGATGTTGCTGGTGGCGTTGTCGCTGTTGGTTGAGCACTTGTTGGATCAGTTGCCACACTTGTAGATGATTTTGCTGGAGTCGGTGTCACTGTATTCTCAGCTCTTGTATTACTTGTTGTACTTAAACTTGCAGACAATGTTGCGGATGGGGTTGTCGCTTTTGGGTGAACACTTGTTGAGAGATTAGTTGGCACAGTTTTAGATGGTATTGCTGGTGTCGTTGACGTTGTACTTGTTGTATCAGCTGTTACAGTTGTAGACGATGTTGCTACTGCGTTTTTTGTTGTCATTGTCGCTCCTGATGGACTTTGGATAAAAGAAATTAGGACGAATACCCTGTAGAATCGTTGAGCAGGTGTCTGACTTGTTGCCATGGAGATAGTTTTGCCTTCTTTGCGTGAAATCATTCTGGTAGAAATATCAAGCCGTAGTAAGATAAAAAATAATTTGAATATATATATTCTTTGAATCAGTTGTGATAGTTTGTGGTCCACAGTTTTCTAGGCTTTCTTTTTCTTATTCTTACTTGTACTAATTTCTAGATCGAGTGTTACTTATAATGAGTCATGATTGCATGATTTAATTGATAATTTCCAAGAAAAAAGGAGAAAGAATTTAAGAATTTTGTTGAAGAACCAATTTTGGAACGAGACGCCGAGCGAGGAAGTCCAGAATCAGCTTGTTTACGAGTGTCTTTAAATTATATTTGAGCACTTCGTGTAGACACACATGTTGATTAACTTTGCCCTCGAGTATGAAGGATTGTGTTTATTTTTTAATTTACTCTTTCTCGATTCATAAAAGTGACAAGGAGAATGAAGTTGGCGCAAAACCCCACATAGCGTTTGGCAAATTACCAAATTCAATGATCCATATATATCTCATTGTATTTTTTTATTCGATACCGAGCGCTCCTTTGGAAATGTATTAGCACGACCTTAAAGAAGCGGCAAGAAAGTCTTGACTATGGCTCATGTACAAATAATTTTTTTTTGAACTAAAACCACAGCTCTTAGCTCCGATTACGGTAAACGTTTCTCCTAAAACTGAATAGAATTCTAATTTTAGGCATAGATTCCCCATTCAAGAAAAGAATCATATTTGGCATTGCAGTTGAAAATGCTCTAAAAATGGACAAATCGACTGCCAGATGAAATCCCAAATAATTGCCAAAACGTTAAGCAGAATTATTGTCTTTTCTACTGAATCGGCAATTGAAAATAAGTACTTACCACTCTGTATTATAAAGGGAAATGAAATTTCATCTACATGGGATCCGCCCCTGAAAAATAATCAGTCCAAATTGCGATCTGTGAGGACAACCCATGGTGAGATATGGAAATTTTCAATGAAAATGATTTCTTAGAGTATTTTTTTAAAACATTCACGAGTACAATTGAAAACTATGTAAACTGAAAACCTCACAGGTGTTTATAAGCTGGTATTCAACACAGTTTCCAAGAAATGGAAATTTCGTAGACAACTCTGTTTGCAGAAAACAGGTTGAATTCTTGAATTTTCCGCTCGGTGAGATGAAAGAAAATTTATAGTCTCACGCTGCATTGGCACTCGATTTAAGAATATCGCAATTATTGTCCCGCACGGGCAACCACTAGAGAACAGCCGGCAATTTAACATCGCGTAACAAATTTAATACGAGAAAATAAAACTAAAACTTTTTTGAAGAAGTGAAACTCGATCGCTGATTTCAAGATAAAGCGTATTAGAAAACTGCAAAACAAGATTGTCTGTTTTACGGATTTATTTAGCTACACTTAGTCAGGCTGGTATAGACACAATATTTTAAGCGTTGTGGTTTGCTGAGAACTACCATTTCATTTTTTTTCTCGTGAGGAGTCATATTTATTTTTCGTGAGGAGCTATCGATTATCGCAAAAACCGCGAAGACATTAACGGCTAACTCTCTTGCTTGAAGATTCTGCAGTAGGGCATGCAATTAAGGCCATGTATGCGAATCGTGACTAAGCGCTTCTCAAAATGTAAATATGAATTCCTTCAAATCGACCTCTCGGCGTTTGGTGGTGGACAAAAGAAGGCACAAGCACTGTTTGCAGTGAGTGATCGAGTGACTGTTTAGTTTATCCAACAATTAAAGCCTGTTTAAATACGTCACATATTCGGTACACATGGTAAAATCTCACCTAGTTTTTCAGAAACCACTTATGGAATGAAATGAACTTTTTGATTTCTGCTAGCTAGGAGACAGTAAAGCGCCAAATACTTCTTGCAGTATATTCGATCAATACCCGTTCCCTAGCGACCATATTGTTTGCAAGCCGCGCACCGCACAAGCAATGACTGCGAAACCTTTTGACCACCTGCATGGAGTTTAATAAGATGACATAAAGCATAAATTCATAATGCCGCATACAAGAATAAAACTAGGCCTAAACAAGAGAGCTATCGTAGCGAATACTTCCGTAAAACTTCGTTACAAGTACTGAGCCTTCGATAGAAAAGTTTTGGTTTCTGTACTTTGCTTTGTGGTCCTCCGAATTCAGTTTTGCATACCATTTATTTAGGAGTACTTAATGAACTTTGTCAAACTGTCTGCACATCTGACTTTACCGCATGAATCCGAGAAAGAAAGAAACAAGCTAGAGTAACTTACCACACTCAAAGACGGGAAGATCTATTTGTTACAAAACTCGCAGACACTACTAGCCTCGGTTATCTTCTGCCCACAAAAATTATGCCTGAAACGAGACACCCATACACTTTGTTTTCGCCCATGCATTAATTGAATGCGGAAAACAGTTTTATAGGCTGACAACTGTTCCAAAAATACGAATGCGTGGTGAGGAATGAAAACAAAATCTCGTTATCAGAGCGGAATTGAAGTGAACTGAATTGTAATTAACGTTTTCGTCAAAACATCGTATCAATTTAAAGAAAATTTGCCAGATGTTCTCATTTACCAGAACATATTTTGGATTATTACGAGTCAGTCGCGAAAAGCTTTCGTGGAAATCAAAGGGCACCTGAAAGATTTTATTATCATTTCGTTTCTTTGTTTAGTCATGTTTATAGAGCGAAACTGGCATATCTCAGTTTGAAAAAATATCTGAAATTGAGAATTTTTATGTCTCAATTTAACTTCTACCAAACTTTTCGCAAAGTTCCTGCAACTTAATGTAGCTAAGAAGACAGGACATTTTCAATTAAATCTCTCCCACAATAAATGCGAGATGCTCGCGTTTATAATTACCTGAGCATGCTTAAGATAATTCACGAGTCAGTTGAAAAACTTTCGTGAAAAAGAAAGGACACCTGAACTTATGGAACGCCAGAACTGTCTTATAACACTTCTTTTTATTATATTGGGAGGTTATGTCATTATATTTGGTGCTTATTTCATTATGCTCGGTGCTTATGTCTTTATATGCGGTGCTGTCTTCATTATATTCGGTGTTTATTCCATTATATTTGGTGCTCCTTCGTTATATTGGGTGCTTTTTCTATTATATTCATTGCTGGTTTTATTATATTCGGTGCTTTCTTCCTTATATTCGTTTCAAACTTTGTTTGGCGTTTTCTTCATTATTACCGGTGCTAACGCCATTACTTCGATGCTGCCTTCCTTTTATTCAGTGCAAAGACCATTTCGGTACTTTTTTAATTCCTTGTTCGGTTATTACTTCATTATATTCGGTGCTTACTTCATTACTGATATTCGGTGCATTCTTCGATATGATCGTCACCAATCTTAGGAAGGGGCCGTACAATTTGGAGGTAGTCTGGGGAAAGCTGAAATTCTCAACTTTCCCGCTCTTTATTCAAAAATGGAGGACAAACCAGAGCTTATATATGGTAAACAACATAACTTGGGCAATCTAATTGAAGTATTCCAAAAGGAGAAGATTGCCCCTGATATATTTGAAAATGGAAAAATCAATATAAGGAAGAGAGCACCGAACATAATGGCGTGAGCACCAAATATAACGAAGGAAGCACCAAATGGAATTAGCACCGAATATACTGAAGACAGCACCGCATATAAAGACATAAGCACTGAGTATAATGAAATAAGCACCGAGTATATTGAGTTAATCACCGAATATAATAACATAAGTACCAATTATAATGACATAACCACTCAATATAATAAAAAGAAGTATCATAGGACAGTTCTGGCGTTCCATATGAACTTCTCGTTTCTTTTTTATTTATGTTTATAGAGCTAAAATGACACATCTCAGTTTAACCAAATATCTCAAGTTGATAATTTTTCGTGTAATATATCAAACACAAGTGACAGTGTTTCATTGGGATATCCAAACACCGAGAAGAGAGTTGAAAATACGACGCGCAGCGGAGTATTTTTGACGAAATAGCCGATGAAACACTCGAGTGTTTGTTATATCGTCCGAATCCAAACAAAAACTCAGGGGTAAACGGAGAAATAAAATCGTCAAAGTCTAGATCGGGTATTCAAATTTGATTTCCTTTGTTTTAGCTTGATGAATTATTCATGAGTTTTAGAAGTCTCGGTTTTAACTCCTACCAAACTTTTCGCAAAGTTCCTGCAACTTAATGTAGCTGGCAAGACAGGAAGTTTTCTATTAAAATTTCTCCCAGAATTTCTATTTAATTACTTTTTAGCTTATTCTCGTGGCACAACCATTAATAGGCCATTCCGAATTACCTTTAGCCCCTTTCTCAAAGAGAGTCTTAGTGCTCATCCTTTCATATGAAAATGAGATTTCATTCACATGCAAATTAAACTCATTTTCATATGAATGGTTGTGCACCAGGCCTCGCTTTGAAAGAGAGGCTTTAGGTAACTCGAAAATGGTCTATTTCGCAGAATGTAACCCACTTCCCTAGCTTTCTCACCCGGTAGGCATTGCAAGGAAACCTTTCCTGCTCTACCTCGCTCCCAGGATCTTCGCGCTCGCCAAGGGATTGGGTCCAATTGGACCATTCTAGTCCCTCTTTGGCGAGCCCTATACCACGACGAACCAGGGAATGCGTCGGCCAACCAACTTATGGTTTTTACGCCATATTAGTGTGAGAACCTGGGTGCTTGACTGTCTGCCGCTATTTCGTGATAACTGTATGAAATTGGAGGGGTCAAGGGGCTTTTCTTCTCTACCTTACAGTCCAAGGGTGCTTTCATCATGCAAAATATTGCGGAAATTTCGATTGGAAATCAAATGGAACGGTTGGGTCACACAGGAAAATTTCCGGAAAAAAGTACCACCTTTGATGAACCCTGACCTTTAGTCTACCTATTGGACGAGTTGATCCGAAATGTGCCGTTCCACTTTGACAAACCGGCCTGTTGCCCAGTAGATTTTCACTGATGTGGGGGGATTAGTTAAAGGACCAGAAAATGGTAAGACCCGTTCTTCTTGGTTGGCCCGCGGGGTTTGATTGGGAAATGTCGTTTCATTTTACAATACTTGGTCAGACTAGTCAGTCTGAGAAAATGGAAAGAACCCTAACCAATTTTGTGAGCATCTACAGTAGAAAACATTGAAAGAATCTCGTTGTGAGCTGATTATGGCTTCAAAATGCTCTTCTGAGCCACCATATGAAACTTTACTCGCAACAACTAATATTCACGTGACCCGGGAACAGACAGACAGGCCTCTCTCCTCCGCAGAGGCTCCCAATGGGAAAGCCTCCGAACTACCAGCCTACGGTCAAAGCAGCACGAAAGACGCCTCTGCGGAGCTGCGAAGAGAGCAGACGGACGGACAGACAGATCTTTACTTGCCCTACTGAGCGAGCAAAATGAAACGACTTAAGTAGAGTTGCACCTTTAATAAATAATTACAAATTCCATTTCATTCATTTCCATTGTTTACAGTATTAAAGTGAACTAAGAGGTTAGCGATAAGATACAGAGTAACATGTCGAGAAGGTCGAGAGTGAACCCTGGCCGTCCTTCGTGATCTAAAAAAAAGTGCCTGCCTTTGCGTTTCATATCTTACAAGTTAGTTGTGAAACTGTTTCTAACCTTAGTTTAACTATGCTACGTCACGAACGGGATATCTTTAATATTTTTTTAAAGTTCGTCGTTCTCAAAAGGTGCTACTTCATGGCTTGTGTATCTTGAAAAGTTTACCCTAAATTTTCAAGTTCGTGGTTTGTAATCCGTGTTAATCTTCTCCATCCTTAGCCATCCTTGTTACTTTATAGTTTATTATCATCTCTTTATAGTTTTTGCATCATAGTAAACTACTATTTTCAGGTTTCTTTCAATTTAAGAGTAATTTTGTACATGGCCAAGATAGCTCAAAATACCGTGATTGAGCTCCGTTAAATCCCTTTTCGTGTTCCCAAATCTTATCCATCCCTGTTCCTTTTCGGTTTATTAATACGTTTCTAGCATGTTTCTACATATGCAATTTAGTTTTGATTTTGTTACAAGACGCAAACAGACACTTGATTTATCTTGCCTGTAATCCCGTAGGACAGCCTTAGAGTTCACTCTCGATTCTCAAACCCGAAATGATGTTGGACGAAAGAACAACTGGGTTTCATAAACGAAGCAGTAACAGAGTTTACAAAACGAGTGGATAAAAAGGGTACTAATACTAATATTAAATTATCCAGTTTACGCAGGTTGCTTTTTCAAAATACAATCTCTTAAATAAAGTTGTTCACAAAAAGTACAATTGATAAATAGAAATAGGATTTTTATCGTCGGAACCTGCCTGAGTAGAAGTCAGTGAAGTAAAAATTGTACAAATCAAGACAGTGGCAAGAAAGAAGTACAGGTAATAACCGTTTTTGAGAATCGGAAAATCTCATAAAGTATGTTTACGCTACTGTGTGTCTACTGTGTGCTGGAGTTGAGCACACGAACAAGGGTAGAGTAGATTCGTCTCGTGGCATGAGAATGACTAATTTAAAGGGGCAGTGCCAGGACTGAACCCTAACCTACCGCAGGTTTCTATTGAGATGTGTACTCATTTAACAAATCTGATCGCCGAGATGAAGAGAAAATTTTAAACGTCCAACACTCATTTGTGGAGTATTTATGCCCGTTCAGCCACTCATCTTTAGCCATCGCCAGTTTTTCTTAGTTCCTGATAAGCTCCTGTCGTTACCACGTAATGTTCTATGAGATCATTGTTGGATTTTAAATCGTTAGCCTCTTGAAATAATGCTAAAGATTTTGACAATGCCCCTTTAAACTCATTAACTGAATTAATCATTAAAGTCGTTGTTGTGGTAAACAAGCCACCGGCAATAAAGATGCTGCGATCCTTTCAGTCTGAGAGTGCAGAAGCCCTATCTTGCTACTGTTACCAACGCTATCAAAATGAAGTTGCAAGTTGTGAAAATCACCGACTGATCAACATGGCGAGATTGTATCATAATCTCCCAACTTGTTCAACAAAGTATGTACGGGGACTTGTGATAAGAATTTGCATCTTGATATCAGCGCTTACAGAGTGAAACGCGCATAGTGCCTAATGACAGCGACTTGCAACCGACATCAACTTTGAGCGGAATAATTATTCATTGTTATATTACCTTATTACTACCTTTTACACTGAGAAGTGCAGTTGATTTGTCAGGGCCCGATCCATCGTCAACTTCGTCACATTACAGGATGGGCAAATGGTTAGTTATATTCTTGCTCTTCAGCAAGTCAGAAAATAGCATTGGTGTTACAAGCTTAAGACGTCTTTTAGTTCCTAGAGACAAATCACTCAAACAACTGCTGGGCTATATGTCACCTTTGGTGAATATCTGTAATATAGCTGAATGTCTTGATTGCTTTTAAAGTCATCTCAACTGTTTGCATTATCGTCATCATCATCATTGTCGTCGTCATCATTATCATCACGATCAGCAACGTCATCCGATCTGGTAGCTAACGTCCAATCTTGTTTTTCACAGGTAGATTTCATAAAATTTCAAATTGTAACATTTCCAATTCCATTGTCGTGGATTTCCAATTCCATTGTCGTGGATGTCGTGGATATCAATAAATAATTTGCATCCAAATTGAGTGTCTAAATGCTTAAGTATCATGTGTAGTTGCCATCAGTTGACAGTGTATATCGCAATGTAACACGCCTCGAAGTTCAACTACATTTCCATTCAACATATTCATATTTTCTTCACATTTCCTTCACTTCTGACGGGATCTGACTTTTGCCATGAACAGTAATTTTTCATGAACGTCACTGATTGCTCCTTATTAGACTTTCCAAACAGGCTTTTCAGCGGTTTTACCATTAACGTTGTTTGCAAGAGGTTTGTTCGATGCTCTGGGACTGTCTAAGAGCTCTCCTTCACTCTCTGTGTCTGATAACTGAGCAAGTAGCAGCTTGGAGCTCTGAGAACTGCCACACTTCTCGTCTGAAACGAGTTTTTCCTCGTTGCCGTTGTCCTCCGCCCGGCAATTGCTTGTGCTTCGCCGAGTGTTAGACAGGAGGATTAGCTGGAGTTTCTCGCATAGCTTCTTGAATCGATGAACAGGGCCTGAAATTAAGAAAGAAATTGTGGATACACTTTTTATATAAGAATATTGTTGTCCGGCCGAAGCTGAATATTCTTATTTTTCTGCCGACTTAACGCTGAAAACGAGAAAAAAATTAACATAACATGATTCTCCGGAAGGTTACATTCGTATATATTTATATTTTATTTTCAGCGAAATGTTCGTCGTTTTTACAGGGACACACTCATAGCGTTTTTTCGTCTTTTTAGTCAAGGCAGTGCTAAAATTATGACTGACTGGCTTTGCTCCGACAGGAAATGCTCCTAAAAACCAATGTGAAAATATCAAGTGAATTTATTGCCGACGGTATAGCAAATTGTTATTAGCGATTCGACAGAAGTTGAAATAAGGCTGCCAGACTTTCTTAAGTTTAAGAACACAACTTTCTATAGGCGTAATCCATTATACCACTCTCTCTCTCTCGTTTTAGCTCTTCAATTCTACTAGCAATTAGCGATCGATTAGTTACACTGATGGATGGCGTGACTACTGTACAAAGATGGAAGGTTAAACAGCGTGACATCTGAAAGACACCGTGTCGCTGATCATGTGACTGCACAGGCAGTGTTGAGACAAACGATCTTGAACTTAATCAGGAAAGAGCGGACGTGACTCTAATATATAAACATGTAAGGCCCAGTTGACAAATTGGCCGGGCAATACGTGAATTATTTAACACTCCTTGTTCCAGAAAACTGACTGCAGTAAAAATAAACAAGAAAGAATTCTACGAGAAACACCTGCGGTTGAAAACAGCGTTAAAATATTTATCAACTACGGTCTTTAAGTCACGTTTCTCAAACGAAACGAAAAAAGAACGAGACAAACTTCCTGTTAGAGGAAAAAAGAAATACTCCATTTTTTGCTCACATTCTTTCACGGAAAAAATTTGAATATTTGCCTTGATTCGCTCAACGCGTCATAACTCGCCACCCTCCCCCCCCCCCCCCAATATTCATATGGTGGCCTAGAAACACTTGCTTCGGTCGCCTGAATTCGCGCAAGGAAAATGAATAACAGGTTTCATACCTAAATAAAGGAACTAAGTATTTCCAGTACCCACAACGGCTGTAACTCTAAACACAGAAAATTCGAAGGGAGAACTGTGAGGGGATTGAGGACTAGTTTCGTCCCCAATCCTCTGACAATCACTCATGTCCAGCCACCTATCTCATCGCTCATCTTCACTAAAACGCAGGTTAACTCGGCAAAGTTCCTTTCAACATTGCTGTTTGCCAAGTCCCCTTACTTCGTTAGGACACTTGGCTGCAGCAAATGTTTATCAACATCGAAACTTCCACAAGAGTTCGCGTGGAAAACCATTCTATCGAGAAGTTACTTTTGCAAACACTTACCAGACTCTAAGACAATGGATATTGTGTGAATTGAACTTTTCTCCTGCTTAGCTTGGTCTGTCGGACAAATATTGACCGATATGCGGACTGTCTTCCTGAACATAGTCTTGCCTGAAATAAGGAATAATTCAAGAAATAATAAAAACAAGATGTGCGCAGTCATACAAGTTTAACTTTGAAATTAAGTGATTTCCAAAACCGTCTAAATAAGATGAGTCTGTCAGTGTGCACTCTGGGAGAAGAAGCCACATTGTTGACTTTCGTAGCTTCAAAGTGTCGGGTATATTGCCCCTCCCCCCTGAGAACTCTACACTCACCCACCCCCGCCCCGCAACACGTCAACTTGAGGACAGTTTCAACGTACCTCCTGGTTTCTTGTATTCCGCTTTGAAGCCGTTTTGTGAAAGGACGGAGTGCGTTAAGTGGCTGACCTGCAAAACAACACCAGCTTCGAGATGGTACCTTCAGTTTTTCTGAACCATAGTTGCCCTACACCATAGTCAATGCATAGAACGTTTGCGGTGCTATAACGGTCATTCTGATTTCCAAAGGGAGAGAAATTGCCTTTGCCTCTGTGTCTCTGTGTCGAAACCATTCATATGAAGATAAGTTCCGCCTACAGGTTCATTTTCGTTCAAATCCAAGTCCTTTTCATAAGAAAGGTTTCGCACTTAGACTCGTTTTGAAACAGAGGCACAAGGGAACTCGGAAATGGCCTATTCACATTGGGAGAAACCAATCAGAGAGCCGTACTGTGAACACGTGAGCAATGGCATTCAAAAAAGCCTCCCTCTGATTGGACCCATTCAGACTTGTCTTCGAAATGCGACTCTGTTTAGCTACTCCCTATATCAACTCCCCCCCACCCAACCCAACCCAGAAATGACGTCAAGGAAAAAAAATATTTTAACAAGTACAATAAAACTCTGTAAAGGTTTACTTACGGATAAAAATGCATGAACAACGTCGGCTTTGACGGTGCTAAAGGGTTTTTCTCTTGTAATGATAAAGAACGGCTAGGAGGTAAAAACGACACAAGGTCATCTTAGTACATAATTATGAAACACGCTGGTATTTTAAGGCTACGGTATGGTTTTCAGGTACTTCTCACGCGTTAACAGCTTAAAAAAGCACACAGTTATATCAACCTTGGCATTTTACCGATTCCACTTTTACATTAAGTACAAATGGAAAGAATATTTAATACAGATTAAACAAAAATTTGTCTTACCTCATGTCGTGAGTGTGAGTTGTGTCCTAACATCAAATGACCAAACCAAGAGCGCTTCACGATGCTGGTTGAAGAAATCGTTAAAAAAAAATTCAAAACACTTTTACTTATTCTGTAACATGCATATGAGCCCGCGACTGCCGCAGCTTTCTCGTAGTTTTACACTACATGTAAGTGACACGACGATTCCCTACGAAGACAATTGCAAGCCGGGACCTATGCTAGCGAGCGTTCACAGAACCTGACGAGTGGAATAAAGGAATAGCAACTGGATTTTTGGATTTACTGAGCTGAGACATGTGCTCCTTGTTACCAATGTGAAAATAAAACTTACTCAGGGGATGAGTCAGGTGAAGCAGAAACTGGACTGCTTTCCGCACAATCTGAAAAGAAATCAATACCAAATTTACTGAGCATCAGAGAATACGAGGTCGTTGCGTTTGTTCGACATTTTCTAACTTCAGGCCCGGGTTGTTCGAAAGGTGGATAACGCTATCCACCGGATAAACCACTATCCAGCGGATAGCGTGGTTTGTTTTGTTAACATGTAGCCACTGGATAGTGATTTATCCATTGGCTAGCGTTAACCAGTCTTCGAACAACTGGGGCCTGGTGTACAATACCAGATTTGCACGTTGTAGAATTGCACGAATTCCTTTCGTTTTTTCTTTATTATTCTAATTTTCGGTGGGGTGTAAATAACAATTAATTGAAGTCAAATGACGCCATCATGCAAATCGCTTATTGGTTGAAAAAAAAAAACAGGTAATGTGCTCTGACCAATCACAGCCAAGATATTCCAGCCAATCACATACGCTGCTCAAGACGGCCAGTCAATCTGGCGCGAAATCAAAGCAGCGATCATGGCAGTGTTCTACTCCTGTTTATAGGACTGTCATCATTAGAAACCTTCTCTAACATATCAACACGTACTCTGCGATAACTTTTTCCGGTGGAATCTTGGCGAACCAACAATCGCGTGCTTGAAGGTGGCAAGTCGTGTCCGCCAAGGGCTCCCTGGGGGTGTGGTGGCGTGGTGCGTGGGTGACTCAGGGGGGCTAGAGAGGGGACTGTCTTGATGTAGATGATTGCACGGCTGGTGTTTGGGACTCACATGTACCAGAGGACTGTAAACATTGAAATACAAAGCAATGAAACAAGAGCAGACAAAGTTCCTTCATTGAAAGTGTCCACCCATCTACGAAAATAAAAGAGCACGAGTAAAAAAATCGTTAACCAGAACGCTGAGGAACAATCGAATACAAAAACTCCAGCTCCGCACAGTGCAACTTGTAGCCCGCTCTGGTGCATTTGCAGACAATAGGGGGAATCCTTGTTTACAATATTTGCCTCATTAGCATGAGCAATTCAGTCTCTGATGGAGCTACAAATATAAATCAGTTATGAATATTGAAAGGTCATTGAACGATTAACTCTGCCAATGAATATGAGCCTGATGTATTGAAAACTTTTTGTGCAACACGGGTTTAAAACCTCAAGATTTTACAAAGAATTTATGAGCTTATTTAGCGCTTTTGCCACCCAGAAATTTTGCAGTTTTTGAAAGACAATTTCTCCTTGAATATTACACCCAAAGAGCTAAACATTTCACCATGTATTAAGTTTCACTAGCTCTTTAGCTGCCTGGAGTCAATTGAATTCATGTCTACTTCTGTACGCAAAGCCGTATGCAAATGAGCAAAAATGTAAACACCCTATGGACAGGTGAATGTGGACGAACTGTTACCAGACAGTAGTCCATTCCCGAGTTGGCTTATTAAACCTCTCTATCTGGTGCACAACCATTCATATGAAATAGGCCATTTCCGAATTACCTTTAGTCTCTTTCTTAAAGCGAGTCTTGGTGCTCATCCTTTCATATGAAAATTTCACATGCCAATTAAACTCATGTTCATTTGAATGGTTGTGCACCAGGCCTCGCTTTGAAAGAGAGGCTTTAGGTAACTCGGAAAAGGTCTATTGAGTTAACTTGCTTCTGAATGAAATCTTTATGAAAGAATAGGTACCAAGACTCACTTTGAGAAAGAGGCTATAGGTAATTCGAAAATGGCCTATTTGGTTCACTCATTGAAACGGCGTCCTTTTCAACAAATTCATTATTTGACACGTCGACCTAATATTTCGATGGTCTGCCAGCTCTGCCTATGTTTTTACGTGAAGCTGTTGAAAATTTCAGTGGTCTAAAATGGTGTAGACATAGAAAACTGTGGTCCATTTCACAATAACACTGAACACTGAGAAGTTACTGGCGACTAGGAGGGAGTTTCTGCGCGTACACAACACTGCAAAATTGCGCATACGTAGCAAAACAAAAGACGAAGAAAACAATCACGTCATTTCATGGCCGTTACTTTCTTGGTTGTAGCATCGTGACGAATGAGTCCGCCACAATTCTGCCAGGAAATGCCAAAATCGAAAAAGGTAAAAAGTTTGTCAAATTCTTGAACTTTTTCCTCTGCTGCCCGTGCAACCTCTATAAAAGGAGGGTGGAGAAGTCTACAGACTGGATTAGCCCATAGTGAGCAAAAAGTACGTACACGATTTGCAGTGTTAAACCCTTTTTTAAACTATACAAAATTATAATATTTACACCAAGTAGTCAAGATACCTCACACCTCCCGTGTAAGTCTCCGCTCTCGTTCTCGGTGAGACAGGTGGCGAAGCCGACAGAGACGACTTTCTGCAAAAAAAATCAAAACACGCTGGTCAAAGGAAATCGTAAAATGAAAAGACGATGATCGACAAAGAAATAGGTCAACAAGCTTGTAAACATTGACTTCAAGGCTAACTATTTTTTTCTACTCTAATCGAGCTTTTCACTCTCCTGTGCGCAGCATCTCGCCACGATTAAACTATTACTTAATATTGCTAGGGCTGAAATTTAGTTCATTTTGAAAAAACTCCGTCTAGCCCATATTACTTTCGAGTAAGGCTCAATCTTTTGATTGCATATTAGTTTAAGTCCCACACTGAATAATTCGGCGGGCCTTATTGCAATTGATCAATAATTATTTTGCAAGCTAACAAGCGGTACCTTGGTCGTTGTAATCTTGGAGATCCACAAGAATCAACCCTTTTCCGCGGCGCATCTTCCACTACAAAAAGAGAAAACAGTGTTGCAATAAATTAATACCTGCCACATCGTTCTATCAACTGCCAAGGCCAACTACTGGCCCTTTACTATAGAACATAGTTACTTTTATTGCTCCGCACTTTTTTTTCAGTTTCATTTACCTACGTATCATTGCGCGTAGTTCAAACCGTAGTCAAAAACTAAAATCAAAGAAATGACTGACAGCTGATCACTAACAAAGGGCGTCATAAGCCAATCAGAGCTTGCACCAATAACACACGTTTTAGCGCCAAAACGCGTAGCTGGTGCAAAATGCGGGAAACCTTGTAACCAGTCCAAAGCGCGGGAAAACATGTAGCCAGTGCAAAGCGCGGTCAAAAAGCGCGGGAAATCGTGTAACCATAGCATAGTGCAAAAAAGAGAAAAGCGCGGGAAAATAATAAGCTGAGAAGAGGCAAATGACTGTTGGATTCTTTAGTTGTACATCTTGGTCCAAAAAATTAATTTAACAGTGCTGACGCTCTGATTGGTTGGAATATACAAAAAAATTACTCAGGAATAGGATTGTTCGAATATCTTACAAATTTCTTTCAAATTCTTTATCGTCGCCACTGCCGCATCTTCGTGAGTCGGAGATCTTTCTTTTCTCTCCAGTAACATGAAGTAAATGACTTTCTCTATCGTCTTTCTAAAGGATCAAAGCAGACAAAGAAAGGAGGAAAGATAATTAACAATTATTCCACGAGCGGGCGTTGGCGAGTGGAATAATTGTTTCATTGAAAACGACCCAAAAATACAGAAACTAAAAATTAAATAAAAATACAAACGCCCCCAAAATTACCAGATTTGTAGAGTATGGTATAATGGTTCATATACCATGATGGCTAAGCCAATGAAAATTCTCGAATTGTATTATCCAATGATCCAGTTTATATAAACCTTTATATGACCTCAGATCAGACCACTGGAAGATATTTCAACACTCTCTTTCACGAACCCTCTATCAAATCCTACTGCACAGTACTTGTCTACTAAACACTTCCAAGTAGAGAAACTCAAATATACTCTGAACAGCTCATATATACGGTACCATAACTACATGCAGGATTGCAGAGCCTTATTAAGTTATAAAACCAGCTTATACACTTGGTGCATATTTTAAAATCGGCAAGGTATAGTGTAACTAGCTGTTTACTGTAGTGTAATCACTTATGGAGGACTTACTCTTGCTTCAACAGATTGCGCAGCAGTCTTTCTCTGTTCTTAAAACAACCCAGGGACGACATACTGTGTAATACATCAGGGTCGATCTCTTCTTTACCAGGAATAACTTCCGTCTGTCAGGAAAATCAAACAGAGTTATTAGGATTCACAATCAAGACTTTGACATCAAGAAGGAAGGAAACCGCAAGTTCAACTGCATAATAATCATGTTTTAATATATACCACACAAGTGAATAGTACTTTTCGTGCGCGCTGATTGGCTAGCTCGCAGGTGATTAGCCAAGTACTATTCACCTCCGAGCAGCCGAAGAAAAACAAAGTGGCTTTTGTCGCTATATTTTAACTATTGAAGTTACTCTTTGGGCTGCTAGTTATTCAGCTTGTGTGGTATATACTAAAACAATTATTCACCTCAGTGTCGGTGAAAGTGGTGGATATTTACGCTTCGCGGCTCGGTAAATATCCACCACTATTCACCTCCACTTCGGTGAATAATTGACTGTATACACGTACTTCGCTGGCAGGCGATCAAATAAAACCAAAGTGAACACATCTTAGTCGATTGTTAAATCATTAATTCTTTTCAGTTGTTCCAGTATTAAATTAAGCATAGTTGTCAGTGTGCAGCTCGAAAGAACTTATTGAGCTCAAATCGCAGCTCATTTGGCTATACATCAGCTTTTTCACATTAACAAACAGTAATTTTGTGCCGCTTTTGCTTCAAGACATCTTTCTAAGCTACAAAAATGATTTTAAGTTCGAACAGAAATAATAGTGGCCAGGCAATTACAGGTAATGTCATTAAACAAGCAGATCAGGATATAAAGAGTGAATGTTGCAACGTACCTTGACAATGTCGACAACATGTGGCTCACAAGGCAGTTCCTCTTTGAAACTGGAACAAGGACATGAAGAGTAAGTTTTATAAAACGTGTTTTGAAAAGCAAGGAGTGCTTCAGCAAAAATATTCATTTTAACTGGTTATGTGAGTGAACTACTAATTGTCACTTCACTGTTATTTCTATATAGAAAAACACATACCTGTTAAGAAAACTGTGTTTCTTAACATCCTCCATCTACAAGTAAGATAAAATCAATATTACAATGCACTTTTCATGACCTCCCCCAGGGGGGGGGGGGGGGGGCCACTGGAACCTTGAAGTAGACATCAGGAGATTGGGGCTGACCTGTAGCCAGCTAGAGAGGAAAGTCCTAGACAGAGATGCTTGGAGGACCCTTGACGGGAGTCTATGTCCCTCAGAGAGAGGGGGAGAGGAGGGTTTGTACTAGGTGCAAGTAAGTAAGCCTCCATGTCACTGTAAGTACATATGTTAGATACAGCATCATCATCATCATCATCATCATCATCATTATCATCACAGCTGTAAGGAAAAGTTATTTACATTGTATAATTACACCAGGTGCAACTTTTCTTTTGTTCTTTTTGGGGGGGAGGGGGGTTGGGGGAAATAAATATAAAATAACAAAGTGATACTGATCAGAGCAGTTACTCAACTGTAATTCTTTTTTCTGGGTCAACAGTGATCATGCCGCGGATCATTTCCTGAACGTCTGTCGGAATGAAGACTGGAACGCTAAAATGTCCCCTCTTTACCTGAAGTTAGACAAACATCAGTTTGATTACCAACATTTTAGTGTCAGATCTTAGTCACTATGTCTTATAAACTACAAACACATAGAAATTATGTGGCCCCTTTAAAAAACACTCACTTTCTCCAACAGACTTCGTAAATTTTCATCATCAAAAGGGAGGGCACCCTATCAAGAAAAATAGATTAAAATCATTAGATTCCAGTTGTACATTCATTATTATTCTACATTGCAGTATATTCTAATAATTTTTTGCAATTTTTATTTTGACTCATTGAGCAAATGGTGAAGTGAAACTAAACAAACTTAAGCCCTGTCTACACGAGCAATTTTTATTTGCCTGTGTAGATGGCCCGGCAAACATTTGTTGTTAATTTGCATCAGTAATAATTTCGCACTGCGGAGATGCCCATGTAAAGGCAAAAGCATGATGGCACCATGCTGGATGCACAAATGTTGGGGACTTTAGGGACTGGGTTCTACAGATGACGTTGAATAAATTGTCGCATTTTATGTGACGAGTCGTCTACACAAGCAATTTTCACATGTGACAATTTTTATTTGTCACATAAAAACAGGCACACCAGTTTTTCAGCAAATGCAGTTGTCACACAAAAATTGGTCATTTCTCATCATCTACACGGGCAAATAAAAAATGCCATACAAAAATTGCTCGTGTAGACGGGGCTTAACAATTGGGCTTTTCTGAAACCTGGACTTGTATCACCCAACTAGTCGGGCAGAAATGGCAATAAGAAAGTTAGCAAATGTAAGTGGAAGAAATATTTATTTGGGACTAAAACGAAAGAAAGCGTCAGGCTCGATGGAGCTCGAGGACTATTGCTAATAGCATGTAGCATGGCCAATTAAAATGCAGGATTTGCATTAGTCCACTAGTTGGGTGATACTAAAAGGCAATTATAGTGCATGAAGCATTTTGTGCCACTTCTGCTGACATTTATTCTGGGAATTGGTGACGATAGATATTTGTTTTTCAATTTCAATTTCTACAGATGTAAGTTATATTGTAGTGGTATTTGTTTTGCTCACACCCAGCCACTGCTGACTACCCCACTCTGAGAGGTGCAATGTCTAGACCTAATGAGATATTTAATAAATCTACATACTTTGTAGCATATTGTCACAATAAAGACATGGAGTTAAGTATATATATATATGCATAAATTACCATCAGCTGAAATAACTTACCACTAAGAGAGCATACAGAATAACACCACAGCTCCAAACATCTGCCTTGCGACCATCGTATTTTTCTCCCTGTACAAAACATCAATCAATAAATCAATCAATCAATCAGTCAGTCAGTCAGTCAGTCAGTTAAATACATGTACCAGTCGCATTTAAAATGTACCACCATTTAATAACTACAGTATCTAAAAGAATCATTTAGATTTTAATCAGATTATGATTATGGTTTTTAATGACTGATACATACTCGAATAACTTCCGGGCAAGCATAATGTGGAGACCTGTGGAAAAAAATCAGAAAGGATAATTATACTGTAACCATATTAATTAAATGGCACCAACATGGAAGTAGTTAGTCAAAAGAACTGAGTGAATAATTTAGAAGGGGTGGGAGGATGTGAATTCAACAATGGGCCGACTTGTGTTAATGAATGATGTCCTACCCACAGCTTGTTTCAAGCATAGCATTATCTCCAACCTAGTAACAACAAAGAGAACAAACAAAGGTGAGGTAAGATTAAATCCAGGACAATAAACTCAGTGCAGCTGCATATATTATTTAACTTGAATTTCTCAGGCTTGGGATATAAAGATTTTATATTTAAAGGAGCTGCGTCACGGTTAAACGGTTTGAAAAATTTAGCCTAAATTTTTCAATTTTGTTGTTTGTAATCCGTGTCAATCTTCTCCATCCTTAACCATCTTTTTTCCTTTATGATTTATTATTATCTCTTTAGTGTTTTTCTATCTTTGTAAAGTATTATTTTCGGGTTTCCATGAATTTAGAGGTCATTTTGTTGATGGTAGAAATAACTCAAAATACCGTGACGTAGCCCCTATAAAAAAATATTTTATATAAAACAACATAACTGTTGGATTGAATTCACCTGATGCAAAATTACTTTTAGTTTCACACATAGCATTACTCACGCAGCTAGTTAAAAATACTTTTTAATATTTATCTGGGTGTAGACAGATGGAAGCTTTGAGACCAAGCAAACAAACAAACGTGCAAATTAAAATTAAAAGAAGTCAGAATAATACAATTTTAATTCACCTGTAAAGAAGCCATTCCAAAATCAGCAACCTTGATGTTCATCTTTTTGTCTAGAAGCAGATTCTCAGGTTTCAAGTCTCTGTGGCTTTAATGTAAAAAAAGAACAAACTAATAAAGACTGTTTTTTTTAGTCTAGAGGCTTACAAACCTGGTTAATTTTGACTCTAGTTTCTACATGTATATAGCAGCATGTAGCCCTTTGGATGAGAGGACCCTGATCAAGGGAGGGAGGGGGAGTGGGGTTACCCAGGCTGCTCAACCTGGATTCCTATGAAACACATACATGTAGCTGCAGATACAAAATATATGTTGTACATGTAGGTTAAAATGATTTTAACCTTATTTGATTCTCAATTTTCTTTGTCTTCTAACCCTAATTATTCATGACCCATGAATAATTAGGGTTAAGAGACAACGGAATCCCATTTTAACCTGAATTTCATTTTGACCTACAACATAGTGTATCATGATAATTTTAAAAAACCACCACCAGTTAGAAATAATACATTGATTTAATAGCCTGTTTTTATAAACACTGTAGAACCACAAGACTAGTGCAGACTGTTGAGTCAAAGCAGAAATTGCCCCAGTAGATTCATATGTGTACATATTACAAGACATAAAAATCATCAGTATGGCACTATTACATGTAGATGTAACAGTACTCACCAAACGCAATGCTTGTGACAGAAATCAACCGCTGAGATCATCTGGGCAAAAAATCTTCTTGCCTTTGACAGGAGGAAAGAATATCTGTTATTAGACATGTTTTTTTACAGGCCTGCCAGGTTACAGGTTTACAGACAGTTACCTCTCCTAATGGAAGCCTTCCTCTTTTCACCAAGTAATCAAAAAGCTCACCACCAGACACATGCTCTAACACCAGAAATCTGAAGGGAAAACAAAAACTTGGTCATGGTCAGCATCTAGCTGACGTTTACCAACAGCTATCAACCTTAGTGGTTGGTCCACTGGTTCAAGACTAGCAGAAATTAGGTTTGGGCCAACAAAATTTAAGACACTCCCAATTTGTGGTTGACTCATCCAGAAGAGTTGTTGGGAAAAAATAAAAGTAAGAGGTAATCAGTTGAATAGCTGATCTAAACACAATGGCAAGCACAACACCAGACATTTTTTTCAAATTTCGTGCCTCGACAGCCTAATGGGATAATTTTGAGTTGAAAATTCCCTCTGTTTGAAAACAAGTCCTGATGCACAACCTGTCAATCACAAATGGAAATAAGTTTCGCTTGCAGGTAATGGTTCACTATCTTGCAAATCAAACTTATTTCCATATGAAAGGTAGCATGCACAAGGGTTTGTTTTGAAACAGGCTGAGGTAAAAGGCAACTCCTAACTCATGGTTGTTACCATGGAAGTCTCTTGACAACCTTGGTATCTATCCCCCCCCCCCCCCTCTTAACAGAATTAAACACCAAAGAATTGTAGTGACAGACTTAGGTAAAGTCTGCATACGAGCCAAGTGGCCCATCAGGCCGGAGCTTATCCCGGTTTCCGTGGCATGAAGCGACTAGGAATATTTCTACTCCCCCCTGGATGGGATGCCAGTCCATCGCAGGGTTACCCCCAGCATTAAATTCGCCGGTACCCATTTATACACCTGGGTGGAGAGAGGCACCGTGAGAGTAAAGTGTCTTGCCCAAGAACACAACGCAATGTCCCAGGCCAGGGCTCGAACCCGGAGCGCTCGCTCCGGAGTCAAGCGCACTAACCATGAGGCCAACGCGCCTCCAAACTTAACAGACTTAACTTAACAGAGTCAAAAAGTTAAAATGAAAGAGTTCACAGCTACATCCACTCACAGATGTTTCTTGCTCTCATAAACATCATAGAGTCCCAGGACATGAGGGTGATCAATGAGCTTCATGATAGCAATCTCTCTTTCAACCTACAATGTAAAACAAAACCAAGTGGAAATTGGAAACGGCATTCGATATATCTCTCAATAAAGAAACGACAGTTTTCAATTTACAAAACATGTTTCGACATTCTCATGTCATCTTCAGTTGCAAATGAGCTTTTAACGGTTGTGTACACATTTGGGTTGGTTTTCATCTGGACGTTAAGAAGCTTATTTTCTTATTACGGAAAAACTGTTTTCCGTCTTGGGTCATCGACAAGATTATTCACAGGTATCTTTCAAAGAAAATGAATCCTTCTCTGACTGGGCAGAACGCCTCATCTAACTCCGGGAAAACTTCCACGCACTTCTATAAAGTTCCTTACATTGGCCAGTTTTCTAAAATCGCCCAGACTAAGTTAAGACAACTAATCAAACGTTATTGTAAAGCTGATTTAGATATTAAGTTGGTCTTTAGTACCTTTAAACTTAGAAACATGTTCAGCGTGAAAGATTCAGTGCCGCAAGGTCTACGTTCGCGTGTCATTTATAAATTTTTCGTGTGCTGGCTGTAATGCCAGTTACATTGGCGAGACTACTCGCCACCTTTGTACACGTGTTCGTGAGCACCTCTTGTCAGACAAGTCTTCGCATGTTTACAGGCACCTGCAATCATCTAGGGCCTGTCATGACTCTTGTGCTACAGAATGATTCACGATCTTAGATTCTGCCGCCTCAAAATTCCAAATTAAGATCAAAGAGGCACTGCACATTAAGTGGGAAAATCCCATTCTTAATCAGCAGTTGAGGCATCTAGATTTGTCTCTTTCCTTTTGATTATGTTGTTCCTTGTGTCTTTTATTTTATTTTTGCACGCGCTAATTTTGTTTTCCACGCACTTGATATTCAAATTGTAACGCAAGTTTAGACGCGTAATTTTGTAACGTACCTTAATATAAAATTCAAATGTACAACCGTTAAAAGCTCATTTGCAACTGAAGATGACATGAGAATGTCGAAACATGTTTTGTAAATTGAAAACTGTCGTTTCTTTATTGAGAGTTATCGTCACACTGCTTTCTTTACGTCCATTTGATATATATACTTTATTATATAAACATGTTCTACTGGAAAATACACCACTCATAAAATTCATACTAAGCAACATCCAGGACTCAACAGGCGCATTTTCCATATCCTCAGATATTGATATTGATGACTTCACTGATACATGTATCATGTTTGACCCTTAAGCTGTACTTAAATTTGTCTTTGGCACTCTTCAGTTATCTTTGGAAATCTTAGGAAATGTTTAGAAATTTTCAGAAAAAATAATGCTCAGAATCATTTGTGTGGCCTTCGGAGAATTTTTGGACAACCTTCGGAAAGTGGTTGGAAATCTTTGGAAAATCGTCAAAAACATCCTTATCAGTATGTTTATATAATAAAGAAGGTAATACATGGTTACTTGTAGATATGGAATATCTCTTCTCCTGTTCAACTTTATATCTCACTCATTTGCTGCACTCACTCGTGAGATATCGAGTTGAACACTCAAAGAAGAAAATTGAACTCTTACAAGTGCGGCTTTAAAACCTCAAAATTGTTCAATGAATTGATGAGTGTGTAAGAACAGCTACAAGTTTGAAATGACAGCTCAGTCTGTTATATGAAATTTTGTCAGAGTTTGAGGTTAAAAACTACTTATTATAATATGCACAGAAATAACTGGATATTAAATAACATATTTTGAAGGAAAGTTAGAATTCTACTAAAAACAATAACATCCAAGTTAGATTATTTGCTCAAGATTGATTTCTATATGTATGATTTGGCCTTCGGTCACATCAACTATCACCTCATATATATCTTGAGCTCATAATCTAATAGTTTTAAAATTAATACAATACACGTATAATGTAAGATCTTTTTTGTAGCTATAGATCTAGAGGCAAAGAATTCAGTAGCGCAAGCTTTAGATATGTTTATTCAGTGCACAGGAGACATTTGCATTTTTGATAAAAACAAGTTAGTTTTACTGTTTCTCACAGGGCTTCTCTCCATATGTTTCTAACAGAAAACACTTATTGATGAAAACTTTGGGAAAATTCTCAGAGAAAACTTATTAATGGACACAGCATTATTTTCTTATGCTACTAAACTTCCACTGGCGATACTAAACAGAAACAGAGAAAAAAATTATAATTTCTTAAACAGTAGTCTGCTGTATTCAATAACACATGGTGACACTTTTATATTCACATACCAACACACACCTGTACCTTGCAGTGTATAACCTTAGGAAATAATTTTTAATTTTATTTCTAGACAATGTTTTATTCCCAAGGAATGAAGCTAAAAACATTTTGTGATATTGAAAAACAGTGTAATTTCATTTTGAACCAGAATACACAACGTAAATGAACACAGCTGGGTAGAACTGTATAAATTATTTGAACTACAGGGTTATTCAACTAGTCCAACAATTAAAATAATGGCCAGCATTGTTCTAGCAGGTTTATTTTTTTGTGATGCATATTAATTTGGTACGTGTACTTCCACTCTATTGTATTTTTATCTATTCAGAGTAAAGTGAACAGTGATCCAAAAGGAAAAAATTAGAACCTCGAGAACTTTTATCGTAATTAATCAACACTTGCTTGAATTGATTTGTTACTACGCAATCAAAATCTTCCACTTGTTAATGCAAATTTTGGCATTAAAGAAATATGTAAGCCAAGAAATAAAGAGCCACGTTCCTTATTTCCTTTCCAAAACAATATTGATATCTTAGGGTTAATTGATCTATTTCCTTCTGCCACTGTTAAGATATTAGACTTGAATTCTATTTTATTTCTTTTTTATACAAAATGACAAAATGTTATCATCTTTTCACCATCGGCACAGGAAATTAAAAATAAGTGGTTTCCTTATTTATATCAGAACTGAACCAGTGAGTCATGCAATACCAAAGAAATAAAATTCATGGGAAAGATTTCTAGAATTCTCTTTATACACAGTATTCCTATAGCTATCAGGATTAAGGACTCACCGAATACAAATACAGAGCAAAAATGGACCTCCCGATTCTGATTCTAAAAATATCTCATTCTCTGGTTGCCTTGACAACAAGTGTCCTATTTTTATATTCTAGGTAATCACATCAGTCTACAAAAATATATTCAAAAACCAGTGTGTGAGTTGAATTGTTTTACTTTTTTTTTTACTGCTGGAAGAGCCTCCAATCTTAAGTTTTAAATTAAATAGGAGATCTAAATAATTTGAGAGCTGACACATTCACTAAAATATGGTGTATAATTTTGAAAGAAATAACAGTCTTCATAAAGAAAGTGAGGTCTTGTATAGTTACATGTAGAAACTAATGGTGCAAATGGCTTAACTACAATAATTGGAATGGAATATAGTATTTTCTTTCACTTATCCTGTAATCCTTTTTAGTGATGGATCATTCTTTTAATATATTCTTTCAAGTCAAAGCCCCTAGCTACAAAAATTGTATCTTTACCCATGTTAGAACGTAATAGCTGTTGTAATTATGGTGATAATAGAATTAATTTCAAAATCTGAGAACAAAGAGCAAAACTTGAGCAAAACTTTGCTAAATTACGAAATAAGGTGTCTAGATCAGAGTTAACTGCAGTTGTTATGTCTTATGCATTTCTAACGTATGATCTGCAGCCGTGAAGCGCATTGTAGAAATTTGCATATGAATTATAAGAAGGAAGACATGCTTCAGAAGACTACACCAAAATTACTCAAATGGGAACACAGCTGGATGTACATACACAATGCAAACACTATAACCACCAGAAGTAGCCATAGACCTTCACAGCAGCACTCGCATTGGAAGGATAATATTTCTGATTTCCTGCTGCCAGTGTGACAAAAATTACTTGTCATAGATTATGACTTCATTTTTTAAAACAGCAGTGAAAACATACTGTATTTTACAATTTTATTGTGTGTACCCACAGCAAACTCAAAACAAAATATCCAAATCTTGCAATCGGGTACAATTACAACATGCACAATGTAGCCTGCAAAAGTGTGATCAATAAATTTGTAATGAACTGAAGGAAGTGAATTTGAAATTTCAATCTTAGGATAAATGTACTTGCTTTGAATCAGGTGAACAGCAAACATACCAAAAAATTCCAAACTATATCAAATCATGATAAAAAGCGAGGCGATTTCTCATAATCACATTGCAGTATTAAAATTTGTAGCTGGGAACGAAAAGGAAAATTTAGATAAAAACAACGGCCTATAACAACGAAATAAAAAGGCGATGCGTTCGTACATGTACATGTAAGCTGGTTCGAAAGGGAAATGGTTCACAACGAAACTTTTAAAAATATACTTCCCGGAAAACACAGTTTTGAAACCGAATCTAAATGATAACCTCCATTCTTGAACACAGCAGATGAAATCAACATCTTGGTGTTGTGCAATAAAGTCCTTTAATTGGCCAGTTGACAGAAAGATAGTCGACTAAAACTAACAAAATACAACGAAGAAATTAACGGAAGCAATTTCTGAAAATGTTAACGTATGTAAAGAGTTATTTATTCGAATGAAGTTCCGTCCTGATTCAACTTCGACTTTCCTTTACGTAGAACGAAGAAATTGCTTCTAAACCAACGACAAGCGTGGAAGGAAATGCGTACTTGAAATGCGAAATTGACATTTCCATTCTGACTCAAAACAAAACAAACGAAAGTGTTTTGCGCTGAAATAGAAAAGGCGAATGTTTGTTTGGAGTTTTTATTTCATGTCGAAAATTACCGTCATCTGTCATCTCGTTGACGGCAGACTGGGAGAACGGACCTCAAAATTCGTCACGGAAGATTTACTATGGAGAAAAAGCGACCAGTTTCCGTGTATACTTCGTGAATTTATCAGAAATAAACAGCCAAATGAAATATTCCAATTCAGCATTTCCAAGGGAAACAAAGCAAGCCTGAAACTCATCAATATTTCAAACGGGGAAGTTTTAGCAAAAACTTAGCCGAAATCAAGTGTTTATAAACGAGAAGAGTAACAAACATGTACATTAGGGCGATACTGACGGACCACGCTTCAGGCAAACCGATTTGTTTCCCTTGTTGTTCATATTGGCTTCAGAGAAAGCCAGATAAGGCCGTTACAGGATAATCTCAATGTAAATGTAGATCTGTCAAGGCGTTTGTTATTTCCATCGCGCAATCAGATGCAAATTGCATGTTTACATCTTCGGAATATTCTAGAATCTTTCAATTTTCACAGAAGTGTATTTTTGCGTCGGAACGACCTATTTGGAAGAAATTATTACCTTGCTTAAAACTTGTTCGCTTAGCTTCGTCCGGTCGATGATTTTTACCGCAACTTTCTTCTTGGTGACACAGTTAACTCCAAGTTTGACCAGTCCTGTTTAAACGAAACAACAAGGTAAAGTACGGCAAGACTCAGAAATCACAGACTCTATTTTTAGCGCGAAAATCATCGATTCGTACCGGTTTGCCCTCTGCCCAATGTTCCTTCCAGAATGTAGGGTCCCACAGACCTTATTTCACATCCTGCCATGACAAATCAAAATCTTTAACACCTCCGCTACCGGACTGATTTAGAAAAAATTAAATACTCCCCAAATCTCTCGAGTTTCGGCATCCTTTCTACGGCCGCATGAACTCGCAAGAAGTCTCAAACTTTCGCTTGGAAAGCCTTTAGTTTTGAACCTTATTATCCGGGATCTGTCAATCACAAGCTATTGTGTCTCTGTGCAAGATGATTGGCTAGCGGCTATTCCAGCAACAAACAACAATCAATTCGCTTTTTTTCGCGGCAAATGATCTCGGATCGCGCGATCCATAATTCCGGAATAATTCACAGCTGGCAAAGAAACAATTTCTAATCACACGTTTTTTTTGCTGACAGATCAGCTTACAATCTTTTAAACATTTAAATGTTATATTTTCACCACTGCGCTATTTCCCTATTAAAGCAAATTGAAAACCTTCGAATTTGTGCGGCAGCTGCCCCCATACCCCTTGACTGTGCCAGTTAAACTATTTCAAGAGCGTTTTAATTGCTGTTACAATATTGAGGGAAATGTAAATTTGATCGCAGTCGACTATATTTTAGAAAATCCATTTGTTTGGCGCAAACGTCCTTTGTTTTAAGGGTTTAAACCTATTAGTCTCTGTTATCACCACAAAATTTAGTCGACTGATAAGGAAAAGACTTCTCAGGTCACGCAAAGCAAAAACTTTTAAAAACAGGCAGAAAAAATTGCTTTCCATGTCTTCAGGGTATTCAGGTAATACAAATGTTTGATCAGGCTCCAATTACTGTGAACACGTTTAAGAGCAGATGCCTTCCTTTAAATAGATTTTCTTGAAATCGATCGACTCTTGGTATTAAATATGTTTGGCTCCCCTGGTTGTAATAATTATACCTAAAAACGTCTCACTGGGAAACATTAAAAATAATAACAATTGTAATAATGATTTTTGTCCTGCTGCCTATCAGTTCCATCACTGATAACTGAACGAATGCACTGATCCTACGTCATACATGCTTCGTAGTTTTTATCAGACAGAACTGAATATGCTCAAACACTGCCAAGCGAAGAATCATTCAGAATGAAAGGCAGAACGGAGCGGAGTGCTTTTTTTACTTTTGATATTTCTGGCTTTCTAAATCGACATCGCACAGGTAAATATTCTAGATTTTACAACGTGCGTTTTAAACCGACCAATTACAGGCCGTCTATACGGTGAACCACTACAAGGGCAGTACAAAAATATTTATCCCAGTACAAACATATTAATCCCAGTACAAAAAATATTTCTCCCAGTACAAAAATGTTTTTTCCAATACAAATGGGGCATGGGAACTAATCTCCCAGAGGTCATTGCGAGCTTCCTTGGAACACATGGGAACAATGTAGGGCAGCACGTTTAAAACACGAAATATGGCGAAAAAAAATTATGACGGAATGGCAATTTACAGTGTGGGATTACGGCTACCCCATACAATTATTGAGAGCTAACCACCTTCAAGTCAGTGATATGTAGGCTGGTCGAAGCGCTATTTAGGCTAACTGAAGCGCTATTTAGGCTAACAGAAGCGCTGTTTAGGATAACTGAAGCGCTATGTTAACTATCCAATATGTTAGGCAAAGTTCCCAATCGAAGTTATTGGCGATCATGTTGATATATGGGCAGAGTTAAAGGGGGAATTTCCAGATTCTTTCAACTGCTGAAGACATATATAAAGCCTTATTGAAAAAGATATTTGAATGTTCAACTTTGTAAATTATGTAGCAGTAAGATAGTGTACGGGTAAAAAATACGGAAAAACGACAAACGAACGACAAACGAACTAAGAGCTCTAAGCCCACCACGGTATCCGAACATTTTTTATGTAACAATCATAACGCTACTGACATGCAACTTATTCCCCTAGAACTCGTTAAATCTAATCGTGACGGTGTACGTAAAGCAAGAGAAGCATATCTCATTGAAAGAGGTCAAACTCTTGAACCTCATGGTCTCAATAAGAAAGATGAAACTTAGTACGTTTCTTTTGTATTAGCTTTCTATGTTTAGGTCACCTGTACTATTTATAGCTGCTCATTGCTACTTTTCAGGCTGTAACGTTTTACCATATTTTCAAATTTCAATTTTTTAAATTTTTACGTTACTTTTTCATCGTTATTTATTACTTAGCCCTGTCTATCAAACTTTTGTTACATTTATCTTTTCACTAGTTATATCTTATTTCCCATATTTTAAATTTGTAACGTTTAAAACTTGAGTCATTCTCTGTTACACCCTGAGGAAGGAAGGCCGTGCCTTCCGAAATATTGGAAAATATATCCCTATACTGTGTAATCAGCCTTGCTTATTCTCGTGTATTATTCAACTTATAGCTGATTAGATTCTCTACAGCGAGAGGATCCGGTACTTCTGTTTTGTCACGGTGGTCCTTACAAAAATTAACGGAAAATATACGTTGAAAAAGCGGAGAAAATAAGGACAAAATACGGAAAAATTACGTTCAAAACACGCTGGGAAAAAATACGTTGAAAATGCGGAGAAAATGCGGAAAAAATACGGAGAAAATACGTAAATAATTTGTTGAAAATACGTTTAAAATACAGAAAAATACGGAAAAATACGTTGAAAATGCGGAGAAAGTACGGAAGAAATACGGAAAAACGTTGAAAATACATTGAAAATGCGG
Source organism: Micromussa lordhowensis (assembly GCA_964020085.1). NCBI lineage: Eukaryota > Metazoa > Cnidaria > Anthozoa > Scleractinia > Lobophylliidae > Micromussa > Micromussa lordhowensis. The sequence goes on from OZ026605.1 coordinate 3,809,041, forward strand.
AGAAAATACGGAAAAAAATACGGAAAAGTACGTTGAAAATACGGAGCAAATACGGAAAAAATACGTTGAATAAAAGGAGAAAATACGAAAAAATACGTTGAATTCGGTGAAAAGACTGGGTTCTAATTATCTTGGAACTGAGAATGCACTGTACAGAGTCAGCGGTTTACTTCCTTAGTGCCATCCAAGATGGCGGACCGGGTTCTTCTTGAAGTTATAAACACAAAGCACAAAAAGACTGGTGGAACTTTGCGTCTGATGTCAAACAATTTGCTTTGGGTTCCTTATGGGTCGGATAATCCCAAGCTGTCGTGTGCTTATTCCGAAATCAAAGGTAAAATTCGTCAACGAAGTGATCTAAATGTCACGTGTACCAGTTTAGTCGTGTGCTAGAGTAATGTACACGTACAGTGTACTTAATTAGCGTATATGGTTCAGTTACGTAAGGTTAAAACGTTATCTAAGAATCGATTGAAGACTCTAAAGATATCACTCAAAATGCTCGAATTAGATTTTTTATTGCAAGCATTTAGTTGTTGTGTTAATTTTCACTTTATACCGCGTGACAACTCGTAAGCTTAATTTTCATAATTTATCAAAAAGCTCAAATCAAAAGCTCAACCTCACTTAACCTCTTTAATACTTTGTTCTTCGTGTGTTTCAATCCCCTTCTGAATTGCTTTAAATCCCAGTCAGAGAATCAAATAATTACATCATGTTTTTGGCAATTGCACTATTGTCCAATAAACAAACAACCTACAACTATTCTTTTCAAGGACAAGCAATGGTAATATTCTGCACAAAGATCATGAACACTATATATGTAAATTTAACCTGGATTGGTATAACCTGCACTGCATGCATACAGTATTTTAACAAAAGCTCAGTATTTCTTCGTATATTGTTTTGATGCCATCTCAAATTTTGGAAAAGAGGAAGGTTGGGAAGATTTATGAAAGTTTCTACCAACGGGGGTGGGCGATAGGAGGGGGAGGGGAAAGAAAAATATGCCTGCCTGAACTCATTGTAAAATGCACCCAGATGAACCGGTACTCTGTTGTTTATTGTTTTGGTTATCAAGGAAAAGGGGGCTAAATTAATTTATTGATCCAAGAGGAGAAAGATAGGGGCGTGTTAGACAAGGGGTGTCATTAAAGTAGAGACTTATTAGAGAAGGGTCTTTAAAAGGACGTAAAAGCAGCAATTTTGTAGCAATCTTAATGAAGAGAACAAGGCTTTTAAATTTTAAAGAAAACATGTTTCGGCAACTCCTGTGCCATCGTCAGTTTGCGGATGGAATAACAATGATGAACAATATATAGAATAACAATGATGAACAATATATATTTCCGCTATATATTGTTCATCATTGTTATTCCATCTGCAAACTGACGATGGCACAGGAGTTGCCGAAACATGTTTTCTTTAAGGGTCTTTGTGGAGAATGGGACTTACTAGGAGGGGCTAATTAGAGAGCTGGGAGTGTCTTATTAGAGAGAAGTGATTTCAAGAAAGGTGTAGCTGAACAGAGGATTTATGGTATAATTATTATTATAAATTATATATTTTACATTTATAACTTATGTATAACTTTTGCCAACAGTTCAACGGATAAGTCCTGAAGGTAGCTCCAAAATACAAATACAGCTTGTTCTTCATGATGGAAACAATTTCACTTTCCAGTTTACTAATGACTCGCCTGTGAATGCTAAAAAGGAAAGAGATGAAATGAAAGAGCTCTTGGCTCAACTTATCCCAGCTCATAGGAAAAAAGCAAACAAAGAGCTTGAAGAAAAGAACAGGTATCATATGTGGCGTTATGTAAAATCACTTCAAACCACTGTACGTATGTTTTGGTTGTTAATTTTATTAAAAAATGGTTGATAACATCAAGGTTTGAACAATGGCACAATCATGAGAAAATTATAAGCAACTGGCTTAAAACAGCTGACCTAAACATACTAATCTTTAACCTGGTTGAAGAACTGGTGTGCTGCATTTATACTTAGAGATAACGGTTAACAGTATTATGCTTATAAACAAAATGATTATGGACACTTGCTGCTCATTATCACTCTTCAGATTTTTGGCTACTGATAATGCATGCTTTAAAATCCAGAAAGCAAAGATTGAAATGATTTATTAGCAATTTGGTATTGCTCAAGTTCATTCAGTGTACCACTGTAATTTTGTCGCTTTTGCTAATTTTGACCACAGAGTGCTAAAAGACAATCCTGAGTTGTATCAACTGTATAAAGATCTAGTTGTCAGTGGAGTTATCACAGCTGAAGAGTTTTGGGCAAACAGAACAAAGGTAACCATGACATATGGCATAGTGAGTCAGTCGTTATCAAACAGTGCTGTGCTGATTTAATTATTCTGGCTGAAGAGAATCACTATAAGAGTAAAGTATTATAATTTATACCCAAGAACACAACACAATGACCAAAACTGAACTCAAAAAGTGAACTTCCGTCTCTTAAATAATCATGCATATATCTAACTGACTGCTGGCAAGATGGCATGTTATTAATTGCCTGCAGTGAAAGGTGCTACTCCATGCTGAAGGTACATACACGTAATATACATGTATTCCTCCATGTTTCCTATACCAGTCAGAGAAAGAATTCACATAACACAGACCATTGTGGGAGATATGGTAATTGTAACTGAATGTTTTTCTTCTCACAGACTCAGGACACCCAAGCTGTGCAGTCAGACCAGGCTGTTGGATTATCTTCAGCCTTACTCGTATGTTAACTTAATGCTCCTTTTGCATTTTGTTGATGCACTTTTGTGCTAGTTATTTCGTACTGTAGCACAATTGTCATGAAGTCCATGTTTTGTAGATATAGGATATGTATAACTTTTAAGCCTGTAAGGTACAGTACATTGTACAAATAAATAAATTACTGTAGCAGTATTTAGAGAGAAAGCCTTATCAGCCAGCCTTTGGGTGTTTTCATGTGGGTCCTCTATCCTGGTCGAATTGGAATTTGAAGATGTTGGTTTTTGTGGAGGGTGAAAAAACTGGACAACCAGGAGAAAAACTTTCAGGGCAAGGCGAGAACCAATAAGGAACTCAACCCACATATGGCACCGGGACAGAATCCAATGCAGGTCACATTGGTGGGGGGTGACGACTCTCACCACTGTACCATCCCTGCTAGTTTGAAATTCAGTGTTTACACATGCTTTTTTTCTGCGCAGGCTGATATGCAGCCAGAGAGTTCTGGCTGTAATGAAGTCAAGTACAATTTGAATGTTGACACCATTGAGGCAATATTTAAGACTTATCCTGCAGGTGAGGAAATATGTAACTTTTGATAACATTTTTTGGTTAATTTTTGTATTGTAGGAAAATGGTGAATGGTAAACAAAATGATGCAACTACATGCACAAATTTCCCCGATCCCTTACATCATGATGTGTCTAATAGCATTCTTGTAAGTCAATTTCCATGTACTTTAATTTTATTCAGTTATTTACTTTTTTCATCACCAGTGAAAAGAAAGCACCAAGAGGTTGTGCCACATGAGGTATCAGTCAACTTTGTTAACTTTGTTACTGAAACAATATGTTTCCTCAACATTTGTTCTGAGAGCATTGAACACGCTCATAAGCATAACTTGCTTACTGAAAACACACTGGTTTTGACCATTGCAGTTGTATGCTTACAATGTACAAGTAACTGTCTAAACTGTATCCTGTTTGTTGTTTCTTGTTTTATTTGTTTGTTAATTCATGCCTTTCTTGTTCAGTCATTCATCTGTTAATTTTTTTATTCCCTTGTTTGTTTATTCTCAATGCTGCTTTCTTGTTTCAGATGCCAGAGAAGGATTTTTGGACAAAATTCTTCC